>PYUH01000285.1:1706482-1929127 GCA_016808085.1 Suaeda aralocaspica
TTGAGCACAAAAGGCCTGAAAGGAGATGATAGAGGAGAACTACTATCAGTTCCAGATTCAACCTCTATGTTTGGGTTGTAAAGGGGACTAGTGTGAACGACTAAGTCTTCTTCCTTGTCAACATCAATTTGTCTTGGCGACTTGAAAGAAGTCAATGACAATCGTTTGTGTCCAGCAATGGAACTTTAACTTGTATGTTCAGTGGTAGAGTTTGAACCAAAGACAGGAGACTCACGCGCCCTATAAGATGTGTTCAGTGCCTCCAAAGCAGCCTCAACAACGCTATTATTGCGTACTTTGGTAGGTACCGCGGCTGCACGCAGACTTGCTGCAGCAGACGTGACTGCAGCTCTTTTCATTCCCCTGGTGAATATGCCACTGTCAGGATTTCCAATGACTTCACCGAGGCTTGCTGATTGTCGTCGAGTATTGACAGACTTCTTTCTCTCAGCAGACTTTGAAATGGTCTTGTTGGAAGACATTTCTTAATTTTTTTTTAAGTGCTTGAAGAACAGAGATGAGAAGCAGAGATGGTCCCACCGAGCGTGCCAGAAATTTGTTGCTACTAAATTTCAAGTCAAAGTCAACGACAAGCAATTAAGTAAACAAATAATATTTTATTAATAATTTGAATATGGGTACAATCTCTGTAAACAGTTTATAGAAAATAAACTAAGTCTTCTGATTCTGTTCCACTGCTAGGATGACACTTGTCGACGTCAACCAAATTTGTGTGGGGATTGACCAACTTCAATGTCACTTTGAATGTGTTTGAGTATTTCTGAACAATCGGCACAATTTTGTAGTGCTTGTTGATTGCTGACAGAGAGAGTTTGTAAATTCTTTGGAGTGTCTTCGATTGACCCTTTTTTTTTTTCCAATGAATTTCTCTCCCTTTTTCTCCTTTGAGGTGATGATAGGTATTTATAGGAGATTTTGACCTCCCTCTTGGACCAGGAGAAGTGGGCTTGGACTCTTCTAATGACTTGGAAGTTTTGTAGTCTTTTTGGACCAATAAATATTTTAGTTGGACTAACAATATAGTCGGCCCAAATAATGTAATTATGACCCAAATTATTTAATTAATTTGGACATTTTAATTTAAAGGGCTAAATTAATTATATTGAGCAAATGTTTATTTTATTTAACTCAAAAAATTAATTTATTTTAATTTTGACACTTTAATAAATTTTCGGTGTCTACAGTGACAACATGCTATTAGAACGCCTTTATATGCATAATTTCTTCACAACTATATTCTTATTAGAGTGTAAATTCCTTCCTGCAATACTCCATTAGTGATATAAATTCAATTTGCTATACTTTGGACAAAATACCACATACATCACAATAAACAATGTATAATACTAATACATACAATATGATGAGATATGTAAAATTTATACTAAGATTTAAGAAAAACATATATATTAGGTGATGCATCTAACTATCATCTAAATATGCAATGAATAATGCGTTTACTTATAACTCATCCATGCACAAAAATTTAAGACTAAAGATGCAAGACATCATATAGTGTGGATTTTGGAAATCCATTTCTTCCTCGGTCTTCTGGTCCATGATAAAAATTTGATCATTATCATTATTCACATTTTGTTAGACATTAGGTCCACGATAATCTTTGATAATTATAGATATGTCAACATCAAAGTGGAAAAATACTTTTAGATCCCTTATTCTTAAGTCCACTCTTTTTGCATATGCATATAATCCAACGGTCCTATCATATACCAGTATCACAATCTTTAAGATGTAATTTGCATGATATTTCACAATGATATTTAAATTCATTTCTCATTGCTATCGTTATAAAATATAATTTCATATATTATAGGGCATCTATTATAATTCAGATATCTATACCAGTTTTGGGGTATACACTATGATATTAATATACCGTTACACTTTCAATAGTGTCAACTGCACTAGCTATCTTGCAATATATTTTGGAACTGATCGTACAACCTCACTTCAGGTGTAGTGATCCAAGTATCATTGCCAAGATTTATTTCAATGTATACACATAATATGAGAAAAATATATCTTCAACGTAATGCAACATGAGTCATAATTTGATATAAATCAAATCACTAATGTTCAACATATCTTGAAAATATACGGGCAAAAGTTGGCACATAACATCTCAAATAGTAAATCTGTGGATCATCATTTTAAAATTAGAAATTTAGTAATTCTACCAAATTATCTCAATTCTTCTCTCCCTAAGTTCATTAAAATTTATACAAATATAGGGGCATCATATCCTAAACCAACATAGTATATAATTTCATTTGCAAAAATATTTCATCCAATTGATGATTTTTTAACTAATTTCATCGCTTATAAGAGAAATATTCAACGAACTATTTGTCTGTATTGGAGAACAATTTCAATGAAAACCATCTCTTCTCTAACTTATGATGTACATCGCACGTGTGTTTATTATTTACTCTCTTCTAGAGATTAATAACAATGGGGGAGGAATTATTGTGCAGTTGATGTAGTGTTTATTTGTATATATTTCTATAGCTTTTTAGTACTTAATTTATTTAGTTTTCGGCTCTTTTTCCTTATTTTTCCCTAATTTCTTACTTTATTCTATTCAACCCGCTCCCTTACATTTTTATCGTATTATACCCCATATTGTCTTGTTTTGCGTGTTATTTCAATTTTGTAGGTTTGTTCCATTTGATTTGGAAGCCGAGGTAACATTGAGTAGTGAGTTACTGAGTATTTTGCTTTGGTTTGGGTCGGCCTATAGTTTTAAAAGCATTTTGGTCAAAATGGTTTTCCGTTTTGTCTTCAACTACTAGCGATATCGCGAGCTTGGCTCATGATATCGCTAGCCATGGCTCAGCGACAGAGTGCACTTGTAAGCAGCCTTCTTGAAGACGTTTTTGAGATGAGCAACCTCAGGAACGGTACAGAGTAGGGGTTGCAGTGGCAACCCTAGATCATGCGGCTGCAACCCTGCCTCTTCCAGCAAACTACGACTTTGCTTCCTTACTTAGCCACTTGCCCACTTGTTCTTGTATTTGGTTGATGGCTACAAGAGGCTGTATATGCTCATGTAATAGATATCTAATCTTTCTAGAATTATTGTAGTCATAAAACCATAGACCTAGTTTTACATAAGTTCTTGTTCTTAAGTTCATTCGTAGATTATTTTGTACTTCAAACAATATTAGTTTTAATTCTATATTTGGTTCTTCAAGCTTTGTGTTCTTCATTAGTTGTATTCAAAGATTTATGCACTTGGGATGTGGATATTGTTGTATGGTATTAACCTTCTAAGTAACTCTTCTAAACTCTTACAATTCTTCCTTATTTAAGTTCATACCTTGAATTCTTAAGTTAGTTAGCCTTCAAGTTTCATGCTTTGATTTATTTTGATGTTATATCTTATTGTTGTTTTATTGCTTTAATCCACCTTAAGCAACCCTTGTTCTTTAATTCACTTCTTATTTGCTATAATTGTGTAAAGTGCTCACTAGTAATACTTCCTTCCTAGTTTTTTTTTTTTTCATTCCATGATGTTTACTAGTTTGAATTAGCCTTAAATATGAGTAGTGAGTAGTCTTGTACTAGGGTGCGGGTGAAACCCCCACCCCAGGGCCGGCCCTGATCTCCATCATCACCATCACCATCACCACCAGCATTAGTACCAGCTCTAGCTCCTCGACTAGATCCCTCTCATGGGTTAAAAGTATACCAGGAAGGGTGAGGACCAGCTGAGGGTACAGCACCAGAACACACAAAATAATCATAAATAGGATGCATGGCACAAGTGTGATGCTGCTGGAAGGTGTCAAAAAGCTGGATTAGCTGCTGCTGCTGTATCTGCAAATTATCAAACTAGCTCTGCAACTGGCACAATGGCATATTTCCAGGACCCATCAGCGTCACCCCCTTAAGGGGGTACATCATCCTGAGGCTGCTCCAATGGCTGGGAGGAAGAGGGGCGGCTCGACCCATGACGAATATAGGCTTGCTGAGTGGTAGCGGGGGCGTCATGTGGCTAAACAAGTGGTAAGAGCCAAGTCGTCGGATCGGAAGTGATCCATGTAATAGCTGGGTTAGGTAAGTCGACATAAGCCTTCTTATCTGACCCGACAAACCATCTAATACCAGGGCCCTCAGTGGTACTGATCCAATTATAAGCTGTAAAATAATCCAAATCCAGATATCTACTACCACACACAAGATGACGGTGAGAAGCAAAATCAACCCAAAAACGACGGGCTATCAAAGTAATCAACCCTCAAAAGACAATGTTGTTGACCGTTTGCCTACCATTCCTATCTACCCCAGCGAAGGTTTTACATTGTGTTTACAAGTGAATAACAAAGTAGTGGGAATGAGGATACGGTAAGGGCAAGTACTACGCAAGAAGTGTTTTCCTATTAGCATAATCTCCCTAGTAGTAACTGTATGGGCCTCATGTCGGCCAAAGATAGTCCAACCTAACAATCTATGAACAATAAGGGGTGAAGGTTGATGAATTAAGTTGGAAGAATTGTGTTGCCAACTAACTGTTTCTTGCCCTGTCAAGGCATTCAAAAGGTCACCATCACTAAATTCTGATGGAGCATTCTTCCTACCAAGTCCAGCTATATCAAAAATTAAACCAAAATCTACCAAAGACTCATATCGATCAACTCTGAATAAACGGAATGCAACTCCCAGAGCAGGTCTATGAGGGTTCGGTCTATCAACTCTAAAACTCAACATAAGCTCATATGTGATATCCGCATAAGTGGCAACATCTAAGCTAAAGAAAATTTCCATACCCATATTTTTTCAAACAATATCTAGTTTCATCAAGAATTCCAAGTGTTTGTAATAAAGTATGATCTAGAAATCTAGTTGGAACAGTAGGGCAAGTTTTAAGCTTCGTGAATTTCTTACGTTGTTCAAGTGAAGCAAAACTTACATTGGGAAAGTTCATGTTTTGTGGAATTTCGGTGTTTCTCCTCCTTGAAGTGCCACTTGGTTCTCCTCTTGACCTTTTAGGACCCATTGATTGATTTTTTGGTGATTTTTGTGGAAGTTAGGGTTTTATGGGTGATGTGATTTTGTGGGTTTTTGTGGATATTGTGGTAAGAGGGTGAAAGAGAAAGAGAAATAGAAGAGTATAGTGAAAATTTGAGATGATTTGATGAAGAGATGAGTGAAGGTAGTATTAATGGAGGGATTGGGGATTTTGTTTGAGAGAATTTGAGTAGTTATAGAAAATAGAAGGTAAAAGAAGAAGCAGAATGAGGGTGAGAAGGGGGGGGGGGGGACACGTGAAGGAAGAAAAAGAACAGGAGAAGAGCGCGCAGCCCGCCCGGCGGGGGTGCAGTGCTCCCGGCTAGGCTGCATTGTGCCTCAAAAATTTCTAACTCTTCAAAAATGTTACGCACGCCCGGCTAGCCGAGCATATTGATGCGGTGGAGTTCTTTGCTTAAAAAAATTCTAAGTGTGGAAATTCATGCTACTTGCCCGGTGGGGCGTCCCCACGCCCGATTTGAGTGCAATGGGCCCAGGTGGGGTGCCCACACGTCCAGCTGGCCGGGCGTAGTGATTCCCATGCTTGAAATTTATGAAAAAAAATCTAAGGCACGAAAATCATGTTGCACGCCCGATGGGTAGGCGTTTTGCCCGGTTCGAGTGCCATAGGCCCGTGTGGCAGGGCATGATGCACTCTAGGGGCCTTTTTTTGCTTCTTTCTGCCAAGAATGCTTCCTAAACCTACAAAACCACTAATACTTCTCAAACACCATTAGTCCCTCACACTCTCTTACTAATAAACTAAGAAAAATAGAAATATAGTATGAAAGTTGCCT
The DNA here is from genome assembly GCA_016808085.1 of Suaeda aralocaspica. Lineage (NCBI taxonomy): Eukaryota > Viridiplantae > Streptophyta > Magnoliopsida > Caryophyllales > Amaranthaceae > Suaeda > Suaeda aralocaspica. Next base: position 1,712,332 of record PYUH01000285.1, read on the forward strand.
CCCGCAAAGCTTTTTTTTAAGGTCATTAGCTTGACCGTGTTACCTCTCAGCTCATAGGAAGTGTGGGTTTCAGAAAGTGAATTCCTCAACCAAGCCAACAACATCACCTTCATATTAGTGCTTGAGGCGGTGTCCATTAATCTTGAATCATTCCCCTTTATAGTTTTGAACCTCTACGAATCCATACTTACCATAGTAATCATGAAAGGCCCGCTCCACCTAGATCTCAACTTTCCTGCAAAAAGCTTCAATCTAGAGTTGAATAACAATACCTTATCATCTACTTGGAACCCCTTCCTCATGATCCGCTTATCGTGCCATTTTTTAGTCTTTTCCTTGTAGAACTTAGCACTATCGTAGGCTCCCAATCGAAACTCATCTAGCTCATTCAATTGAAGTAACTGCTTCTTACCTGTAAGCTTAGCATCCATATTAAGCTCCTTTACTGCATAGTAAGCCTTGTATTCTAACTCAACTGGTAAATGGCACGCCTTCCCGTACACTAATTGATAAGGAGATGTACCAATAGGTGTCTTGAAAGTCGTTCTTTATGCCCATAATGCATCATGAAGCTTGCTACTCCAATCTTTCCTTGATTTTGCAATTGTCTTCTCTAGGATAGCTTTGATTTCTCAATTTGAAACCTCCATTTTCCCACTAGTTTGTGGATGATATGCCAATGCTGTTCTGTGGTAGACACCGTACTTCTCTAGCAGCTTATCTAACGTCTTCTCATGGAAATGCGCTCCCCCGTCACTAATGATAGCTCTAGGGACTCCGAACCTACGAAAAATAACCTGCTTGAACAGTCTCAAAACAGTGTTAGAATTACAATGGGGGATAGCAAGAGCTTCCACCCAAATAAAAACATAATCCACAGCAACTAATATGAAACGATTACCAATAGAAGAAGGAAAGGGACCCATATAATCAATACCCCAAACATCAAAAATTTCAACTTCTGAGATACCTGTTTGAGGCATTTCATGCCTTTTGGAGATATTACTTATTCGTTGGCACGAATCACAAGACATGCCAAAATCTCTAGCATCCTTCAGTAAAGTGGGCCAATAAAAACCCGACTACAATACCTTAAACACTGTCTTTGAAGGGCCTGCATGTCCTCCATAAGGTGATGAATGACAATGGCTCAGAATCCCATAAAACTCCCAATCAGGAACACATTGTTGGTATATACCATCAGCACATCCCGAAATAAATTCGGATCATCCCAAAAATACCGCCTGACATCATGAAGGAGCCGCTTCTTCTGTTGTGATGAAAGATATGGAGGCAAGACACCATCTACAATATAATTAGTAAAATCAGCGAACCATGGTGATTTAACTGCAACTGAATTGGCTTTGCTCCCTTCTTGGCTAGGGGTACTTCAGTGCAGCATCGTCATTGTGAACAATCATTTTCGAGCCCAATAGGTATGATCTGAACTTGTCAAGTGCATAAACAACTACTGGCAATTCCTTCTCAGTAGTGTCATAGTTCACCTGAGCTGGATCAAGTGTCTTGATGGCATAATAGATTGCATGGAGAAGCTTTTCCTTCCATTGTCCTAAAACAGCTCCAACTGCATAGTCACTGGCATCACACATGATCTCGAACGGGAGGTCCCAATCAGGAGATTGGATAATAGGTGCAGATATAAGTTCCTGTTTAATCCTGTTAAAAGACTCAACACACTCATCAGTAAAATCAAATCTGCATCCTTCAAAAGCAATTGGGTTAGTGGTTTCGTAATTTTAGAAAAATCATTAATGAATCTGCGATAAAAAGCTGCATGACCCAAAAAGCTTATTACCCCTTCGACATTCACAGGAGGGGGAAGTTGCTCTATTACCTGAATATTTGCTTTATCGACCTCAATTCCTCGTTCGGAGATTAAATGTCCAAGCACAACACCTTCAGTGACCATAAAATGGCACTTTTCCCAATTTAGCACTAAATTCCCCTCTTCACATCTCCTAAGCACTTTTGTTAGATTTTCTAAACAAGCAAAAATTGAAGTTCCATAGACACTAAAATCATCCATAAAAACTTCCACAATTGAGTCAATGTAGTCAGAAAATATACTCATCATGTAACAATGAAAGGTAACAAGGGCATAACATAAACCAAAGGGCATTCTACGATATGCAAAAGTAGCATAAGGACATGTAAAAGTAGTTTTATCTCTATCATCTAGATGAATGGGGATTTGGAAGAATCCCGAATAACCATCTAAATAACAAAAATACTTATGCCTAGCTAGTCTTTCTAACATTTGATCAATGAAGGGGAGGGGAAAGTGATCCTTTTTAGTTGCAGTATTTAGTTTTCTTTAATCGATACACATATGTCAACCTGTGACAAATCTAGTGGGAATGAATTCATTTTTATCATTAAGAACAACAGTGGTCCCATCTTTCTTAGAACTGCCTGAACTGGATTGACCCACCTAGAATCAGGAATAGAATAAATGATACCAACATCAAGTAGTTTAATGGCCTCTTTCTTAACAACTTCCTGCATGTTAGGATTCAAATGATGCTGACCCTGTATGCATGGTTTATGGCCATCCTCTAAGTCAATACGATGCATGCAAAAATCAAGACAAATAACAGTTAGGTCATCAATAGTGTAACCAATAGCTGTAACACCCGTGGATTTTCCTAAATTCCTACTTCTCATTTTTCTGGAAATTATATTAAATTGATAAGAATTATATTTATTAAAACTACTAAATATGGAAAAACCAAAGTATTACTGCCACCGTGATAACAGCTAAGCCATTTATCAAAGTACTACACCGGAAGTCTTAAAACCAAATCAACTTAAAACTAACTTCAAAACAATTTCAAATTTAAAACCAACTTTAAATTTATTACATTTCGGAACCATATTAATGGCCGTTAAAAACCAAACCAAAACTAATATTTAAAGTCTTTAGGAAAACCAAATGACATCCAAATTAAATGTTAGTCTTCATAAGCAACTAAAATAAAGTAAGCTACAACACAGCAAGCGCTCTCACTCCATCCCATCATGAAATGACTTATGCCCACTTGTACCTGCAGCTTTTCTTTTACTAGACAACTACTCACCACAAGTGGGTCATCGTAGGGCCAAGTCCAAGACAAAGCCATGCACACAAAACAAACAGTCAGCAAAGCTGAGTACATAACTACTAAAGACTATGCAACAACAATAAGAAATAAAACATGCACTCAACTTACCTTTGACAACCGTATTCCTGTACATGGACTCAATTAAATTAATTACTATAGCTATAATTATGGATCCTGCATCGAACAGGTTTCCTCCTTAAAAATCATCTCCCTATTAGGCACCAACTTAGGAGCAACTCCAAGAAGGTGTTACTATGTCACATAAAGTGACGGATATCCAACGCATAAAAATAGAAAAAAGTACAATGTCTTGTACTCCAATTAGAAGTCATAGATCACTGTTCCATACGACACCCTCCATTGTTCATACTCAAGGTATATACGTTCCAAGAGTTTTGATGCAAGTCCTCTTACACTTTACGTGATTTAACGGGTTTAACAATGTTATGACTCTCATGCAACATCACACAAAAACATGCATCAAATCAAGTAAGCTAATTTAATTATCTTCAACTTAAGGTGATTCAAAATTAATCTTTTGTGTGTCCTTTAATTAAATTGAACCTCCTGTACCACACATTAACTGTGAGTAAATAATAACTTGCTTCCTTCTTGACCACACATTAAACTGTGAGTGGCAACTTGTCCAGAAATAATTGCTCATCACTTCTTTTAATTATGCGAATAAAAATTCACAACTATATTTCTTGTTGATTAATTAACTAACCAACTTAAGAATAACTTTCTTCCTTAATCAATAAATTATTGGCCAAAACAAACTAATCATAACATTCCAATTCAAGCTTATAAAAATTAAACATTCTATTTAACATGGAATGTCATCAAACTTTAAGAACATGCTACTAACAAACTTGCCATGCACATAAATTCATGATTCAAAACAAGCATACAAGATTTCATGTAATCAAGAATTGTTCAAGCATGCATTCTAACTCTTATGTTTGTCTTTAGTACTTACGTACCTCGTAAATTAACTGTGCTCCGCCACAACTTCTAGAAGTGGACTAGTTCAAAGTCTCCTACATAAGCAAAAACCGAAACTAAATTAAAACCTTATTGACTAAATTCTACAACAACTATAACTAACTTCTATATTGGAAACTTTGTCCAAAACTTCCTTATATGGTCTCTATTCAATTCCATACTTCACTTTTGTTTTCTATTGCAATACTACTTAGTTTTCGGGACTTCTTTGTGCTTTAGAAAAGTGGATAGCAATCTAAATTTATCCAAACTCCTTTAAAACTTCCGAAAACAACACAAATCGATCATATAATGTATTACTTAACTTATATGATCAATTTATGCTAATTACATACTTCAAAAGCCTATTTAATTCATTTATAAAATTTGGAGAGCATGTTAAACATGCTTGAAACCACTTTTGAACTTCATAAAACATGCTAAAATTTATATATATCAACATAGAATTGATGTGTGATCACACTAGTACAATTTGGACACTTAAAAATTAATTTAACTTGTTTATATTAAAATTTCAGATTTATTTATAAACTTTAAAGTCATGAATATTTAATAAAAACATCATAATTTTAGGCCAAAACACTTCTACAATCTACTAACATATTTATGAAAACAATCTAGGCTTTCGAACTGTTTTTCATATGCCAAAACTTGTGCATAATATTTATTCAACTCAAATTCATGATTATAAAATTTAGACAGCTTTATAAATTAACTTTAAAACCCTTAAAAGTCAATCTAAACTTAATAACATCATCATAAATTCACCCAATAATAATCTATGATCATAATATAATAGATTAGAACATAAAAATTCATAAAATCATAACTTCATAAATTTTTCAAACCCTAATCTATAATTTCATGAACAACAAAATTAATTCATGCCTTAAACAATTCATACTTATATCAAAACATGATTAAACTTACAGAAACATGATTAGTCGTAATTATAAACATGAATTTGCAAGATTGAATCAAAAGAAAGAAGGAGAAATTTTTTTTATTTTTTTTATAAAAGGTTCGAAAAAAATAGCAAACCGGGGAGGAGGTGCAGCGGTGGTCGGCTAGGTGGCGTGCGGTGGCTGCTGCGGTGGGTCCGGCGCTGCACGGATCCCAAGGAAACCAAAATTCTCTTTTTTCTGAATTACCAAATAGCAAAAAAAAAATTTCGGATATTCGCAAACCCCCGTTTTTTCTGTCTTTTTCTCTTTAGATTTTTGGAATCCTAATGACTAGTATGATCATGAAAAGTCTAAAATTTTAGGTTTTAGAGGGTATTTATAGGCCCCAAAGTAGGATTTTGGTGAGGCCCATAAGTATTCCTAAATAAATTAGGAAATCTTTGAAATCTATTTTTAGAAGCTTTTAAAATATATTTTTTTTAAACATAGAAATATTATTTAAGAACACAAATAACTACTTTTAACCAAAACTTGTTATTTATTTTATTTTTATTATTTTCTTTTTGTTTAATATTCCTATTGAACAAAATGTTTCAATAAAAATATTAAAATTATACGAATAAAATACAAAATTACTTCCTTAAAATACGTGAAAATGTGGGGTATTACAATAGCCTTCTTATGACATTTAAGCACAGATAACAATTTCTCAAGTTAACTATCAGTAAGTGATGCACTAACAATAACATGGTATAGCTATGTGTATTTCAAATTACAGGAAAGAGGTTTCATCTCGGGTTGTGTTACCTCCTTTACCGAACAAACATCCTGGGGCAACTGCAGGAGTTGACAGTTGCTTCCTGAATCGAATTCCATTCCTGAAAGGGCTTGAATTAATTCATATGATTCCTTATTGTCTTCACCTAAAATTACATCCAAACAAAAAATAGCCTCTAGAAGATTTAAGGGATCGAGGCAAGTAGTCATAAACAATCTCTTGAATAATATCAATTCTATAACGTGATTGTTCTAACATAGGACTCTTTAATGCACTACCAAGGTTAGAAGTAACCTTGTCATCACCTATAAAAAGAGTCAAACTACCGTTCTTTACATCAATAACAGTTTTTGTACTATTTAAGAATGGTCTACGAAGAATAATAGGGATGTGTGCATCCTCCTCCATACCCAACACTACAAAATCAACGGGAATAAAAAACTTCCCAACCCTTACCGGTACGTCCTCTAAAATACCTTTTGGGTACTTCATAGTTCTATCCGCCATCAACAATGTAATGTTAGTAAACTTTAAATAACCCATATCTAATTTCTTGTAAATAGACAACGGCATAACACTAACACTGGCCCCTATATCACATAAAGCCTTATAAATAAAAAGGGAACCAATGTTACAAGGTATCGAAAAACTTCCGAGATCCTTGAGTTTAGGTGGAGACTTATTCTGTAAAATAGCACTACATTCTTTAGTTCCAGCAACAGCCTCTACTGAACTCAATTCCAGCTTCCTGCTCAATGTGTCTTTCAAAAACTTATATATGTAGGTACCTGCATGATCAAGTCAATAAATGGCACACTAACCTGCAAATTTTAACAATATCGAGAAACTTACGGAAGTGATTGTCATTCTTACTCCGATCTACCCTGTGCGAAAAGGGTAGTGGCACCTTGGGAGGTGTCAATGTATCAACTGGCTTGTCAGCTACCAGGACTCTCCTCTCCGTGATATATTTCTCCTTAGAAGGTGTAGGCTTTCAAATCTCCTCAATCACCACATTGTTGGTCTTGCCAGTCTGCATTCCTATCTCTAAATAAGCATCATCAGTGGGCATCTTAGGACCTTCATAGTGAGTCCCTCTTCTAAGAGTGATGGAGTTGCGATTTTCTCTCTAAGCTGGTGGATTTGGTTGAGGAGGTAGTTGACCCTGCTGCCGTTGAGCTGTGGACTGTGCAATCTGAGCTAGCTGGGTTTCTAGTTGCTTATTGTGAGCCTGCATTGCTTCCATATTCTTCTGCATCTGCAACATCATATTCTTCAGCTTTGAAATTTCACCACTAGGTTGAGCTGGTGGTGCTGGCAATGGTGGTCTACTGAAACCTGGTGGGTGTGGTGGTGCAAATGGTTGCATCTGCTGGTGAACCTGTTGAGGTGGTATAGTTTGCTGTGGGTTTTGCACATTATTGTTGTTCTTGTAGGAAAAGTATGATGATCCTTCCACCCTGGATTGTATGTATTGGAGAACGGATTGTTCTGGTAGGCTTAAAAGGCACACACATGCTCTACCAAACTGTGACATGATTGGGAACTGTGACCGAATGAACCACGTAAATCGCAGAAAGGCACAGTACATCCCAAAAGTGCAGCCATCACGGCTGTAGGTGATGATGGAGTAGCTGTAGTACCAATCTTATCGAGCTTCTAGCTTATGGCATTGATCTGTGAAGCTAAACTTTCGTATTTGTCATCAATTTCACATGCTTTCCACCTTTCTTCGAATGTCCCTTGGGATTGCCAAGCTTTGAATTATGAATAGCAATTTCTTCGATCAACTCATATGCAACATTAACCTCTTGGTTCATGAATCGACCAATGGCTGCTGAATCTAATAATGTCCAACTCCCATTCCCTAAACCATTATAGAATGACTGGACCAGGAACCACTTCTCAAGACCGTGATGTGGGCACAATCTTAATAGATCCTTGAATCTCTCCCATGCTTCATACAATGTTTCATCTAACGCCTGGTTGAAATTTGTACGTGGTCTTACTCTGAAGGGTTGCAGTTCGCTTTGGAGGGTAGTCTTTCCTTTGAAATGCTAGAGTTAACTCTTCCCAACTGTTGATGTTATCCATATTAAGACTGTTCAACCACTAGTGGAAAAAACCACATTTGCTCCGGTCAAAAACCCCCCTTTATGCTCTGGTTTTCGACCAGAGTAGGGGTATGGTAGAAGCAATAAGTCTAAAGACTTTTTGCAACAGTCATGACCGGAGCGAAAAGTCATACTTTTTACTCCGGTTCTTTAGATGACCGGAGAAAAAAGTCTATTCCCCCCCCCCCCAAAAAAATGTACTATTTGCTCCGGTTCTTTAAATGACCGAAGAAAAAAGTCTATTTCCCAGCAAAAATGGATTTTTTGCTCCGGTTCTTCAAATGACCGGAGCAAAAAGTCTATTTCCCACCAAAAATGGACTTTTTGCTCCGGTTCTTCAAATGACCGGAGCAAAAAGTCTATTTCCCACCAAAAAAATGGACTTTTTGCTCCGGTCATTTACAAAACCAGAGCAAATAGTACCCTAAAAAACAAAAAATAGCATTTGTTTTAGTAAAAAAGCCAAGTATCCATGCCTATTGCATTCGACACAAAAGTACTTGAGGTTGAATCATAAGTGTGACCAACAGTTCAAAACTACAACTTACAAAATTTTCCCATCAATCAAGCATTCAGCGTCACAAACTCAAACTTCGAACTAGTAATAGTCTTTGTAGGAGCAAGTGAGCAACCATGTTAGAGCTTGATACTCATTGACAGATAACCCCATTAAAAGTCCAAATCAACTAACCAAACAAACTCAACTCAAGGTTACGAATACATTCAAATCATCAAACAAAACAAAAAAATCTTGACACATTGATACTCACTCCGAAAGTTGGAAAATCAAAGATGGGCATTGTCACAGAAAGCTAAAGTTGGCATCAAATATACATCAATGAAAAGCATCAATCTTAATACTGGAATATATATATATATGTAATTGCTAAATAAAAGTTCAATTATACCCAAATAACATGTAATTCAAAGAAATTATAATTTGCTTAAGCAAATTAAACTAAGTGTTCTCATAACTCTAGGAAAATTCAACAAAACCAACAATCCAATAACATGAAATGAGCACATTAATTAATGTTTTCCATTTTTCAATTAATAGTCCATAAAACCAAGATCAAACAATCAATAGAATTAAAAAAAATGAATTAAGCAAAATTAAACTAATTGTTCTCATAACTCTTGAAATTCAACAAAACAATTAACAATTCATAACCATGAAAGGGACAAATTAAAGGTTCCATCTTTCACTTAATACTTCATACAAAAACCCCAAAAACACAAGAAATTGACAATCAATAAAATTAATAAATAAAATAAGCAAAATTAAACCAACAATCCAATAACATGAAATGGGCACATTAAAGTTTCAATCTTTCAACAAATTCTTCATACCCATTTAAAACACTACAATACCTAACAACACCGAAACCCTAATAAAACATAAAAACCTAACCGCCGAAACCGTAGAGAGTACGACCTTGTCTCTTCAGAGCATATAAACCCTAATGAGGAACAAACCTGAAATCGAAATCAACGAGAGATAAAGGATGAGGTTGAGTCATGGTGGTTTTAGGGAGGCGTTTTAGGGTTTGTCGAGAGGTTTCGGGGGTAGGGATTTTCGAGGGTGGAAAGATTGAAGATGATGATATTGATTAGGGTAGGAGTCTTGAAGATGATATGATAATGATGATGAGGCTGACGCTGAGAGATGAGCGGTTGAAGAAACTTTAGGGAGAGCTAGAGGTGAGAGGCGGAAGAGAGAGAAGGAGAGAATGAAGAATAGGATTATGTTGAGGGTAAGATAATCATGTTTTGCGAGTTTTGGGTTTTTTTTTTGTTTTTAACAAAAATTCTTACTTTTTGCTCTGGTCAAAAGAACCGGAGCAAAAAATTAAAAAAAATCGGAGCATATAATTTTATGATCCGGTTCCAATATTGACCGGAGCAAAAAATCAACTTGTCTTTCTCTTAATAGTCTTATTGCTTCGTTTTTTTTAATTTTACCCAAAAAACCGGAGCAAATATAACGTAGCATATGTCGATTTTTCAACTAGTGAACCAAGTACGGGCCTTTTTTTTCAATGAGAACAAGAACATCATTCTTCTAGTGTAGTCCTGAGAGACCCCGACTTGCTTAATCGTATCACAATACTGTAGGAAGTTTTTCTAATGCAACATCGGATCCTCCATTAAAGCTCCTGCAAACTGATTCCTTTCCACCATATTCACCAGAGCTAGCTTCAGTCCAAAATTTAGAGGCTCAGTATTAGGGAACAAATAAGCTGGGAATAATCCTTTAACGATCGTGGTTGCAGTGCCGGCGGTGGCAGTGGTTGTACATCATTATTCAGTGTGTTGTTTTCGTTAATATGTGACTTTGCCATTTCTTCCCTATTAGAATTCTCAGAAATTCTCAAATCAGAAAAGAGTTGTGACAAATCCGATAGTATCTTTTCAGAAAGAATAACTCTCCGCAATCTCCACTTCCTCCTACGACTCCGCTTATGTAATGACCGTTTTGAATCAGGATCAATCTAAACCGACATGAAAACCCAGTGCCAAGCCTAGGATGTTAGTTCACCACAGATCAACCAATGAATTGCAACACAATCAATCAACCGATTATTGACTTCCTGAACTAAGGTTCACTAATTCTCTCGAATCTAGTCTCCTTCAAAACTCCTCTAATGGCTCTCGCTCACTTAGACATGCTTTGCCTATTGTCTCTATAATCTAATTGTGGTAATCTTACCTCTCGGTATCGATTTCAACAATATCAGACTAACAATTAAACCTGGCCAGTATTTAAGTGAAAGCAATATTAATCAACAACAGGAACTCAAGAACATCAACAATCAAATTAACAACTATAAACAAAACATCAAGAACGATCCATAGATCCCCTAGCCATAGAAAAGAAACTGCTCACACATGATAGAAATTAAAGAAACTAAATCAATAATAGAACAGAAAACTATAAACATAATTGAAACCGATAAGTTAACAACAATAATTAAACTAAATCTAGAACGAGAAACTAGGGCAGAAAAGAATAAGAAAACTAAAACTAAACATGAATTAAAGAAATTAGAATTAAAGATTGAATAAAACCTGAACTTTTATTGAATTGAATGCTTTAAAGAATTCCACAAGTGAACTTCTAGAGAGAGAAACTAACTAAAACTAGGATTTTAGAATAATGAGAATGTGTGTGAAAACCCTAGGAAAAATTACATTAAGTACATAGTCAAATTTTGGAGAAAACGAGCCAAAAAACACATAAAAGTCACTGGGCCCCGCCGGACGGGTGTGATGCACTCGAACCAGGCACAGTGAACTCAGGTCAGGCAGACTGATCGAGCTTCCAAATTCGCTCGTAACTTCTGAAGCTCGACTTCTAAACTTTCCAAAGGTTTCTAAATCATGTCCTAACCTTATCAAAGCTTCTCAAAGTGGTCAAGACTCTCACTAACTTCCCAGGTGCTCGGGATAAAGCGAAATCCGACACAAAAGCATCAATCCCTGCAATAAATGACAAACCAAAGCAACATGCACTAAAAGCAACAGAAGTTAGTAGAATAGGCTCAAAAGAGCCTTGTTAGAGCCAAAAACCAATATAAAATGGGAGCAAATAATGAACATAAAATGAACTTATCACCACCGAATAATAGGCAAAAGGAATTTGTGCGAACGATTGCCGGTAAAGGAGTTTTGAGGGAGTCTAAGTTTGAGAGAATTAGTGTGCCCTAGTATAATGAACTTTATGGAGTTGATTGATTTTTATTTTATGAATTTGTTGATTGCTCATGGTGAACCAATCACCCTAGGTTTTCAATTATAAATTGAGTTTAATTTGTAGTTTCCGCTAATTTTCTAGTTGTTAGTCAATTAATTAGAAAAACAACTAAGGCCCCTTATACAGTTTTTACTTTTTAAAACTAATAGAATTTAATAACTTCCCTATGGATTCGATTGTTACTTCCCTAGCTATATTAGTTAGTATTTTTTGGTTTATTATTGAGAGGTGTGCGATAGCCTGTTTCAAGAATCTCAAACATTTGTGGATTCAAGGGATTTCATTTTCACATGTATGGGTATTCTTCATAAACTAAGGATCTTCAGGCCCGTATATACAAGTTTTATGCATGATCATTAACACCATACTCCACCAACTTCAATATATGGATAGTGACTAATGGTGTTGGCTTAGAGAAGGAAAGCATGAAAATTGCACGATTTTTGAAGGGACTACATCGTCTATTGAACGTGAGTTGGATTTGGTGCAATACGTTGATTTTAACGATTTGTGCAAGAAGGCATTGAAGGTAGAGAAGCGTTCCAAGGAGGATGGAAAGAAGCAATATGTTCCTTTTACCAAACCAACATATTCTACTTCATTGAACAAGGAATCAACGAAACCACAAAACCCTAATTCCACGCCCAATGGATCCTCAAATCCATCGAGTGAAAAACCTAAGAAGGTTTTGTCTAAGGCGAAATTTGAAGAGAGGCGACGTTGTTTTAAGTGTCAAGGCTATGGACACATTGCTTCTAATTGCACAATGAAACGTCAACTACACATTGATGTTGTTCGTCAATGGGAGAAAGAGGAAGAAGAGTTTTACATTATATGTGCTGAGGACACACATCAAAGTGAGACGGGGGAGGATAGTGGAGAAGATTGTTACAAACAACCACCACTTAATGAGGAAGATGGCCAATTGTTCGTGATTAGAAGGGCTTTTCATGTAGAAGCCTCACCAAAAAAAGACCAAAGGGAGAATTTATTCCACACTCGTTGCAAAATAGGAGGGTTTCTATGTACCTTGATTATTGATAGTGGATCGTGCACAAACGTGGCTTCTAAGGAGCTTGTTGATCGTTTGAAACTTCCTCAAAGACTCCATGCTCGTCCATATAAGCTTAATTGGCTTGATGACATAAAGGGGATTGAGGTAAGGAAACAAGCCCTTGTTTCTTTTGATATTGGCAAGTATAATGATGAATTATGGTGTGATGTGGTGCCTATGAGTGCTTGTCAAGTACTTTTGGGAAGACCATTGCAATTTGATAAACAAGTGAAGCATGATGGTGAATCTAATGTATATTTGGTCCTTTGTGTAAAGAAAAGAGTTGATTTGTTGCCATTGTCTCCAAAAGAGACGAAGGAAACTCACGCAAACTCTAACCCTAAAACCACGAAGTGTAGCTTGTTTCTAACAGGAAAAGAACTTGAGCAAGAGGTTGAGCAAAGCACTCCTATGTACATGCTCGTGGTTAAGGAAGTTGTTAAGGAGTCTAAGGTGCAAGATGAACAGTTACAAAAGCTCTTGAACAAGTATCATGATGTATTTCCGGAAGAGTTGCCTAACAAATTACCACCTATCCGAGGGATAGAACATGCTATTGATTTTATTCTTGGGGTGCCAATTCCAAATAAACCTGCTTATAGGTGTGATCCTGAGGCATCCAAGGAGTTACAGAGACAAATTGACGAGTTGTTGGAGAAAGGCTTGGTTCGTGAAAGCAAGAGTCCTTGTGCAGTTCCGACTCTCCTTGTTCCAAAGAAGGATGGTACATGGCGCATGTGTATTGATTCTCGAGCAGTAAACAACATCACTATCAAATATAGATTCCCTATGCCTAGATTGGAGGATATGTTGGATGAGTTACATGGTGCTACGATCTTTTCGAAGATTGATTTCAGAAGTGGTTATCATCAGATGCGCATTAGAGAAGGAGATGAATGGAAGACGGCTTTCAAAACCAAACAAGGTCTCTATGAGTGGCTAGTAATGCCTTTTGGGTTGTGTAATGCTCCAAGCTTGTTTATGAGACTTATGAATGAGGTGCTACATCCTTTCTTAAACAAGTTTATTGTTGTTTATCTTGATGATATACTTGTTTATAGTTCAAACATTCATGAGCATTTAGGGCATTTGAGATTGTTATTTGATAATTTGCGTGAGCAAAAGCTCTATGGAAAGCTTGAGAAGTGTGATTTCATGCAAGACAAGATCGTTTTCCTGGGATATATTGTTAGTGGAGAAGGTGTTATGGTTGATCCATCCAAGGTAGAGGCCATCATGTCTAGGAAAACTCCATCAAACATACATGAGGTGCGTAGTTTTCATGGATTGGCTTCGTTCTACAGAAGGTTCATCCAGAACTTTTCTACCATCATGGCCCCTGTTACTGAGCTTATGAAGAAGGGAGAATTCGTATGGAATCCAACAGCACAGAAGGCTTTTGACAACATCAAGCAATTGCTCTGTCGTGCACCTATTCTAGCATTGCCTGATTTTGACAAACTTTTCGAAGTAGAGTGTGATGCCAGTGGCATAGGTATTGGTGCAGTGCTTGTCCAAGAGAAGCGTCCAGTTTCTTACTTCAGTGAGAAATTAAGTGGAGCTAAGTTGAATTATCCAAATTATGATCGAGAATTCTATGCAATTGTGAGAGCATTAGATCATTGGTCACATTATCTTAGACCAAAGCCATTCATATTACATTCTGATCATGAAGCTTTGAAGTTCATTAATGGACAACAGAAGTTGAATTACAGGCATGCTAAGTGGGTTGAATTTCTTCAATCCTTCACGTTTTCATCTAAATACAAAGAGGGCAAAACGAACGTTGTGGCGAATGCTTTGTCTAGACGATCATATTTGCTTGCAATGGTTGATATACGAGTGCTAGGGTTTGAACATATAAAAGAACTCTATGTCATGGATCCAGATTTTTCAAAAGAGATGCAAGTTCCCTCACGGAATTACATGGTACAGGATGGTTTCCTGTTTCGTCCAACAAACTATGCATTCCTCAATGTGGAGTTCGTGAATTACTAGTAAGGGAAGCACACAGTGGAGCTATGGCTAGTCACTTTGGCGTTCATAAGACATTTGATATGCTTAATGAATACTTCTATTGGCCAAAGATGATGGGAGATGTGCAATCTGTGGTTGCTAGGTACGCAACTTGCCAGACATCCAGGTCTACATTTCCTTACCTGTTGCAGATGCACCATGAGACAATGTAAGAATGGATTTTGTCATTGGTCTACCTAGAACTCAACGAGCCAAAGACTATATAATGGTAGTGCCGGATCGATTTTCCAAGATGGCACACTTTGTTGCTATGAACAAAACTGCTGATGCACAACATGTTGCTAACTTGTATTTCCGAGAGATTGTGAGATTACATGGAATACCGAGGAGTGTAGTAAGTGACAGGGATTCGAAGTTCTTAAGTCACTTCTTGAAATGCCTATGGAAGATGGTTGGTATGAAACTACTTTTAGTACTTCTCGTCATCCACAAACAGATGGTCAGACGGAAGTTACAAACAGAACTCTGGGTACATTGTTGCGTGGTTTAGTGAGCAAAACTCAGAAAGATTGGGATACTCGTTTATGTTATCCTGTGTTTGCTTATAATCGTGTTGTATCTTCAAGTACAGGCTACTCACCATTCGAAGTTGTCTATGGCATTAATCCATACATGCCAATTGATTTGATTCCTTTAGCAAGCGATGAGATACACACAGATGCTAAGAAGAGGTTAGAAGTGTTCCAAAAGACTTGTGAAGCTGTGAAGAAACGGATTTCAAAGATGAATGAGGTTTACAGGACACGATCTAACAAAGGGAGGAGACAACATATATTCAAGCCAGGGGATATGGTATGGATACACTTGAGGAAAGAATGTTTCCCTTAGAGGCGCAAAAATAAGCTTATGCCAAGAGCAGATGGTCCTTTTGAAGTGCTTGAAGCTTATGGTGACAATACTTATAAGATTGATCTACCTAGTGAGTATGGAGATATCAGTGCAACATTCAATATTGGCGACTTATCACCATACTACAATGATGTGAATTTGAGGGCAAAATCTTTTCAAGAGGGGGAGAATGATGTGAATTTGAATAAGGATTCAAGTAAGGTGAACGAATCTGTGAACTTAATGCTTAATCCTATGGGTTTGAATGTGGATAACAAGCAAACATGGGTTACAAGACTCTAATGGGACGTTCCCATAGAGGAATAACAGCCTTTGGATGCAAGTAAAGAAAGGTAGGGCTAAGTGTGTTTGTTGAGCCTATGGGTTTTTTTTCCCATTCCACTTGGTAGGGTTTTTCCCATATGGTGTTTTGTGATTATCTTGGTAAGTCTATGAGTCATGATTAATGGAATCCAGCATGCAGAATAGTTTCTTGAAAGTTTCTTGATTAAAAGATTGAATCTTGAAGCATTTCTTGAAATTTTGAAGAAAAATCATGAAAGTGGCGCAAAGGCTTTGGCGAGTCTTGGACGAATTTTTTAGGATCTTGGGTTCCTTATGTGTCCGTGATTTTTGGGCAATATTTTGATAATTATCTTGTTTATTAATTATTTAGTCAAGTTGTTAGGATAATTTCTTCATTAGTTAGTTAGTTAGACTTTGTTAGGAAAGATAAGATCAAATTGCAAGTTGTATGATGATGTGGCAATCTTATCTTTAGTTTGTTATGCAAGTTGCACACAAGTAGGATTTATTTACCTACCTTGTGCGTGATTCTTAGGTAGAATTTAATTAGGATTTTGTTGTTGATTATACCTATAAATAATCTCAACAATAGGATATAATTAACTAAGTTTTGATTCACAAAAAATTCATATACTAGTTTGTGTCAATTTTGTGCGTGAATTTTATTCATTAACTTTGTGATTTTGGATTGAATTACATTGTTAGAATCCTAATTAATTATTCTTTGAATTGGTTTAATTAATTAGGTTTCAATCAAGTTATTTGGATTTAATAGCTTATGATTGAAAATTTTCGTGAGTTTTGATTGTTATTTGCGAGTACCACCTAAAATCCACATCTTTTTATGTGATAGAATTTTTTAAAATTACCCAACATATAGCCCAATATATAGAGCTAAAAAAATCCTCTCATTCATCTTTCATTCACTCAATTGTCAACTCCCCTTATCCTAACTCCCTCTCCTCAGCCCCTCAACAATGGCTGCAACAACCACCACCCTCTCAACTCTCCGCTTCCCCACAAAAACTCCAACCCCTATCACCTCCTTTCCCACCACCCTTTGCCCCTCCCTCCATTTCCCTCTCCGCTTTACCACAACACCACTCTCCCGCTCCAACCACCTCCGCCCCCTTACCGCAGTCGAAGCCCCCGAAAAACTCACAGAACTCGGCACCCAGCTCTCTTCCCTCACCCTCGAAGAAGCCCGTACTCTCGTTGAATGGCTCGAGGACAGGCTCGGTGTCTCAGCCCAATCCTTCGCTACTGCTACCGTTGTCGCTGCCCCTGGCGCCCCCGGTGGTGACGCTGCCGCTGCTGCTGTGGAAGAAAAGACAGAGTTTGATGTCTCTATTGATGAAGTCCCCAGTAATGCTCGAATTGCGGTGATTAAGGCGGTAAGAGCTTTGACTAGTCTTGGACTTAAAGAGGCTAAGGAGTTGATTGAGGGTTTGCCTAAGAAGTTGAAGGAAGGTGTTTCTAAGGACGATGCTGAAGATGCTAAGAAACAGCTTGAAGAAGCTGGTGCTAAGGTTTCTATTGTTTGAGGTTTAACTTAATTTCTCGTTTACGAGGTTGTGTAATTTAAATGTAGTGGAGTTTGTGTATTTGGAATGTTGAATTTTAATGTCTTTTGAAAAAACTATGAGGGTAAGTGATTGCTAAATTTTACAATTGTTGGATGATGGAAGAATGGATTGTTTAAGTAGTTGCCAAATTTTAAAATTGTAGGGTGATTAGTGTGTGGATTTGGTTCAATTTCGGTCTGCAACAACGATCCCTAATTAGTGTATTATTGCCGTTTTGATGTTTATATAGTATTTCTTTAGTTCTTACTTACTCAGTTACTTTTGTGTGTGGTGATTTGTTCTAAAGGATGATCTATGGGTAATTTGATTATTTGAAGGTGGGATTTTTCACTAATTTCCTCGTTAAATTAAACTACCATTGTTAGATTTGATCCATTTAGTTTGGGTAATTGTGATGTGAATATAAGGACTTTATTAACATAAGTGTTGTTGGTGGTTTTGTCTGTGTGTTTTTTTTTTTCTACTGCAATTGTTAAGGTTTTTTTCATTTTAAGCTTTTAATTGTTTTCAATTGGCTTTCATGTTTTTAGTTATACTTGGTGATGTAGGATTACGTTCTCGAAGGTTAGATTCAATCTAGGATGTTTTTTGGAGAATTTAGAATTTCTGTTTCGGAGCAGTGCATGTAACATACTGGATTTTCCTAACTTCCTAATTTTCATTTTTTCGGAAAACATATTAAATTAATAAGAATTATATTTATTAAAACAACTAAATGTGGAAAAACCAAAGTATTACTGCCACCGTGATAACGGCCAAGGCATTTATCAAAGTACTACAACGGAAGTCTTAAAACTAAATCAACTTAAAACTAACTTCAAAACAATTTCAAATTAAAATCAAGTTTAAACTTATTACACTTCGGAACCATATTAATGGCCCTTAAAAACCAAACCAAAACTAACATTAAAAGTCTTTACAAATCCAAACATCCAAAATAACTGTTAGTGTTCATAAACAATTAAAATAAAGCAAAGCTACAAAACACAGCAAGCGCTCTCATTCCATCCCATCATGAAATGACTTATGCTCACTTGTACCTGCAACTTTTCTTTTACTAGACAACTACTAACCACAAGTGGGTCATCGTAGGGCCAAGTCCAAGACAAAGCCATGCACACAAAACAAACAGTCAGCAAAGCCGAGTACATAACTACTAAATACTATGCAACAACAATAAGAAATAAAACATGTACTCAATTTACCTTTGACAACCTTTTTACCTATACATGGACTCAACTAAATTAGTTACTATATTTAAAATTATGGATCCTGCATCGAACGGGTTTCCTCCTTTAAAATCATCGCCCTAATGGGCACCAACTTGGGAGCAACTCCAAGAAGGTATTACTATGTCACATAAAGTGACGGATATCTAGTGCATTAAAAATAGGAAAGAGTACAAAGTCTTGTACTCCAATTAGAAGTCATAGATCACTGTTCCATACGACTCCCCCCATTGTTCATACTCAGGGTAAATACGTTCCAAGTGTTTTGATGCAAGTCCTCTTACACTTTACGTGATTTACCAGGTTTAGAAATGTTATAACTCTCATGCAACATCACATAAAGACATGTATCAAATCACATAAGCCAATTTAATTATCTTCAATTTAAGTCGATTCAAAATAAATCTAATGTGTGTCCTTTAATTAAACTGAACTTCCTTTACCACACATTAACTGTGAGTGGCTAATAACTTCATTCCTTCTTAACCACACATTAAACTGTGAGTGGCAACATGTCTAAAAGTAATTGATCATAACTTATTTTAATTATGTGAATAAAAATTCACAACTTTCTTTCTTGTTGATTGAGTACCTAATGAACTTAAAAATAACTTTCTTCCTTGATCAATAAACTATTGGCCAAATTAAGCTGATCATAACATTCCAATTAAAGCTTATAAAAATTAAACTTTCTATTTAACATGAAATGTCATAAAACTTTAAGAAAATACTACTAACAAACTTGCCATGCACATAAATTCATGATTCAAAACAAGCATACAAGATTTCATGTAACCAAGAATTGTTCAAGCATGCATTCTACCTCTTATGTTTGGCTTTAGTACTTACGTACCATGTAAAAAAATTGAGCTCCGCCACAACTTCTAAAAATGGACTAGTTCAAAGTCTCCTATATATGGAAAAAATGAAACTAAATTAAAACCTTGTTGACTAAATTCTACAATAACTATAACTAACTTCTATATTGGAAACTTTATCCAAAACTTCCTTGTATAGTCTCTATTCAATTCCATACTTCACTTTTCTTTTTTTTATTTCAATACTACTTAGTTTTCGGGACTTATTTATGCTATATAAAACCTTAATAACATTTTTATGCCACTTTAGAAGAGTGGACAGCAAACTAAATTTATCAAAACTCCTTGAAAACTTCCAAAAACAACACAAATCGATCATACAATGTATTATTTAACTTATATGATCAATTTATGCTAATTACATACTTTAAAAGCCTAATTAATTAATTTATAAAATCTGGACAACATGTTACACATGCTTAAAATCACTTTTAAACTTCATAAAACATACTAAAATTTATATATATCAATATAGGATTGATGTGTGATCGTACTAGTACAATTTGGAAACTTAAAACTTAATTTAACTTGTTTTTATTAAAATTTCAGATTTATTTATAAACTTTAAAATCATGATAAACTTATAAAAACATCATAATTTCATGCCAAAACACTTCTACAATCTACTAACATATTTATGAAATCAATCTAGGCTTTAGAATAATTTTTCATATGCCAAAACATGTTCATAATTTTTATTCAACTCAAATCCATGATTATAAAATTTGGACAGCTTTATAAATTAAGTTTAAAACCCTTAAAATCAATCTAAATTTAATAACATCATCATAAATTCACCCAATAATAATCTATGATCATAATATCAAAGTTTATAACATAAAAAATCATAAAATCATAACTTCATAAAATTTTCAAACCCTAATCTATAATTTCATGAACAACAAAATTAATTCATGCCTTTAAACAATTCATACTTATAACAAAACATGGTTAAACTTATAAAAACATGATTAGTCATAATTATAAACATGAATTTGCAAGATGGAATCAAAAGAAAGAAGTAGAATTTTTTTTTCTATAAAAAGTTCGAAAAAATACCAAACTGGGGAGGAGGTGCAGCGGTGGCTGGCTGGGTAGCGCGCGGTAGCTGCTGCGGCGGGGTCTAGTGCTGCACGGATCCCGAGGCAACCAGAATTCTCTTTTTTTTTTTTCGAATTACCGAACGGCAAAATTTTTTTCTTTTTTTTCCGAAAATTTGCAAAGCCCCTTTCTTTGTTTTCTCTAGATTTTTGGAATTCTAATGAGTAGTATGATCATGAAAAGTCTAAAATTTTAGGTTTTATAGGGTATTTATAGGCCTCAAAGTAGGATTTTGGTGAGGCCCATAAATACTCCTAAATAAATTAGGAAACCTTTGAAATCTATTTTCAGAAGCTTTTAAAATATTTTTAACCATAAAAATATTATTTAAGAACATAAATTACTACTTTCAACCAAAACTTGTTATTTATTTTATTTTTAGTAATTTCTTTTTATTTAATATTCCTATTGAACATAACTTTTCAACATAAATATTAAAGTTATACGAATAAAATACAAAAAATCTTTCTTAAAATACGTGAAAATATGGGGTATTACAGTGCAGTATGTCTGACTTTGAAGATTTTTTATTGACAATTAACTTTAAGTTAGAAGGCGTGTAAATATGCGTTGAAAAACTTATTGAATCTATTTTCAATGAAAAATATTTTAAAAATCAGAAAATTACGAAAGATAATGTTATCAATTTTACTGTTTGGCTGTGAAACTGAAAATCAGGTTTTTAATTAGATTTATTTTAGTTGTAATATAAGTATATTTTTGGATATTGTTTAGCACGGAATTTAAGATTTATTTTCTTAATTTTATCCTTGTTTACGTGGTTATGATATTTGCCTAAATTAAGTTGTTAGTTTGTTAGGATAAGGATAAACAAGAGGAGGTGGCGCAAGTTGGCAAGTGGGCAGATTTTGTCATCTATTTTCCTAAAGTTATCCTTGTTAGCTTTGTCTAGATCTTGTGGGATTTTATTTGACAATGAGTTGGAGGATTTATTCCAATCTTAGTCCTATATAAATACCTTTTAGTTGCTTTTGTTTTAGTCATGTCAGTTTATGAATAAAAAATTGTTTTCTTTGAATTTCAGTTCTAGTGATTAAATTAATAAAGTTTCAATAGTTGTTACTACATTGCTTTGGTTGAAGATTTTTATAACTCAAATCTAGCTCTTGTAAAACCTTTGGTGGGTGGATAAATTCATATCCCTCAATTGGCATTGAAAGTCGTGAGTTTTAAGATTGAGTCATAAAATTTTCGAAACTTTCTTTGCTAAATCTAAACTGCAAATCCATCAACCTGTTAATTTAATTGCTAACCCATTAAAATTGATGTCAAATTGGTGTGACTGTTGGGATCCCAAAACCTTATACTTATTGGAATTCGTGTAAATTTTGGTGCTAAAAGATCAAAGATAAAGCATTACACAACAATTGTAAATCAGGTCAGAAAAGTCTGTTTTATAGGGCATATTCAGTTGATGGTTTCTCCTTCGTTACAAAAGTTTTTTCATTGATTTATTTTTTCAAATTGGGTGTTTTTCTGTCTTCTTTTTTCATACCAAATTTGTGAAATTTTGACGATATTTTGGTTCCTGATCGAGTCTTTTTTCGCAAACTGGTAAAAATCGCGACAATTTTGAGTGTTCTTAGTGAAACTTAAACTGCTGAAAATTGGTAAGGTTTTGGCAAGTGAAATTTTGGTCGAGTGTTATGGACATATATTCGTATTTTCACACAAAAATTCATCCAAAAAAGAGTTGTTTTGGTAGGGTTTTTTTTGTTCGACTTTTCCTCTACATTCTAGACAACTTTGGAAGATGGCCTGTTGTTCCACTCACAAATTTATGATGAAGATAGTTTTGATATGTAAATACTACCGTTTAAGATGCGATATTTTCTTCTAAAACAACTTATTCTCATGAAGCACATGTAGGATTCTTTGGTTAAGGGGACGGATAAACATAATCAAGATCAACAACAACAATGCAACGTTGACAATCAATCAACATTGATCACAAACGATGAAGCAAAAGTTGAATCTTTGGAGCATGCAACCAATGCCGAATCTAAGGGTAATGAAGATGTTATTGTTGATGATTATGCAATCCTTAATATTGAATATCAAGTTGTTCAAAGTTTTGTTGAAGAAGGGATCATTATAACACAACCAAATTCGAATCATCCGATGCTTGTTGTAGATTTACAAGTTATCGAGCCTATTTTTCTACATGATGATTCCATGATTAGCATTAAAAAAATTTTCAATGATGTATTTATTCATGATTTTCGTGCTCTATTGATGGATCATCCACAAGTTACAAGACTTTGGTTATATCTTGTTCTTGTTCCTAATCATGTGCTTACTAAGTGGCTATAGATTTGACATCAAACATGGTTCACTTGTTCATCGTAAATGGATGGTTTCTATGATTTACAAAACTTGGGTCAAGTGTTCTTCTAAGAGGGGGAGTGTGATGTGAATATAAGGCTTTCATTCACAACAGGGTTCTTGGTGGTTTTATTTGCCTATGAGTTTTTTCCCATTGCACTTGCTAGGGTTTTTCTCATTTTAGGCTTTTAATTGCTTTTAAGTGTTTTGTTTTCCATGTTTTTAGTTATAATTGGTCTATAATGATGTAGGATCACGTTCTTGAAGGTCTTTTGATTAAAAGATTCAATCTAGGATGTTTTCTTGGAGCTGCTAATGACATAATTTATGTTTCGGAGCAATGCAGTATGTCTGACTTTGAAGATTTTTCATTGACATTTGACTTTAAGTTAGAAGACGTGTGAATATGTGTTTGAAAGATTATTCAATCTACGTACTTCCAGCGAAAAATATTTTTAAAATTCAGAAAACTATGAAAAATAAAGCTTTTGTTGTGAAATATAGACGAGAAGACGAACAAACAATGAAGAGCTTTTACTATCTAATGTATGAGATACAGAGTAAAATGAATGTATCAGTTCTAAGCTTCGAATAACTCATATTTATATTACTATTTTACTATTTGGAAATAGTAAGAGCACTAATTACATAGAGTAATATTCAACAAGAGCATGCATTCATACAAGAGATTTCTACCGACCTGTACTACCCTATACCTACATGCATTATTCATAACACTCCCCCTTGAATGTCATGCTCTTTCGGAATATATGCTTACAAATACTACCTCATTAAAAAAAAAAAAACCTTTTCAGGAAAAACCCAATGGGATAAAAACCTAATCGAATATATTCTCCCCCTGAATTTAACATAAGTCACTAAGATAACGCATCCCGATATTTTGCACTAATTCTTCAAACTTCTTTGATGGAAATGATTTTGTGAACAAATCGGAAAGGTTATCACATGATCTAACTTGTTGGACATTAATTGTCCCATCTTTCTGAAGGTCGTGGGTAAAGAACAGTTTTGGTGACAAGTGCTTTATTCTATCACCCTTTATGTAACCATCACTAACTTGCATACTACATGCAGTATTATCTTCATGGATCACTGTCGCGTTTTCTGTGACTACTTTCATACCGCATGCTTCTTGTATATGACTGATCATCGATCTTAGCCATACACATTCACGACTAGCTTCATATAGTGCAATTAACTCTACATGGTTTGATGAAGTGGTTGTCAAAGCCTGCTTTGTTGATCTCCATGAGATTGCACTCCCTCCATAAGTGAATACATAGCCATTTTGTGATTTCTCCTTTTGGGGATCAGACAAATATCCTGCATCTGCATACCCAGTTAATGTAGCGTCTTCACCTGATTGGAGAAATAGACCAAGATTTGTGGTTGCTCGAAGGTAACGGAATAAATGTTTGATCCCATTCCAATGCCTTCTTGTGGGTGCATTGTTGTACCTAGCTAATACGTTTACGGAAAAAGCTATGTTAGGTCTAGTGTTATTTGCTAGGTACATTAGTGCACTAATAGCACTTAAGTGTGGTACTTCGGGACCAAGAACTTCTTCAGTCTCTTCTTGATGTCGAAATGGATCATCTTTCATGTTTAGAGATCGAACAACCATTGGAGTGCTTATTGGATGTGATTTGTCCATATAAAAGCGTTTCAAAACTTTCTCTATGTAATTTGATTGATGGAAAAATTCCCCCCCCCCCATTTTAAGTGCTCAATTTGTAATCCCAGGAAAAATTTGGTTTTCCAAAGATCTTTTATCTCAAATTCTTTCATCAAATATTTTGTAGTTATTTCAAGCTCTTTAGGAGTTCCAGCTATGTATCAACATAAACAGTAATGATGGCATATCATGATTCTAATTTATTGATGAATACACAAGGGCTAATTTGATCATTTTTGAAACCGTTCTTTATGAGATATTTGCTAAGTTGATTATACCACATTCTCCCTCATTGCTTCAAGCCATAAAGCGATCTTTTCAATTTTATAGAAAGCATGTAATACCCCACATTTTTCAAGTATTTTAAGAAAGTATTTTTGTATTTTATTCGTATGATTTTAATATTTTTATTGAAAAATTATGTTCAAAAGGAATATTAAATGAAATGAAATTAATAGTAATAAAATAAATAATAAATAAGTTTTGATTGAAAGTAATAATTTGTGTTCATAAATAATACTTTATGTTTTAAAAATATTTTAAAAGGCTTCTAAAAATAGAATTTTCAAAGGTTTCCTAATTTATTTTGAGGTAAGGGCATAGAGGTAATTTACACTTGTTAGGATAAGTATGGGCTTATCCAAATTCTACTTTGGGCCTATAAATACCATTTAAAGCCCAAATTTTCAGATTTTCATGCTCATAAGTTGTCATTAGGATTCCAAAATTTAGAGAGAAAAGAAAGAAAAAAAAGTGTGATTTCCGAAAAAAAACTGCAATTCTGTTTTTCATAAAAGAGAGAAAAAAATAATTATTTTTGTGTTCTTGGGATCTGTGCCCAGCTGGACCCCACTACCGGACCACCGCCGGATTGCCGGAGCCACCATCGCCGGTCACTCCTCCCCCCTCTTCGGTATTTTTGAACCTTTATAAAAAAAATTTTCTTCTTTCTTTTTAATTCATCTTACAAATTCATGTTCATATTTATGTTTAATCATGCTTTTATGAGTTTTAATCATGGTTAATAAAGTTATGATTTGTTTTAAGGCATGAATTAAATTGTTGTTCATGAAATTTTTAATTAGGGTATATAAATCATGAAAGTTTTGATTTTTATGAGTTTTTATGACTTAAACTTCAATACTATGATCATTAATTATTGTTGTGTGAATTTATGATGATTTTATGAAATTTAGATTGATTTTTAAAGGCTTTGAAAATAAAATAAATTGTGTCCAAAATTTATAAACATGAAATTCAATTGAATAAATATTATGAACATGTTTTGGCTTATGAAAAATTGTTTTAAAGCATAGATTGGTTTCATAATTATGTTAGTTGATTGTAGAAGAGTTTTACCATGAAATTATGACGTTTTTATAAGTTTTTCATGACTTTAAAGATAATAAATAAATCTGAAATTTTTATAAAAACAAGTTAAAGCAAGTTTTAAGTGTTCATATTAAGCTAGTATGATCACATATTAATACTATGATGTTACATGTAATTTTTAGTATGTTTTATGAAGTTGAAAAGTGCTTTTAAGCATGTTTAACATGCTGTCCAGAATTTATAAAGTGATTAATTAGGCTTTTAAAGTACGTAATTAGCATAAATTCATCATATAAATTAAGTAATACATTGTATGATTGATTTATGTTATTTTTGAAGCTTTTCAAAGATTTTTAGTAATTTTATATTGCTGTCCACTTTTCTGAAGTGGCATAAAAATTATACTAAGGTTTTATAAAGCATAAATAAGTCCCGAAAACCAAGTAGTCATACAATAGAAATGTAAAGTGTAGTATGGAATTGAATAGAGACCATATAAGGAATGTTTTGGACAAATTTCCAATGTAGAAGTTAGTTTTTAGTTGTTGTCGAACTTAGTCAACAAGGTTTTAATTTAGTTTTGGTTTTTCCTTATGTAGGAGACTTTAAACTAGTCCACTTCTAGAAGTTGTGGCCGAGCACCGTTACTTTACAAGGTACGTAAGTACTAAAGACAAACACATGAACTAGAATTCATGCTTGAATGATTACTTGATTGTATGAAATATTGTTATGCTTGTTGAATCATAAATTTATATGCATGACAAGTTTATTGGCAGCATGTTTTTGTAGTATGTTGACATTCCATGTTATAAGTTTGGATTGGAATGTTATAATTAGATTAATTTGGCCAATAGTTATTAATCAAGAAAGGAAGTTATCTTAAAGTTGGTAAGTTACTTAATCAACAAGAAAGGTAGTTGTGAATTTTTATTCACATGATTAAAAGAAGTTATGATGTGATTAATGATAGAAAATCGCCAACCACACAAAGATAGAAACTAGTTCAGTTTTTTCTAAAGCAAAGCACCATGAAAAACGATCTAGGTCAATAATTTTTGCGAATTGATTATAGCTATGCACCCTCAATTCTTAAAATTATCTTCACAAGAGTCTAATGCCTAAGCACCAACTCTCAATATGCTCGAATTTCCTCACACTCGAAAATTCTCACACCTTCGTTTTTTGTGTTTGTTTTGTAGAAAACAAATAAAACTTAGATTTTTTTGTCAATAACTACCTAGATGTTTAGTGTTTTTGTGAAGAACTACTTACATTCCAAAATAAATTACCCAACTACCTACATGTTTCAATTTTTTGTGAAACACTACCAACTAACGTTTTCCATCCAAATTTAACGTTAGTGGGCCCCACCTTTTACGTTTCCCTTCCAATTTTGTATGGTTAGCGTATGAAATTACTGAAATGCCCCTTAATTAATGAAAGAGAGATCAAGCTCCTCTCTTCACAATTAAGTCATTCAATTTTGAACCCACACCAAAAAGAAAAAGTCATTCAACTTTTCGTTCATTTGTCAATCATAAAAACCTAATCTCAATCCAATCCTCACTTCAACTCCTAAATAACCAAATCAGAATGCTTAAACCCTATTTTGTAGGGGTTTTTAAATTGAAGAATCCCAAACTTATGTCGTCGTTTCGCAAGAGCTTGAAGGTGTATTAATGGAAGTTAGTAGTGTTGGTGGAAATGAGTTACTTATTTTTGGAAGTGGAACAAAAAAATTGTTAAGCTTGTTATTTTCATTAAAGATTATGCTTTTGTTGTTTTATATATTTAGGGATCAATCTAGAATTTGGGGAACATATAAGACACACACAACTTTTTAATTATGCAAACACATACCTTGAATTATGTTTTAAAACCAAAAGCCCCAATCTATTTTAAGCTTTAGAGTTATTCTAGCAATAATTTTGGAAGAGAAGAAGAAGAAGAGGAGGAGGAGGAGGAAATGAACGTTGCATATGATATGAATGGTTGAAATTGGGGGAAAATCGATTTTATAGGGAGGGAAAGGTAAAAGGTGGGACCCACTAACGTTCAATTTGGATGGAAAACGTTAGATGGTAGTGTTTCACAAAAAAATGAAACTTGTAGGTATTTGTGTAATTTTTTTTGGAATGTAGGTAGTTATTCACAAAAACACTAAACATGTAGGTAGTTGTTGACAAAAAACGCTTAAACTTAAAACAATAATGTTTATTGAGTTCTCTAATCTTAATTTTGCAAACTAATGTTGAGACTATTTATAGGCATAATCATCAACAAAATCCTATCAAAACAAAGCCAAAACTCATGCACAAACATAGGGAAAATCGTCCCTCCCTAGTGACTCATCTATTACTCACAAGATAAGATTGCCACATTAGCACTGCATGTCATTCTCATCTTGTTAACAAACTCTAACAAACTATATCTTAACAAAAAAATCCTAACAAACTTCTTAATACCTTGATAAACAATATAATCAACAAATTACAACCATATTTAAACAAAAATATGATTTACCCAAATCCACACAAAATCGTCAAAATTGACGCCACACAAGATTCGTCCAAATTTGCGCAACTTTTTGTGATTTTCTTCAAATCTTCAAGAAACCTTTCAAGATTCAATCTTTTAATCTAGAAAACTTCAAGAAGTCATTTTCCATGTGTTTAAGGATGTAAAGGAAGATTAAGACACTTCAAGAAACGAAAGACTCAATGCCTAAAATGAGAAAACCCTATCAAGTTAAGTGGGAAAGACTCATAGGCAAAACCAACTTATTCCCCTAATTCCGCCATTCTTTCCATTGCTTCAAATGATCAAGTAAATTCGTGTGTCACCATACACACCCATGTTGATGTCTTTGAAGATCCCAAAAGCCTTGAATCTCCATAAGCTATTATTTCCCCCATACTTGAATCATTATTAGAAGCCATTATCAAACCTTCAAAGTTATCACATTATTTCGTATCATCCTCCTATTCTTCAAAAGAGTTTGTCCTTAAACCTCGAAGTTGATCATCAGGAACATAAGGAGACAAATCACCAATGTTGAACGTTGCATGAACACCATATTTTCCTGGCAATTCGAGTTTATATGCATTGTCCCCTATCTTGCTCACGATCTTGAATGGCCCATCACACCGAGGCATTAGCTTGTTTTTCCTTTGATTATGAAATCTTTCCTTCTTCAGATGTAACCATACTAAATCACCTTTCTTGTATGTGTGTTTAACTTTGTTCTTGTTAGCTCTTGTCTTGTAGATATCATTCACATGCTCAATTCTTGCTCTAACCTGTGCATGTAACTTCTGCATGTATTCAATTTTAGCTAAAGCATCTTTATGAACGAGCTTACCTTTGGGAATAGCCACGAAATCAATGGGTAGCTTGGGAGTGACTGCATAAACAACTTCAAAAGGTGAATGCTTAGTTGCATATGTAGGTGAACGATTATAAGCAAACTCTGCATGAGCTAACTTCAAGTCCCAATCCTTTTGTGTCTTGCTTACCAATCCATGAAGTAGGAAGCCCAGTGTTCTGTTTGTGACCTCAGTTTGACCATCTGTTTGTGGATGATAAGAAGTACTGAAGTGTAGTTTCGTTCCTATCAAACGCCACAATGACTTCCAGAAATAACTCATAAATTTCGTGTCCCTGTCACTCACAATTGTTTTCGGCACCCCATGTAAACTAACAATGTATCGAAAATACAACTCTGCAACATTCACAACATCATCAGTTTTGTGACAAGGTATGAAATGAGCCATGTTT
Source organism: Suaeda aralocaspica (assembly GCA_016808085.1). Taxonomy (NCBI): domain Eukaryota; kingdom Viridiplantae; phylum Streptophyta; class Magnoliopsida; order Caryophyllales; family Amaranthaceae; genus Suaeda; species Suaeda aralocaspica. The sequence goes on from PYUH01000285.1 coordinate 1,742,183, forward strand.
GAAAACCTGTCAACCACAACCATTATAGCATCTTTTTTTCCTTGTAGTTGTACGCAATCCAACTATAAAATCCATAGAAATATCATCCCAAGGGGCTTCTGGCACTGGCAATGGTATGTAGAATCCCTGATGGAAGGATGCCTTTGCTTTCTGACAAACAGCACACTGTGAGATAACTGCTTCAACATCTGCAATCATTCTAGGCCAATAGAAATGTTCCCGCAACATTGTCAATGTTTTTGTAATGCCAAAATGACCTGCAATGCCACCCCATGCGCCTCTCTGACGAGTAATTCACGAATACTACACTTAAATCCATCATGTAGCACATAAGACCCCATTGACCCCTTCGTAATTTGTGAATATATAGGACCAAAATCTCCATCTTTCTCGTAATACTGTGTAATTAACTTCAAATCAAGCAATTTGAAATTAAGAACACCAATTAAATCCTACCTCCTTGATAGAGCATCAACAACCACATTAGATTTGCCTTCTTTATACTTTGATGAAAAGTGAAAAGACTGCAAAAATTCAACCCACTTAGCATGTCTTGGATTGAGTTTATGTTGGCCATTGATATGCTTCAGAGCCTCGTGATTAGAATGCAATGCAAAGTGACTTGTACGCAGATAATGACTCCAGTGATCCAATGCTCGAACAATAGCATAGAATTCCTTGTCATAGGTAGAGTAGTTCAACCTTGCTCCATTCAATTTCTCACTGAAATAAGCTATAGGCCGCTTACCTTGAACCAACACTGCACCAATTTCCACGCCTCTAGCATCTATCTCAACTTCAAAAGGTTTCGAAAAGTGTTGTAAGGCTAAAATAGGAGCTTAACAAAGCGACTTCTCCACCAATTCGAATGCCTTTTGCGCATCTTTAGTCCTTTCAAATTTCTCTTTATTCTTCTTAATACACTCAGTCATAGGAGCTACTACAGAAGAGAAATTTTTCACAAACCTTCTATAGAAAGAAGCTAAACCATGGAAAGTACGCACCTCAGTCACAGATTTCGGAACTGGCCATGATTTAATTGCTTCCACTTTCGATGGATCAACTGAAACACCATCCTTAGAAATAATGTAGCCTAGAAACGTCACACTAGTTACCATGAACAAGCACTTTTCTAGCTTAGCATACAACTTCTGCTTTCTTAAAACTTCGAACACTTCTCTTAGATGTCGCAGATGATCTTCTACACTTGCTCTATACACCAGTATGTCATCCAAGTAGACAACCACAAACTTTCCAATGAAAGGCTTCAAAACTTCATCCATCAATCTCATAAAAGTACTAGGAGCATTGCACCTAGCTAGTGATGAAAATCTTATCCCTCTGGTTCTCTGTAGGTGGCGCAACTTTGGATTGCAAAACCCTTTGGAGAACTAAACTCTGGCCATCCACTTCAGGAGTAATCTCTTCAATATCCTCTCCCTGTATTTCATAACCCACGCCATCTTTTTGTTGACGTTCACTCTCCTCTTCTTCAAAGTCTACATCATTTGCCCAATTTCGAGTAGTATGAACTCTTGAATGTGGACAATCCTTCTGAATGTGACCTTGACCTTTGCACTTGAAGCATGTATGTTGATCAGGGTTTGGAGGTTTAGTAGCGGAGCCTTTATCCTTGATATACATAGGAGGTTTTGAAGTGGAATCGAAATTTTGTTTATAAGGAATAACGACACCTTGTTTTTTCGTAAAGGGTTTAGAAAAAGTAACTGTTTTGTTTCGAAAATTCCTTCACAACCCCAGATGCATTCTTGCAAATTTCATCAAAAGTCCAGTAAGGTCGTAATTCCACTTCTTCTCTAATTCTTTCATCTAGGCCAGCAACATAACGAGCAACTTGATGATCCTCCTTTTCTTCTAGATCGCAGATGGTAATCAAGTTGAGGAATTCAGATGTATATTCTTCAATTGATTTTCGATCCTGCTTCAAAGTATGCATCTTTATAAAATTTCCTTGATCGTAATCTTGAGGAACAAAACGTCTCCTCATCTCATTCTTCAATTTTGTCCAAGTAGCTACTTTAGACTTCCCACCTTCTTCCTTTTCCTTTGCATAACTTCTAGCCATAAACTAGCTAAGCCAGATGACTTCAGTTCTGCAACTTTATATGATTTTCGATCATCATACTCCTTATATTTGAAAACTTATTCACTTCTTCTTAGCCAATCCAGGAACTTTTAAGGATCCAAACTTCCACTGAATTCAGGAATATCTAGTTTATGATTTGGATCATCATCCGTAGGTCTGTCCTTCTTTTTGTGTCTACTCATAGGTTCATCATTGCTAGAACTTGATGAGTACCTCTTTCTTGGTTTATGTGCACTTTGGGAGCTTGGTTTCTCTTCATCAGAACTAGAATTCGACTCCCCTTTGCATCCATCCTTGGATTTTCTATGTGATTTAAATTTTTTGGCAAAATCCTTCATGGTAGCCTCAAACACAGCCTTCAACTCCTCTATGTCTTTACGCAATTCTTCTGTAGTAATCTTGGAAGTATTCACTTCATCAACTGACATGATTGCACTTGTTTCAACAATGAGATTATGCAATAACCTTGTGGATTAATTTCCTCTCAACGAGAGCACCAAAAGTTGATGTGATTAATGATAGAAAATTGCCAACCACACAAAGATAGAAACTAGTTCGGTTTTCTCTAAAGCAAAGCACCAAGAAAAACGATCTAGGTCGAATAATTTTTGCGAATTGATTAAAGCCATGCACCCTCAATTCTTAAAAATATCCTCACAACAGTCTAAAGCCTAAGCACCAACTCCCAATATGCTTGAGTTTCCTCACACTCGAATATTCTCACACCTTCGGTTTTTGTGTTTGTTTTGTAGGAAACAAATAAAACTTAAAACAATAATGTTTATTCAATTCTCTAATCTGAATTTTACAAAATAATATTGACACTATTTATAGGCATAATCATCAACAAAATCCTAACAAAACTAAGCCAAAACTCACGCACAAACATAGGGAAAATCGTCTCTCCCTAGTGACTCATCTATGACTCACAAGATAAGATTGTCACATCAACACTGCATGTCATTCTCATCTTGTTAACAAACTCTAACAAACTATATCTAAAAAAAAAATATCCTAACAAACTTCTTAATACCTTTCTAAACAATATAATCAACAAATTACAACCAAATTTACACAAAAATATGATCTACCAAAATTCACACAAAATCGTCAAAATTGATGCCACACAACACTAGTAGAAAAATTTGATTTTGCTGCGCCCCATTTGCTGCGGTTTTTGGGATTTTTAAAGAACCGCAGCAAATAGTTGTTGATGATACACATGAAAAATTATTTGCTGCGGTTGATTTTTTTACTGCGGTTCTTTTGGTTATTTGCTGCGGTTACAACCGCAGCAAATAAAGCAGCCCAAAACAAATAGTTGAAGCCCAGCCCAAATGAAGTGGTATAAATGCCAAAATCCTCCAACAAATTATGTTCTTTCTAACCCTAACCCTAACCCTAACCCTCACAGCCTCACTGACCTTACCTCTGTTCTCGTAGTCTAACGCAAACGCACTATCTCTTATCATATCTTCTATCTTTATTCTTCTCTTCTCTTCTCTGTCTCTTCCTCACAGTGTCACTCGTCTTCTTCTCTCCCTCACAGCTACATCGTCTTCTCATTCTCTTCATCTCCTCTTCTGATCTTCCAAACAATTTCTGATTCAGTCGATTCCTTCAACTTCCAGAAAAGGTTCAAAAATAGGTCGAAGATTCGAAACGCTGTGAAAAATGGAATCCTTTCTGGAATTTCTTAAAAATTACTCCAATCGTGATGTCATGTTCGTGTTATCAAGTTTATTGGTAGTTCCTCTTTGTAACCCTAATTTTTCAATTATTGATTTTACTTTGATGTGTTGTGCTGTGTGAATTTTTCGGGGTTTTTTTTGCTGTGTTACTATCTTTGTTCAAGGTCGTAATTGTTATGGTTTTGTATAATTGGAGATTGAATTGTCTATAAACTTAATCATGATTTTTTTTTTGTGTTTTTTTGTGATGTTATATTAGTTAGAGATTATAAATGATTGATGTGAATGTTTAATTCTTATTTAGTAACTCAATTGGAGAATATACTCTTTTTTATCAACCCTAAATTGGGGAATTAGGGTTTTATATATTTAGTATGAAAATATGTTTTGTAATCGAAGTTTTCACTGTGTTAGTCTTATGATAAAGTAAATGTAGTAATTCTTTGATATTTAGTGGCAATTTCATGCATTTGGTTTGTTGAATTCGTTGACAATATATTGATTGAACTTTGCCAGCATATATAGTACATGTACTATGAATTCAGTTTCAGAGGAAGGTGTGTTGTATAATATATTGGGAATGTATAACTAAAGTGGTGTTGCGCTCACGTGATTGCTGCTGAAAGACATGTTCAAAAGTAGTAAAGCTTTAAAGAGGTGAATTTACGTGTGAGGGCAAATATCAAACACGTTCTGTCTGAAGATGATTTCTTACTATAGAATGCAGGTTGGGTCAGTAAATTCACTGAAGGAGTCAATGACAAGGCAATGCGTCCTAATGGCTTGCCTGAATGCTTGATACGATACGATATGATTTTAGTATACTCTTGTTTCTCTGGTTGTCTCTGATGTGTGTATGCCTTATTTTATTCAACAATGTTTTGCTTTGAAATTTGTTATCTCAGCTTGTCAGAAGGAAGCAGCTTTGGGTTCCATAATAGAGGTTGTTCAGACTGTGAAGCAGCCACGATCTCTCAGTCAATCGTTGTCAGTGAGAGAGTGACTGAGTGAGTTGAGTAAGGTGCGAGAGTGAGTGACAGAGAATAATTGTCTCTGGAGAGGACAGAGACGAGAGAGAAGAGAACAATTGCATCTCTTATGGTGATGCAATTGTTGAATGATGATCGAGTCCCTTATAGTCCGGCAATTGCTTGATAAAAAATGAGTCCTTTTTCATAAGACAATAATATTTCCAAATGATGAAGGGACTCAAGTGATGACCATGGTCAACATCATTGAGGTTTGAGTTGCTCCAGGCTTAAAAACCTGTTGAAGTAGCCTAACTCGAATGGTGGGTGATCGAACCACTTCCCTGATGGAGATTATGTCAGCAAAACATAAATATATGTAGTCTATTGCTGTGTTGTTGTGTGCGGTTGCGTTCTTGTGGCTATTGCTGTGATGGTGGTTGAATGATGAATATATGAATGCTTGTGAGATGAATTTTGCTTGTTATATATGAGTTATGAATGAGAACACTATATAAAATAATGATGGAATGAGACTATATAATAAATAAATGATTGAACAAAAGAATGGTTGAATGAGTAATGGATGCTGGAATGAGATATTTAGATGAGATTGAGCTTATGATTGATTTTAGAATGAATGAATGGGTTTATTTATGAATGGTAATGCTTGTTGAATGAATGAATAAGAATAGGAATGGTTGAATGAATGTATAGATATGGTTGAATAGAAGTGTATATTTTTGTGAAGAAGTGTAATTCAATTGAAAATAATTGATTCATGTATGTATAACATTTCAGCTTCTAATTTTGCTTTAAATAAAAGCAAAAAAAAAAAAAAAAAAATTTATTTTCTTGGGTGCTTATTTGCTGCGGTTATTCACAAAACCGCAGCAAATAAGTGTTTTTTTTGGTGGGAAACTGCACTATTTGCTGCGGTTTTACAAAGAACCGCAGCAAATAATCCTGTTTCCCTCCAGTTTCTGGTGTGTTATTTGCTGCGGTTACCTGAATAACCGCAGCAAATAACCCATTTTTTTGCTGCGGTTAAACCGCAGCAAATAAAATTTCATCATTTGCTGCTGCTATAAGTGCTGCGGTTCAAAACCGCAGCAAATACCCAGGAAAAAACCGCAGCAAAATGCATTTTTTGTACTAGTGCAAGCTTCGTCCAAATTTGCACAATTTTTGTGATTTTCTTCAAATCTTCAAGAAACCTTTCAAGATTCAATATTTTATTCAAAAAACCTTCAAGGAGTCATTTTCCATGTGTTTAAGGCTGTAAAGGAAGATTAAGATACTTCAAGAAATGAAAGACTCAATGTCGAAAACGAGAAAACTCTATCAAGTGAAGTGGGAAAAACTCATAGGCAAAACCAACTTATTCCCCTAATTCCGCCATTCTTTCCTTTGCTTCAAATGATCAAGTAAATTCGTGTGTCACCATACACACCCATGATGATTTCTTTGAAGATCCCAAAAGCCTTGAATCTCCTAAAGTCATTATTTCCCCTATACTTGCATCATTTTTAGAAGTCATTATCAAACCTTTGAAGTTATCACTTAGTTTCGTATCAAGTTATGAGCAATTATTTTAGACATTTTGCCACTCACAATTTAATGTGTGTTCAAGGAGAAAGGAAGTAATTAGCCACTCACAGTTAATGTGTGGTAAAGGAAGTTCCGTTTAATTAAAGGACACACATGAGTTTAATTTTGAATCAGCTTAAACTGAAAATAATAAATTTGGCTTGCTTGATTTGATGCATGTCTTTATGTGATGTTGTATGTGAGTCATAACATATCTAAACCCGTTCATCACGTAAAGTGTAAGAGGGCTTGCATCAAAACTCTTGGAACGTATATACCTTAAGTATGAACAACAGGGGGAGTCGTATGGAACAGTGATCTATGACTTCTAATTGGAATACAACACATTGTACTCTTTTATATTTTTAATGCGCTGGATATCCGTCAGTTATATGACATAGTAATACCTTCTTGGAGTTTCTCCCAAGTTGGTGCCCAATAGGGTGATGATTTTTAAGGAGGAAACTCGTTCGATGCAGGATCCATTAGCTTAAATATAATTAATAATTTAATTGAGTCCATGTACAGGTAAAAAGGTTGTCAAAGGTAAATTGAGTGCATGTTTTATTTCTTTATTGGTTGTTGCATAGTCTTTATTAGTTATGTACTCAACTTTGCTGACAGTTTGTTTTGTGTGCATGGCGTTTTCTTGTACTTAGCCCTACAATGACCCACTTGTGGTGAGTAGTTGTCTAGTAAAAGAAAAGCTGCAGGTACAAGTGGGCATAAGTCATTTCATGATGGGCAGGAGTGAGAGCGCTTGCTGTGTTTTGTAGCTTTGCTTTATTTTATTGCTTATTGACTAACCTTTCTTTTGGATGATTGTTTTATTTCTAAAGACTTTTAGTTTTGGTTTTTGTTTTTAAGGGCCATTAATATGGTTTTGAAGTGTAATAAATTTAAAGATGATTTTTATTTTGAGATGGTTTTGAAAGTTAGTTTTAAATTGTTTTTGTTTTAAGACATCCGCAGTAGTACTTTGATAAATGCCTTAGCCGTTATCACGGTGGCAATAATACTTTGGTTTTTCCATATCTAGAAGTTTTAATAAATACAATCCTTAATAATTATAATATGTTTTCTAGAAAAATAAGAAGTAAGAAGTTAGGAAATTCCAAGGTGTTACAAAGCATCTCTTTAGGCCCATGAATTTCCTGTAATTTTAGTCCATCAAGGACTCTCATATCAATATCTGTATCAAGTGACCCATAAATATATGCAGTTGCAACGTCCATGAGAAGAATTTGAAAATTCTTTGATACAGTCAAACTTACCAGAAATCTTAGAATAGCTGCAACAACTACTGGGGAATATGTTTCATCATAATCAATTCTAGGCATTTCAGAAAAACCCTGTGCCACAAGTCATGCCTTATATCTAACGATCTCATTTTTCTCATTTCTTTTTCTAACAAATACCCATTTATATCCATTTGGTTTTACACCTTTTGGTGTACGGATTATTTTTCCAAAGACCTCTCGCTTTTCAAGTGAAAAATTCAATTCAGTTTGGATTGCCTCGTTCCATTTTGGCCAATCGTTTCTAGAGCGACATTCATCTACTGTTTTTAGTTTAAATTCATTCTCATCATGTATCATATTAATCGCCATTGAATAAGCAAAGATTTGATCAATGGTGACATTTTTCTACTCCATTGTTTTCTTGAATAAACATAATTTGTTGATATTTCGTCATTGTCAATGATGTTGTCTTCCTTTTCTACTGGAACATCGTCATCTTTATTATCGTATCCATTTTCAACATCTTGATTCTTTTCTAGAACCGAAGGATTTGTTTAAGTTGCCATTTCCGATGTGAATATAAGGCTGTCATTCACATCTGGGTTATTGGTGGTTTTGCGTATTGGTTTTTTCCCACTGCATTTACTAGGGTTTTTCTCATTTCAGGCGTTTTCTATTTTAGTTTCGTTTTTGTGTCTTCATTTCTTGTCGATCATCATTTTCATCTAAAAGTGCATGGAGGTTCATTTCTTGAAGGTTACTTAATTTAAAGATTAAATCTTGAAAGGGTTCTTGAAAATTGAATCCATTTCTTGAAATTACGCAAATTATGAAGCCATGGGATGGCGAGGATTTTGACGATTTTTCTTAAATTTGGGTGACATTGAATTTTTCGTGATTTTTGTTGTATTTTATGATGATTATCTTGTTTTAAAGTTTCTTAGATAGTCTGTTAGGATTAAATCTAGCTTGTTAGGATTTTAAGATAAGTTGTTAGGATAAAGATCTAGTTGTGCAAGTGGATAAACTTGGATGATGTGGCGCTTAGGTGGAGGCCAAATTTCTTGATGTAAATATCCTGATATCTATCTTCTTAGTTTGTCTAGATCTTGCGGGATTTATTTGACTATGAGTTGGAGGATTTGTTCCAAACTTAGTCCTAAAAATACCTTTTAGTTTATATTGTTTAGTCATAGATGGTTTGAATAAAAGTTGTTTTCATGGAATTTCAGTTCTGTTGAATGAATTGATAAAGTTTCCATAGTTGTTACTACACTTGCTTTGGTTGGTGATTTCCATAGCATAATCCTAGTTCTTGTGAAACCTTTGGTCGGTGAATCAAGTCCATATCCCTCTGAAATACATAGAAGTTCATGAGTTTGAGAGTTTCTTCACAAAAGTTCTGAAATTTCTTTGTTGAAATCTAAAGTACAATCCATCAACTTGTGAATTTTAATGGGTTAGCATTAAAATTCACATCAAATTGGTGTGGCTGTTGGGATCCCAAACTCTCCTTGGAATTCTTGCAATATGGGAGAACCACAAGAAACGATTAATCTTTCCGACATTTACTAGTACATAAAAAGACATTTGCTGCGGTCAAAATCGGGCTTCTCTCCAAAACCGCAGCAAATAAGTGTTATTTTTGGTGGGAATTATGGATTATTTGCTGCTGTTTTTTTTTTTCCAAAAAACTGCAGCAAATAAGTAATTTCCCTCCATAAAAAAATGCTTATTTGCTGCAGTTCTAGAGAAAATCGTAGCAAACAAGCACCGAAAAAAACAATTTTTTTTTTTTGCATTTTATAAGCTAAAATGATAGCTTAAAAGTTACATATACGTATTATCATTGATTTTCAGTCAAATTACATCTATAATCTCAACAAATTACACCATCACAAACAAATACAGTAGCCAAACAATTTGCAGGAAGAACAAAATAACAATAATAGAAAAAACAGCATCAACAACAACTAGAGAAGACCAACAACAGTAGGAGCTGCTACTGAAGAATGGCAGCAGCGGGAACAGAAGGCAACAGAAGGCAGCACGAATAGAAGGCAACACGATAGCAACAACTAGGGATCAACCTCCGGCAGCTGCAGCAACAAAGCAGTATCACAAATACAAGCTAAGCCATACCAGAACCCCACAAAATCAAGATTGATGTATGTTATGAAGTCAAATGTAAGAGAGAAAATGTAGGTAAATTAAAAAATGCATTCAATTCAAGCACTCAATGACTACTTTCTTTCCCAATTCATTCAACCAAATATATTTATCATTCATCAACTCACTTACTCAATATATCATCATTTCATTCAGGCATTCACTCAAACTTCTATTCATTCTTCTTTCATACTTTTATAGTTTCATTCATTTAACAAAACAATCAACAAACTCAACTTATACAATTAGATGGACCATACTTAACATATAAGCAGATGTGCACCATTGGCTTGATTTCTGGAGTTAATGAGTATGCTAATTGCCTAATTAGGGGACCATTAGAGGATATACATTAGCTGGATTTTGAATTTTTGTCACCTGAAAGAATTTCTTTGCCACTCTTCCTCATCACGGGCTAATTGCCATTTCTCAACCTTCTCCAGAATTTCTTTGCGGCTAAATGCTTCTTCCTTGACTTTGCAAACCTCTGATTCAATTTTTTCGAGGATGGAAGAGGGGTCCAAAGTTCCTAAATAGGGGAAAAAAGAGCCATGAGCATTCCTAAAGAACAGAAAAGTACAAAGAAAGCAACCAAATCTGCTTATGTACAAAGAAAAATGTACCAGATTCTAATGCAGCCATAAGATGTTCTGTGACACAATCTGCTTCGGCAACCAAATGTGTTTTCGTACAAATTTCTTCGAGTTTTGTTCTCTTCTTGAGGGCAAGTTCTTTCATCATGCTTGATTACAAGTGTTCCAGCCTAGAAACCTCTTTGTCAACGTGCATAAGTCATTTACGGTTATGTGAGGTTTTCATTAATATGTCCTTTGCTACAATATCAAAAAACAAATTGATGGATATGATATAAGAAATTTGTAACTTACATATTTTAAAAAATCAGCTGAAAGAATGTTAGGCTCAATTATCTCGTCTTCTGATGCAGCACCCAATTCACTCACCAATTCAACTTATAACAATAGTAACATATGCTGATTCAATACACCAAACACAGAAACACAAAAACACAAACACAAACCAGAAACACGGACGCAAAGCACAAACACCAGCAGCAGACAGCTAAACACCAGAGTTGAAACCACAATCACAATCAAATCGAAACAACAAAAACAAAATAGAATCAAATACAAACAACAAAAATCAAAATCAAAGGATAAATTAAACAAAAAAACTAACTTGAAAAAAAATCCAAGCCCTCAAAATTGAAGCCTTAAAACCCAAAAAAATTGATCATAAAGCTACACACAAACACGCAAACTCAAACCATTCAAAATGTAATTACAAGAATGGAAAAAAAGAATAGAAAATAAGGAAGAAAATAGGAGAAATTGCCTCGATCTACACGGAACAAACCTTTAGATTAGCATCTTTCACCTGGAACTCCTTTGGCTGTTTGCTAGACTTCAAACTTACCACATCAAAAAAAAAAAGGGGAATCATGAGTGTGATTGTTGCTATGCCAAAACAGAAAAAAATGGAAAACAATAACAAATTGAAACCGAAAAAAATAAACATAAAAATAAAAACCAAAAACTAAGCAACCCCAATCAATAAAATCACAAATGAAATGAAAACCAAAAAAACTAAAATCAAATAAAAACAAACAAATTTGTATTCAACAACCTAATTTAAGCCGAAAAAATCAAAACAAAATTGATTGTAAATAAATAAAAACAAAATAAAAATAAATCTTATGCAAAGTTCTTCGCCAAAAACAAAATTTCAAAATATCATAAACAAAATCGCGAATAAAATAAAATCAAAAAAGAAAGGGGAAATTAGTGATTACCTTGCAAAGTTTAGAAGAAGAGAAAGAGGGGAATGTGATGTAAGAGAATGGATGGAAGGAAAATTAGGTTAAGTGAGTGAGAAAGAGAGAGGAACGAAAGAATGAGATAGAAAGAATGAGAGTGAGTGAGATGCAAAATTAGGATAAGTGAGGAGTTAGAGAGGAAAAAAGTTGTAAAATTAGGTTAAGTGTTTGCTTTTATATGGGTCGATATTTGGGCTTAGACTGTTGTGTTTGTTGTGCTATTTGATGTGGATCTGGCCGCAGCAAATAACTTATATCACCGCAGCAAATAAGTGATTTGCTGCAATTTATATGAAGCGCAGCAAATACTTCTATGTGAGAGTACTATCAATTATTATTTTCCGCGATTCTTCAAAAATAACAAAGAACTGCAGCAATTGAATTGCAGAAAAAATGTTTTTTCTACTAGTGTTTGGCTAAAAATTTGGTAGACATGATGGAGATGCAAGTGCAACTTCAAAGAATGATATTGTCTCGGAAAGATAGGGTTGCGTCAATGGAATCTAGGCAAGAAGACACCACAAATTTAATTGTTCTTCATAGGAAAGATGATGAGATTAAATTACAAGAACTTCCTAAATTTGATGGTGACAAAGATCAAGAAACATATCTAGATTGGGAGAGGCGCATGGAGAGAATTTTCGAACATAAAGGTGTGAGTGATCATGATGTGGATTTTAAGGAGTACTCGCAAATACACTCAAAATTCACGTTTTTTTTATCAATTAAACTCTCCACTCCTAGATTGATTTAATTGAAGACTAATTAATTAACACACTCCTGTAATTAGTTAATTAGGTTCTAAATTTGTTAATCACTCCTGACTCACAAATTTATGATAGAAATTTGGAACAAATTGAAATCCACAATTTTAGCAAATTCTCAGAAAATTTGTATTGGAAACTCAATGCATAAGACTCAATTAATTTACAACCTAATGTTGAGATTATTTATAGGTATAATCACCGACAAAATCCAAACTAAAATCAGCTAATAAAGCACGAAAAACCCTAGGAAAAAAGTCCCACTTGTGCAACTTGCACAAGTTGCTCAACAAACTAAAGATAAGATTGTCACATCATCATGCAACTTGCACTTTGATCTTATCTTTCCTAACAAACTCTAACTAACTAACTAATCAAGAAATTATCCTAAAAACTTGATTAAATAATTAATAAACAAGATCATCATAAAAAATTACACCAAAATCAAGAAAATAACTTGTTGCCCAGGTCCTTGAAAATTCGTCAAAATACTCGCCATAAATTTTTCGTCCACTTTACGCAAATTCAAGAACTCCAAGAAACTTCAAGGAATGCTTCAAGATTCAATATTTTAATCAAGAAATCATTCTCCATGTGTTTTAGCATATTTATGATGATTAAGACTCCACAAGAACTAATAATAATGTCCAAAATGAGAAAAACACTATCAAGTGAAATGGGAAAAAACTCATGGACCAAACCAACTTGCTCCCTGTTACCACCATGTGTTTCCATCCTGTGAGTACATTAATAATCTATTAAACCTTCTTTTAATGAATCTCTCCACCAGTGACAAGTATTAATGATCAGCATCTATAGTGTTGGCTTGGAGGCCACCACCATCACTAGAATTTACAATGTCAACCTTAATCATTGTCACCTATACCTGTAATTTTTCTTTGTCAAACCCAATAGGATTTATTAGTAGGTTGATTGGCTCATCCACTATTGGTGTATCATCACAGATATTCAAATTCACATCATTCTCCCCTGGTTGAAAACAATTTGCCCTCAAATTCACATCATCATAGTATAGTGAGAGATCCCCAATATTGAAAGTAGCACTCACATTACCATACTCATCAGGAAAATCAATCTTATAGGCATTATCTCCATATACTTCAATCACCTCAAAAGCTCCATCAGCTCTAGGCATCAATTTATTCTTCTTTTTATGAGGAAAATGTTCCAATCTGAGATGTATCCATTCCAAGTCACCAGGTTTGGAAACATGCTGAGTTCTTTTCTTGTTGGACCACCTCCTGTAGATTTCATTCATCTGAGAAATCTTCTTCTTAACTACTTCACACGTTTTATTGAAGATTTCCACCCTTTTTTGCGCATCTACATGTATCTCATCTCTAGCCAAGGGAATCAGATCAATGGGCATATATGGATTAATCCCATACACAATTTCGAATGGGGAATGTCCTGTGGTGGATGAAACAGCTCTGTTATAAGCAAATTCAGCATGGCATAGGCGCACATCCCAATCCTTTTGTGTCTTACTCACAAGCCCACGTAACAAGGTGCCCAAAGTTCTATTTGTTACTTTAGTCTGCCCATCTGTTTGGGGGTGATGAGAGGTACTAAAAAGCAGCTTGGTACCAACCATCTTACACAAAAACTTCCAAAAGTGACTCAAAAAATTTGAATCTCTATCACTTACCACACTTCTGGGAATTCCATGCAGCTTCACAATCTCTTCAAAGTATAGATCAGCAACATGTTGAGCATCATCAGTTTTATTCATGGCCACAAAATGCGCCATCTTAGACAATGTATCAACCACTACCATTATTGAATCTCGTCTCCTCTGTGTCCTTGGCAAACCAATTATGAAATCCATATTGACACTATCGCAAGGTGTATCAGGAACATGTAATGGCATGTAAAGTCCCTTGACAAAAGTGGATTTCGCCCTTTCACAGGTAGCACATCTGGAGACTACTGATTGAATATCACCCAATATCTTAGGCCAATAAAAATATTCACTCACCATATCATAGGTCTTGTGAATCCCAAAGTGACCAGCAAGTGCGCCACTATGAGCCTCTCGTATCAACAATTCACGTACTCCACGTTTAAAAGTGCACAGTTTATTGTTTCTGAATAAGAAACCATCCTGAATTGTGTAGTTTCTGGAAGGACGTTGATATTCTAAAGCAAAATCTAAATCACTAGCATATAATTCCTTCAAGTGCTCAAATCCCAGGACTCTAGTATCAACCATAGCAAGTAAATATGCTCTCCTTGACAATGCATCAGTTACCACATTATTCTTGCCTTCTTTGTATCTGGATGAAAAAGTAAAAGATTGGAGAAATTCCACCCACTTGGCATGTCTGTGGTTGACTTTTGTTGACCATTGATATACTTCAAGGCTTCATGATCTGAATGCAAAATAAATTGCTTTGGGCGCAAATAATGAGACCAATGATCAAGTGCTCGAACAATGGCATAAAATTCACGATCATAATTCGAGTAATTCAGTTTGGCGCCACTCAGCTTCTCACTGAAGTATGAAACAGACTTCCTTTCCTGAATTAGTATTGCCCCAATGCCTACACCACTTACATCACATTCAAGCTCAAACAGTTTATCAAAATCAGGCAACACCAGGATTGGTGCATTGCAAAGTCTCTATTTCACCTCATTGAAGGCTTCCTGTGCTTGTTGGTTCCAATTGGATTCTCCCTTTTTCATTAATTCAGTAATTGGAGCCATGATAGTAGAGAAATTTTATATGAATCTCCTGTAGAATGATGCTAGGCCATGAAAACTCCTGACTTCATGAACATTGGTAGGTATCTTCCAAGTTTTAACAGCTTCAACTTTGGACGGGTCTACCATAATACCTGCGCAACTTACAATGTACCCTAGGAAAACAATCTTTTCCTGCAAGAAGTCACACTTTTAGAGTTTTCCATAAAGTTTCTTCTCACGTAACTTTTCAAATAGTTTCCTCAGATGGTCTGGATGTTCATGAATGTATTTGCTGTAAACAAGAATATCATCTAGATAGTCAACAACGATTTTTTTAAAAATGGTCTTAATACCTCATTCATCAGCCTCATAAACGAACTTGGTGCATTGCATAGACTAAAAGGCATCACCAAAAACTCATAAAGACCTTGTTTAGTCTTAAAAGCAGTCTTCCATTCATCCCCTTCACGAATTCTCATCTGATGATAGCCACTTCTTAGATCTGTTTTCGACAAAACACTTGAACCATGCAATTCATATAACATATCCTCAATTCTAAGCATAGGAAATATGTACTTGATGGTTATGTTGTTCACTGCCCTAGAATCAATACACATTCTCCAAGAGCCATCTTTTTTCCGCACCTGCAAGGCAGGAACTGCACATGGACTCATTGATTCTCGAACTGCATTAATTCATGAATTTGACGTTGTAGTTCTTTCGATGCCTCAGGATCACATCTGTATGCAGGTTTATTAGGAATTGGTGCGTCAGGTATGAAGTCAATTGCATGTTCAATTCCTTTGATTGGGGGTAGTTCATCAGGCAATTCATCAGGAAATACGTCAACAAATTCCTCTAGTAAAGGTGTGAGGCGCAAATCAGATGATATTTTATTTGATGTTGCTTCCTTTACAAAAAGAATAAATGCAGGGTTCCCTTGCTCTACTTCTTTCTCAAATTCCTTAGCAGACATGGATAGGTTTGTTTGAGTTTGGAATTTTCCTGTAGATGGAGTCAAAGGTAGGAGGTTGATGCGTTTCCTATCCTTCAAAACCGTATATACATTCGATTCCCCATTATGTTGCACCTTTCTATCATATTGCGAGGGCCTTCCTAGGAGCAATTGGCATGCAGTCATGGGTACAACATCACACCACAATTCATCATTGTACAAACCAATGGTGAGATTGATCAGTGCTTGGTTCCTTACTTCAATCCCTTTTGTATCATCAAGACAATTTAATTTATAGGGACTAGTATGGTCTCTCTGTGTCAATTTCAACCTTTTAACTGGATCTTTGGAAGCCACATTGGTGTAGATCCACTAGCAATGATCAAATTGCAAAGGTAGGGACCAATTTTGCAGACACTGTGAAATAGGCTCTCCCTTTGGGTTGCATGTGGTTCCACAGCTGTATGTAATGTTCTCCTAACCATAAAGGCTTCGCCACCCTGAATCAATGGAGGTTGATTCGCAATTTCTAGGGTGTCATCATCATAATCCTCCCCGCTGTGGTTTTGAATGATGTCCTCATCATCTTCAACCACAATGTGATAAATTTCGTCATCAGTGGCCCATAATTTGGCCTGTTTCATTGTTAATGTGCGTTTTGATGTACAACCAGACGCAATGTGACCCAAGCTTTGACATTTAAAACATCTCCTGTGATCTTCATATTCTGCTTTAGAAATCACCTTTTTGGGTTTATCCCTTGAAGAGCTCGATGTTGCAGATGTTTGTGTTGTTTGTGATGGTTGCTTTGCTTTGGCACTAGTATTTTGAGGAGTGTAGGGTACTTTACCAGTGGTAGGCACGAAATTTCGTGTGGTGTCTCCCTTTATATGCTTTTCCACCTATAAAGCCAACTTGCAGAGATCATCAAAGGTATGATATTGAGCCAGATCAAGTTCCTTATCAATATTTCTATTCAATCCCTTCAAAAATCTCGCCATTTTCATGTGTTCCCTTTCCTCTAAATCACAAAGAAAAGATAACCTTTCAAACTCTGCAATATAATCACGCACACTCATAGTGCCCTGATATAGAGAAGTCAATTTGACATAATTTTGCTGATCAAAATCAAAAGGCACATATTTTTCACGCAACTTCTTTTTGAGGTGAGACCAGGAAACTATTTTGGCTTTGTTTTGGCGTTTTCTTTTATCTTTGACGCCCTCATACCACAATCCTGCAATTTTGGTCAATCTGATATAAGCAATCTTAAATGTTTTTTTTAATCAGCGAAACCTTTATATTCATCAATCTTCTCCAATTGTCTTTCCCAATCAAGATAGTCATCTGGGGAACCTTGGCCAGTGAAGTCATCAAGTTTAATGCCACGATCATCAAACTTTTGCTTGCTTTTTGAACGTTTTTTTGGGGAGTCAGAAGAAGAAGACGAGTGAGAATCTGCTTCATGATCATCACCACGAAAATAATGTATGGATTGAGGATCAAGCTTTCGTTGGAATTATTGAGCCAAAACATCCATTCGAACATCACCCTGCTTTTATCTCACGTCCATAGCCTCTAATTTTGTCATCATGTCTTGAATAAGTTGTGTCAAAGTTGAATCTCCCATGATGGATCGAAAAAACCTTGAAATCTGATACCAAATTGATGAGGATTTTAAGGAGTACTCGCAAATACACTCAAAATTCACGTTTTTTTGTCAATTAAACTCTCCACTCCTGGATTGATTTAATTGAAGACTAATTAATTAACACACTCCTGTAATTAATTAATTAGGTTCTAAATTTGTTAATCACTCCTGACTCACAAATTTATGATAGAAATTTGGAACAAATTGAAATCCACAATTTGAGTAAATTCTCGGAAAATTTGTATTGAAAACTCAATGCATAAAATTCAATTAATTGATAACCTAATGTTGAGATTATTTATAGGTATAATCACCAACAAAATCCAAACTAAAATCAGCTAAAAAAAACAAGAAAAACCCTAGGAAATAAGTCCTACTTGTGCAACTTGCACAAGTTGCTCAACAAACTAAAGATAAGATTGCCACATCATCATGCAACTTGCACTTTGATCTTATCTTTCCTAACAAACTCTAACTAACTAAATAATCAAGAAATTATCCCAAAAAAATGACTAAGTAATTAATAAACAAGATAATCATCAAAAACTACCACTACAAGAAAACGGGAATATAGCGACGGATTTTTTGCGACGGGAGTAAATTCCGTCGCAAACTTGCGACGGAAATCACCTTGTTTGCGATGAAAATAGCCGTCGCAAAAAAGTGACAAACCAAATCAGATGACCAAATACTTTTTGCGACAGAATTTTATTTTTGCGACGAAATAATCCGTCGCAAAATTCCCTCGCAAAAAATCGACAAACCCTTATTCTATTTTGTCGCCAAAAAATTAAACCAACACAACACATCACTTATTCTTGTTCGCCATTCTCCCTTCTCCCACAAACTAACCTAACCCAAAAACCCTCTTCCTTCCTCTTCGCCATTCTCCTTCTTCTTTGCCCTTCTCCTTCGCTTTCTCTCTCTTCAATGGATCCTTGAAATTCCTTCCTCAAACCCTAATTTCTTCAGATTAGATCTATCATCAAAACCACCATGAAAGATCAAATCACCAACTCAGAGCTTAGTTTCCAGAAACTGCAATTTCACTGAAAAAGCATGGCTTTTAGCCTCGATTCTTCTATTCCTCCGAAGGCCTGCCTCCATTATTGAGCTTGTAGAAAGATGTTCGTTGTTCGAAACTACGCCGCAATTCGTCCAGTTTTTTTGCTCAATCCCTNCTGTTTCTTTGCTCAATCCCTAATTTTCCCATTCAATTGACTGCGAACAACTTCGTAGTGCTTACGATGTCGGTGTTTACTACTTTCGGTGAGCTCGTCGCTAGTTCGTTACCTAATTCTCCTTCCCCTTCTTGTTCATTACAAGATTGGATTTTTATGTGTTACATTGATTGATTGATGTTTTATGATTTAATTATTTCGTTTCAAGTGATAAACCCTAATTTTGATTATTGGTTATAATTAGCTTCTTGGGTTTAGATTTTGATAGTGATGATTGAATGATCTTAGGTTGAAATTTTTTACTCCAATTTTGAAGGCTTTCTTTTCATTCTTTGATCTTTTCTTAGTTGATTTTTGTGGTTTGAACTTAATTTTGAATATGTCAGACTTTATTTGAAGTCTTTTTGATAGTTAGAATTGCATATTTGATTGTTTGAATCTTTAGTTGATCTTTTGTTTTGGGGTTTAGATCTTTATTTGAACTTAACTGTTTTCATCAGTTATTTGAATCCGTCACTTCGACCTTCTTTTTTTAATGTTTGGAATATAACTCTGTTGAGAAAACTGATATGTGTATCCTAATTACTAATTTTATGAGTGCTTGATGTTTAAAAATATCATATGCTATTACTTGAGGAAGACATTTGAGATCGTTGATAAAATTGACTTGAATGAGACATGAGATCGTTGATAAAGTTGGCTTGAATTTTTATTTTTTTATTGTACAAATTCTGCTCTGAAGTTGATTTATGTTCATCACCCTCACCATTAATTTGTTGATTCTATTGCAATAGTTCATGCACTCTGACCCTTTTTTTAGTTTGAAGTGTTTAATTCTGTACCTATTCAAATTACTTGTGTCTTATCTATCACTCTTATGATTGCTTCTGTTTTATGCAATCATGTATATGACTATGGCATCAGTTATCTTTCATGCTTTGTGCTTTAAGACTTAAAGCATTTGTTAGTCTGCTACATTGGTTTTACTTGAGCTCTTAATTGTTACATCAGTAAAGTCAGCACAACAGTTATGGTGTATCATTCAGCTGTATGTTGCTTTTGAAACTAGATATTTGGCTATTGTTCTCAAACTAGATATTTGTTCTCAAATGATGTTTGTGTGCTACAGTTGTTGTACGCAATAGTTGCCTGTTGTTTTTCCTGTTTTGCTTGGTCTTTGGTGCAGTTACTGCTATTTCAGGTTATTGGTGCAGTAGCTTTGCAGGCTGTTTTTTTTTGCTGTTTATGTGGCTGAGTGCTTGCAGTGCAGCAAATCCTGCAAGGTTTCTTGCAATATTTGACTGAGGTCAGTTGACAATTAAATTTCGATATATGATTAAGTGATACGGTTTGGTTATTATTATGGATTGANNTCCTGTTTAGATGCATGTCACTTTTTTGATTGCCATCCTACTAGTGTGTTTATTCCTATTGGCTATAACTCAGCAAATTGGCTTTACTTTCAAAAGGTTTAATGAATTGAAGCTTAAAAAGTTATATTAATTATCCTTTTTCTTGATCACTTTATGTGGTTTCAATTAAAGAACATTAAAACTTAGTTGTACTAAGTATGGGTACTTAAGTGGGGTGTTATTTAGGTTGTTATTAGTCAACAGAGTTATTGGTTGCTTTTTAGTTGTCATAAGCTAATAACTAAGATACGAGTATTTAGTGTGAAGTTAGTTGTTTGTTGCCGATTTGTCGATCTTTTCTTCTCTCACATTTCTTGTCAATACGCTCACCAAGAATTTTTTTGGTTCACATTCTGATATAATTATGGTCATGGATATTCTATCTAAACCTTGTGGAGTTGTGGTAGTGATTGCTTTATCATAATTGGGTGTGCTTGCTGTGTCTCAATGGTTGTCTCTAACTTAGGTGTTACTTCATTCATAGGTGTCAAGTGCTACAGCAACCTTTGCTATGATGTTCTCATCGTCGATGTCTGTTGTAGAATACTACCTTCTTAAACGATTCCCCGTTCCATATGGTAAGCTCATCTGTCCTATAACGTGCTTAAAGATCAGCAAACATTACTCCATCTAAATTTTACATTAATCCATATAGAATTCCGTCTAAACATTAATTCATCTTGCAGTGGGCTTCTTTGTTGGTGTTGCTACATTTGCAGCCTTAGTTGGGCAAATTCTTGTAAGGAGATTGATTGTTGTTATTGGAAGAGCCTCTCTTATCATCTTTATATTGGCATTCACTATTTTTGTCAGTGCCATTTCACTTAGTAAGTATCTGATTCCTCTCTTCCTTGATCAAAGTTGTGTTTTTTTTTTTTCACCAGAAAACTCTACTGTCTGAAGTCACTCGATTATTTTGTGTCTTTTGTAGGCGAAGTAGGCATTTCAAACATGGTTTACATGATTAAAAATCACAAGTACATGGGATTCGACAGCTTGTGTGCATACAAACCATAGTGAGAATTTTTTTGGTAGGGCTCCTGCTGTCCACATTAGTGCATCTGCGGTAGGGCAACAGTTGTAGGTCCTGTAAGAGTGCAGGGAAGTCTCTGGTAGTACTAGGTCCCCTGAGTTGCTTTGTTTTCTGTTGCAATTTTTTGATAGGGCTATTGCTTGCGGGTTCTGAGGTGGGTTGAGCCTTTATGCTAAATTTTGTGCAGCTGGTGTTGTATTATACGGTGGCTGTTTTAGTGGCTTGTTGGTAGTGGTCTAGTGGTTGGGTTGGTGGTGTGGCTAGGTGGTTGAAATGTGTTCAGTTGTTTATTTTGATTGTTTTTTGGATGTTTTCCTTGTTTGCTGCTTTGTGTTAGTTTGTTTTGAGCTGGTTTTGGTAAGGTTGAGTCAACCTCCCAATCTTCCAGGCTTGTAGTTTGTACTTTTTTTCTTGGTTTTTAATAAAACTCTTACATTTGCACCCCAAAAAAAATGTCTTTGTAATAATTTATTATTGTTATTCATCAATTTAATATAGTATTTGTTATAATAATTTTAATTTTTGGTTATTAGTATTATTATTTCATTACAATTGTGATTTTATTTTTTTTCTTTTCAAAAATCACTATTATTATCGTTTTTTGAAAAAAAAAAAAACGATACTAATAGCTATTTTTTTATATTTAAAAAACTACTATTAGTATCGTTTTTGTAAAAAAACGATACTAATAAGCTAGTTTTCTACTAGTGTTTTCGTTCCAAATTTGCGAGGGATTTTTCCGTCGCAAACTTCAACAGTTCCGTCGCAAATTTTTTGCGACGGAATTACCATCGCAAATTTGGAAATTTGCGACAAAATTTTTAGCGACAGACGTGTTACGACGGAATTCCGTCGCAAATGGGATTTTGCGACGGACTTTTTCATTTTTGCGATGGAATTTGTCTGTCGCAAAATCGCTGTTACCTTGTAGTGTACACCAAAATCACGAAAATAACATGTTTCCCAAGTCCTTGAAAATTCGTCAAAATACTCGCCACAAATTCTTCATCCATTTTGCGCAAATTCAAGAACCCCAAAAAACTTAAAGAAATGCTTCAAGATTCAATCTTTAATCATGAAACCTTCAAGAAACCATTCTCCATGTATTTTAGCATATTTATAATGATCAAGACTGCAGAAGAACTAATAATAATAATGTCCAAAATGAGAAAAACCCTATCAAATGCAATGGGAAAAAACTCATGGACCAAACCAACTTGTTCCCTGTTACCACCATGTGTTTCCATTCTGTGAGTGCATTAATAGTCAGTTAAACCTTCTTTTAATGACTCACTCCACCAGTGACAAGTATTAATGATCACCCTCTATAGTGTTGGCTTGGAAGCCACCACCATCACTAGAATTTACAATGTCAACCTTAATCATTGTTACCCATACTTGTAATTTATCTTTGTCCAACCCAATAGGATTTATTAGTATGTTGATTGCCTCATCCACTATTGGTGTATCATCACAGATATTCAAATTCACATCAGATCAAAAACGATTCTCCTATGCTATTCTTAAACATTCTAAGCATGCATTTTTGTGGTATGAAAATATGAAAGCACGTAGAGTTAGGGATTATAAAGAACATATTGCTTCATGGATGGATTTGAAGGCTAAATTCCGAAAGAAGTTCGTCCTAGACATTACGAGTAAGATTTGTTTCTCAAGTTTAATTCTTTGCAACGAAACCGCTAAAATGTTGAGGAATACATCACTGAATTTGAAAAACTCTATATGGCTTATGATTTGCGTGATGATGATACTCAAAAGGCTGCCAAGTTTTTTGTTTGATTGAACAAAGAAATTCTCCACAAATTAGAACTTCAACCATACGAAAATTTTGATGATGCTTGCAATTTGGCTATCAAATTTGAAAAGCAATCTATTGAAAACAAAGTATGTGGTTCTAGGACTTTTGGCTCTTCTTCTTCTTATTCTAATGGCTCTACTTTCAAGGATGATGATTCTAGGTCATTAGAGGGGCAATTTTTGAGTATATCAAAGGAGAAGTAGGAAGCAATGGAGGCAAAAGGGGGAAACACAGAGCAAGAGGCACAACTTTCTTCTTCAAAAATGATTTGTTTCAAGTGTAAGGGAGTTGGGCATGTGGCTAAATTTTGTCCAAATAGAGTCATGACCACGAAATTTAAATTTTCAAAGGCACACAATTCGAAACCACTACATAGTGATGAGAATTCCATGGAGATCATTGAAGATGTTACTAATTCAGATAATTGGAATTCACAACAGGTTTATCAACCTGACGAATACCATCAAGCTTTAATTATTCGAAGGTCTATGCTTTCTACAACACTTGATGAATATAAGGATGTTCAAAGATCAAACCTTTTTCATTCAAAGTGTTCTGTAAATGGTATGGTTATTCCTTTCATCATTGATAGTGGTTCATGTGTTAATGCTTGTGCTCTAACATTGGTGGATTAATTAAAATTGCCTACTCAAAAGCATTCGAATTCTTAAACTTCAATGATTGAATGTTGATAATGGATTATGGGCTAGAAAAAAAGCTCCACTCAATTATAAGGTTGGAGATTACATGGATGAATTATGGTGTGACGTTGTTCCTATAACAGCTTGTTCTTTATTACATGGTCGTCCTTGGCAAAGTGATAAACAGGTGATTCATAATGGTAAAACTATTGAGTATTCTGTGCTTCATGGTTCTAAAAGATTTGTTCTCAAGCCTTTACCTCCTAAACAATGTCAACGTAAGGATACTACTACTTCTCCTTCTACACATGTTTGTTTTAGTTCATGTCATCAAGAGCTCTTGGATCTACGCAAAATAAGAAGGAAAGGCGTGAGAAAGTACTCCAAATTCATCAAGGATCTAAGCTAAGAGAGGGGGATTATGTATGGTTAAGTTTTAGTGCACAAAATCTTCACTTAGATCATAAAAATAACGAGCTAGTTGATGAAGGACCATTCAAAGTCGAAAAGAAGATAGGTTATGAAACGTTCAAGGTTCTACTCCATAATGGTGTTTGTGCTACTTTGACATCTGCATACTTGGTTCCTTGCTTGGAGCCTGAAACTTGAGGAAAGTTTCATTTCAACAAGGGGAGGATGATGTGAATATAAGGCTGCCATTCACACATGGGTTATTAGTTGTTTTGCCTATAGGTTTTTTCTCACTGCATTTGCTACGGTTTTTCTCATTTCAGGCGTTTTCTATTTTAGTTTCATTTTTGAGTCTTCATTTCTTGTCGGTCATCATTTGCATCTAAAAGTTCATGGAGGTTCATTTCTTGAAGGTTACTTGATTTAAAGATTAAATCTTGAAAAGGTTCTTGAAAATTGTTTCCATTTCTTGACATTGTACAAATTGTGAAGCCATGGGATGATGAGGATTTTGACGATTTTTCTTAGATTTGGGTGACATTGAATTGTCGTTATTTTGGTTGTATTATATGATGATTATCTTGTTTTAAAGTTTGTTAGATAGTTTGTTAGGATTAAATCTAGTTGGTTAGGATTTTTAGACAAGTTGTTAGGATAAAGATCTAGTTGTGCAAGTGGATAAACTTTGATGATGTGGTGCTTAGGTGGAGGTCGGATTTCTTGATGTAAATTTCCTAATGTTTATCTTCTTAGTTTGTATAGATCTAGTAGGATTTATTTGACTATAATTTGGAGGATTTGTTCCAAACTTAGTCCTATAAATACCTATTAGTTTTCATTGTTTAGTCATATATTGTTTGAATAAAAATTGTTTTCATTAAATTTCAGTTCTCTTGATTGAATTGGTAAAATTTCAGTAGTTATTACTACACTTGCTTTGGTTGGTGATTTCCATAGCATAATCCTAGTTCTTGTGAAACCTTTGGTGGGTTAATCAAGTCCATATCCCTCTAAAATACATAGAAGTTCGTGGGTTTGAGAGTTTCTTCACAAAAGTTCCGAAATTTCTTTGTTGAATTCTAATGCTAACCCATTAAAATTCACATCAATTTCCTCTTGCCTTTTCATTTTTCTAGGTTTAGAGTCTTTTGACCCAGGTGGTCTACCGCGTTTTCTACGTGCAATAGATTCTTTCTCAGTGACTTTCTCATTACTAGGAATTTCAATACGTGCAGGTGCATTCTCTGATGGTATATGTGATTTTGTCACTTTCTTAATATCCGTAAATGAATCTGGTAATTGATTTGCAACACTATGTAGGTGAATAATTTTCTTAACTTATTGTTCACATGAACTTGCTCATGGGTATAAATGAGACAATTGTGTTGTACTCTATTTAATTTATATCTCTTTTTTTTTTGGTCCACTTTCACTCACCAATCGACAAATCGAGCGGTGAATAAATCACTAGTGATTGGCTCAAGATATATTATAATAGATGGGGATTGAAATTCAACACAAATTCCCATCCTTCTTTGTGGACCCATTTTTGTACGTTGGGGTAGTGCAATCGGCACATGTACGACACACCCAAATATTCTCAAATGTGAGAGGTTTGGTTCTCAACCAGAGACCAAATGTAATGGTGAATATTTATGATATGCTGTGGGTCTTAATCTTATTAATGATGCTGCATGTATGATGGCATGTCCCCAAGCCAATGAAGGCAAATTCGACCTCATCAATTGCTATCAATTACATTTAGTTCTCAACCATAAACCAAATGTAATGGTGTTGCTATCAATTGCATTCTTTTAATTAATGACTCAGCTAACCCGTTTTGAGTATGCACATCGGCCACAGGATGTTCAACTACAATCCCAATAGACATACAATAGTGATTAAAAGTTTGGGATGTAAATTCCTTCGACTTGTCAAGCCTTATTTTCCTTATCGAATAGTCTGGAAATTGAGTTCTTAATCGAATTATTTGAGCAAGTAGTTTTGCAAAAGTCATGTTTCTACTTGACAATAATGTCACATAAGACCATCGTGTTGATGCGTCAATTAATACCATGAAATATCAAAATAGTACTCATGCTGGATGTATTGGACCATTAATATCACCTTAAATTCTTTCTAAAAATGTTGGAGATTCAGTAGCAATTTTGTTTTTGGATGGCCTTGTTATT
Organism: Suaeda aralocaspica; assembly: GCA_016808085.1. Lineage (NCBI taxonomy): Eukaryota > Viridiplantae > Streptophyta > Magnoliopsida > Caryophyllales > Amaranthaceae > Suaeda > Suaeda aralocaspica. The sequence goes on from PYUH01000285.1 coordinate 1,768,548, forward strand.
AGTGTGCCTCATGAGCAAGCAGGGCATGATAAATCATTTGATTGGGAATTTTAATATTCCTTATTGCATGTCCCACGGAGGTCTCTATAATCATATGCATCCTCCCACTTCTAGGGTGCCCTAATCGATCATGCCATAGGGTAATCAATTTTTTATTGTTTAACCTTTTGTTACATATTATATTTATTTCTATAGGACATACCTATGTTTGATACAGTCCTAAAGAATATGTCGGCAATTTCCTTAGTATATACCTTTTGCCACATTTTTCTGCCGTTAGGCATAAATATTCCTTTCTATTTTCCATCAAGGTTTCCAAACCATAACCATTTTGACGCACACATCGTTAAATCTTATGAGATTTATTCGAGATTTACTTAAAAATACTCATTAATTATTATTTTTGTACCCTTCGGGTAGTATCATGCAGACTTTGCCTGAACCTTCTGTCAAGTTTGTTGATCCAGAGATAGGGTGAACACTTGCTTGGATCAGCTTCAAATCAGAAAAATATTATCTGTTTTTCAAGATTGCATGTGTTGTTCCACTATCCAAAAGACATTGAGTAATATTGGGTTCGGACTTGTCCATAGCTTCATAACAAATATAATATAAGGTTAGGAAAAATACATGTTTCATTAACATAATGAAAAAAATTACATAATAAGTGAAATACTGAAAAAAAAAACATGGGAATTAAAATTCATTAAGAAAACTACATGTCATCGTTAAGCTTAAAAGCATAATTATTGTTATCATTATTGTAGTTATCGTTAAAGAAATCTGAGACATCCAATGTTGGCATAGAGGTACTTGCTTCAACAATATAATTTGTTTCCGCATTTTTCTTTTTCCTCTTAAAGAGGCTTGATATACATCTACCAAATGTTTAGCAGAATGGCACGTACGTATCCAATGCCCATTCATGCCACAACAATTGCATATGTCTCTTCCTTTTGGAGGAGAGGACTTAGTTTCTTTCCCCTTTTACTTATCAAAGCTATTAAATTCATAATTTCTAGGGGTTAATTAATTTCTACCACTCCTTCTCCTGCGGTAATTTCCTCAACCACTTCCTCGGAATCTTCCCTATCCACCTCTAATGACATAATTTGTTTCATGTGGACCTAATTTCTCAACGATATTTACCTCATGAGCTATTTTAGATCCAGTTGGCCTAAGGTTGCGATTCTTCAAAAAAAGATCATTGTTCTGTTCAGCAATAAGTAGTAAAGAAATCAACTCAAAATATTTTTTGAGTTCTTTGTTCCAATACTGCTACGATATTTTAATGTCATTTATGTGGAAAGTGGAGAGACTTTTCTCAATCATCATTCCATCAGAAATATGCTGACCATAGAATTGCAATACCATTATAATTCTGAACATTGCTGAATTATAGTTACAAAACGATTTAAAATCCTGGAACCTCACCGTCGTCCATTCGTTTTCAGCTTTGGGAAGGAGCACCGCTTTGTGGTGCCCAAACATATCATGAACGTTTTCCCATAATAATTTAGGATCATCAATCCTCAAATATTCAGAACTCAGGCTATCACTCAAATGATGCCTTAAGAAGCGACTACTTTTGCCTTTTCTTGTTCAGTGTCATCTTTTCTTACGACCGTGGTAGGTGTGGTTGTCACTGCACCACTATCAACATTTATAGGTACTTTGGTAATGTTATCTTAAATGATAACATGTTTGAGTCCTTGTGCTTTCAAATTCATTTTTACATCTTCTGACCATCCTAAGAAATTTTTGTCGGATAGTTCAAGTACATTAAACTATCTCTTTGTGATTTTTGCCATTTGTCTACAATATACATGATAAGTGTATATTAATATTAATGAATGGTTAATTTAATGAATTTAAAATGATATATTAATATTAACAAAAGATTTATTTAATGAATAAAAATGATGATGTCCTTAATTATTACGCTTGGTAGTTATTGTTTACTTATGATAATAAACTAGTAATATCTTACTTCTCCCCCTTAGTTTATTATAGAATAATAATAATACCTAAATAATTAATCATAAAAACCAAAAGACAAGATAAGAACAAATAACATTATACATATAACAACAAACTACATAATATACTTAAATACATAAATTAAAATTAAACTTACTTGTTGATTAAAATAAAAAACATAATAACTATAAGTAATACAAATAATGCGTCTATTAAGAATAAATAAACTTCAATTTGCCTTAAATCTTCTGTAACATAAGAGGATGAAGAGGAGGAAGGAGTAGGGTGATTGTCGTGGGTTGAAGACATGGTTGCTGGAATTATTATTATTATTGTTATTATTATTATTATTATTATTATTATTATTGTTAATTTTTTTCATGTGGTTTCTGAGGCAATAAGTTAAAGATTAGGATAAGATGTAGATATATGTGGTAAAATGAGGTGAAGTTATCCCCCTTTTATGGGCGAAAAATCTATAACAGTATTATACAATATTTACCTGATAAGTGAAATAACAGTAAAAGTGACAACTTATAAATTTTAAGACTCCAATAAATATCGCACTCAAATGCAAGCCTAAGTGGTCCGAGAACCCTCAATCAGTATAAAAGGTCGTGGGTTTGACAAACTAAAAATTGATGTATCATAAATATGGTACATCATTTTTCCTTTTTACTTGTTTTACATAGTGTATTTATTTATAGCATGTTTTGTTTGTACGTATACTAGTCAATAGCAAGAAGTATTAGTGAATCTCCCTTTTTTAATTTATTTTTGATATTGTGCATTAGGGTTATTTTATTGCACCTGCAATTAAATTTATGCACATGCATAAAATATTACCCGTAAATCATCTTTTTATGTAGTATCACATCATTATAAGAAAATTTGTAAGTGTAAAGAAAGCAATAAAAGAAAATATATGATGTTAAATATAGAGCATAATCCTCGAAACATATTTTGCATATTTCATTTTACCTTATATGAATAGCAAGAACAGATATAAGTATACCTGTAGGGAAGTTCATGCTGATAACGTGTTGTGAAATATAGATGAGAAGAGGAACAGATAGGGAAGTGCTTTTACTATCTGATGTAGGAGATACAGAGTAAAATGGATTGTATCAGTTCTAACCTTCGAACATCTCATATTTATACTACCGATTTACTATTTGGAAATCGTAAGAGCATTAATTACCTAGAACAATGTTCAACAAGAGCATGCATTCATACAAGAGATTTCTACGGACCTATACTCCTACCCTATACCTACATGCATTATTAATAATAATTTTATCCAATTTTCTGTACGACAGTCAAACGAAAATATGTTTTTAGTTAGATTTGTTTTAGGTTGTAATCCAAGTATATTTTAGGATATTGTTTAGCACGAAATTGAGGATTTATATTCTTAACTTTATCCTTGTTTTAGGCGGTTAGGATATTTTCCTAAATCAGGTTGTTAGTTTGTTTGGATAAGGCTAAACAAGAGGATATGGCGCAAGTTGGCAAGTGGGAAACTGGCCGGATTATGTGATCTATTTTCCTAATGTTTATCTCGTTAGCTTTGTCTAGATCTTGTGGGATTATATTTGACTAAGAGTTGGAGGATTTGTTCCAATCTTATCCTATGAATACCTTTTAGTTTCTTTTGTTTTAGTCATATGAGTTTCTGAATAAAAAATTGTTTTCTTTGAATTTCAGTTCTGGTGATTGAATTGATAATGTTTCAATAGTTGTTACTTCATTTCTTTGGTTGACAATTTCCATAGCTCAAATCTAGCGCTTGTGAAATCTTTGGTGGGTGGATCAAGTTCATATCTCTCAATTGTCATTGTTTTTTGTGAGTTTTAATAGTGAATCATAAAATTTTCGAAAGTTTAATTACTAATTCTAAACTACAAATCCATCAACATGTGAATTTTATTGCTAACCCATTAAAATTCACATCAAATTGGCTCAATTTGAAAAGGATAAGGTGCTTGAATGGATAATGTATTGGTAGCATTGTTTCACCAAGTACTTGGGACGTCACTTGGTTGTGTCTCTCTTATGAAATTGAAAATTTGCCACATGAGGGTTTTTTTTTAATGTTGTGTAATTTTGCCAAACTTGGGTCCGTTTCTATATGGTACCCTTGAGGTATCGACTTTTCTACGTTGTACCATTCCAAATGAAAATTTATATATTGTGCCCTACAAGGGAAACCATTCTCTCCTTGGTGCGTTAGTTAATAACCTCTGAGTTGCAATTTACTTCCTATATTAGGATTTTTGTCACTATTTACATTATAACTTTAACTCACTTTGGTGTGTTATACTTAATGAAAAATAGTCATTCGGAATCTTATTTGATTCGTCTCGATCTATACTTTCCAAATATATAATTTTTACAATTTTTTGTTATACATAACTTAAGACATTTTTAATGATGTTTATTTGAAAAGGTGAAAAAGAGGATGTATTAAGTAAAAAAAATGGAGGATATGCAAGTAATGTTGTTATTCTACTAAGGCATCTTCTACCTCCGCTATGAGGCCATCACTTTACCTTGTTTCTACATAAACTTTCTCCTCAACCTTCAAAACTCTGAGTTAACTCAACCACAACCATCACCACCACCACAAACATATCCCAACACCAAGCTTAACCACCCCAGAAACCACAAAATATGTTCAAAAAAGCCCCCATTTGTCAAACACTCACATTTTTTACTTTAGGAAATTGAATTGGTGGTTGTTTTGGGTCTTATAGGTGATTAGAGTTTGTTTACGGTGGCTAATTTTTCAGCTTTTGAAGGAATTATGTTCTCATTAGATGTGCAATAACTAGATATAATATGCATCAAATTACAATGATAATTAGTTCAATTAATTAGGTCGTCGTTATACATATACTAGATAGTACTAATGACCTTTGAACTTGAAAAGTCAACCTAAAACTTAATTGAATATAATGAATCCTATAAGGTCATACAAAGTGGTATAGATTATTTATAAAAAAAAAAACGCGTTGTGGATTTCTGTCACAAAACAGTCCAATAAAAAAGGAGATTTTATGGTCTTAACCTTATTATTATAATATGATTATAAATAATGGGAATTAAAAGTTTTATCAGTTTATGGGAAAACTGATTACCTATTACAAAATCCTAAAAACATTCTCTCTCCTCCTTACACCTTTTATACGTTAGTTTGTTTTCTAGCAAAAGAGAAGTTGGTGGTAGATGATCATTGGTGGTAGATGAACTAGCATTGGTGTTCTCCTCCCTCCTTACTCCTTATTCAAAAAAAAAATTCTTGTTCTAACTAGCATTAGTGGTAGATCTATTTATACCAGTGGACTAAATAGAGAAACAACGTTTGAGGCTCTAATCTCTGATGTTCGTAGTACTGACTTTCATGTAATTGACGATTAGAGGTATAATCTAAACAAATATGAAATCCTTAAATCGTTATGCATGTCGATCATTTTATAGGTGCCGATGTATATGATACATGAAATTTCGCTTATAATTCCTAAATTCCTATAGTGTTATTGGAGTCTACGTGCATAATATTATTGGTCATAATAATTTGACTATTATTTTAGTTCCATGATAATTTGTATTCAATCAAGAGGGAAAAAATAAATTACAGTTCAATTACCATGTTTTAATGAAGATTAATTTTGGAATTGATTCGATAGTTAATTTGCTCAATTAACTCCTATTTTGTTTTAACTCGTTAATTTGCTCAAGTTTCATATGAAGCTTAAATCCATGTCAAAATTTCACCCCAAAACATATTCAATTTTGATTCAAAATTTCCCTTAAATTATGTTCGAATTATTTGAACAAATTTGTCAGAAGTTGCGCTAAAATTGTTATTTTGATTTCTCCCTTTATCTTGTTTGAAATTATTCAACTTTGTTAGTCCTCAATTTCCCTATTATAATTTGAATTTGGATTCGACTTTTACCCCATTTTCATCTCGATCTCGTATGAATGTTATGCTTGCAATCTTATTTCGAATCTTTCGAAATATATGCTAAATTTCATTCCCAAATTTTATTCAATTTTATCCCCTAATTTATTCAAACTTTGATTGGAAATCAAACTCCCAAAGTAATTCGTTTTTTATTCACTATAAACCATAATTTTGATTCGAAAACCTTAGACGCGAATTTAATTGGGGATTTTCGATTTAATCATTGAATTAAAAATAATTGTAGTGTTTTAGAATTCAATTCAAACCTAATTGGACTATGCAATTGTTGTGTATTCGATTCAAACAAAATATATTAATAAAATGATGTTTTTGGGTAGAGCAACCACGGCTGGGTGGCCTAGCCATGGTGGTTGCTCTGATCCTGGGTCAAGGGTTGGTGGCCCAGTCTGGCGGGCTAACTAGTAGCTGTGTTTCTTTGTTTTATTGGTGGTAGCCCGTCTGATGTGGGGCACTGGAAAGGGGTAGTCAACGCACCAGTAAGGGGTTAAGTTTGGCTGGTTACTACAATTTCAAGAATGTCAGTGGCTAATTGAGAACCAAACGTCCCCGGCAAAAGGAGCAGCAACAAGCTGCAGTGGTGGGTCATCTGCAGAAATGCTAGGTGGTTGCGGTAGTGTGGAGCCGGGGCCTACGTACCCTTTTTTTGGACATCGAATGTTTAGCTCAAAACCCAAGTAGAGAAGTCGCCGCCGTGCTCTTTTCGGGAGCTCTTACAATCCCATTATGTCAAGTCCGAAGGCAAGACAAGAAGGTTAGGATGGTTTCCAGGTCATGAATGTGAGGATAAGGGTAAGAATAAAGTAGGTCACAATGTCTCCCCAACATATAGTGGCCTCTACTTGGTCTCATATATATTTTCATTATTATAATATTGAATCATAACCGCCATATTTACAGTTTAATTCTAAAAGCACATAGGAATTTGCTAGGAGATCAGTTTAATTAATACACACATAATTTTCTAATAACATGCATTGGGTGATCACTTTAGAATTAATTAATTTGAAAGGTACCTAAGCCAGTTGTCCAATAATTTAATCTTTACTTTAGCGAGAACATGCTTTTTCGGTCTTGTAATTAGACATGGATTATTTGGGAGATTAATCAATAAAAAAATTAGGATAAAATCACATAAAATAACCTAAATAACGTGTTTACCTGAAGTTGATTTTAATTAATAACCAAACCATAATTAGACAAAAGTTTTATGAATTTAATTAAGCGTGGTCAAATTTCTAATGTATCAATTATATTAATTGAACTAATTCAATTAATGATTCATGATGAAGATGTTGTTGTTGTAAGCCTCATTTGAAGCACCTTGCGTGCGACTGTCAAAACAACGCCTTTGGTTGATGCTTGATTAAGAACTTAAATTAAAAATAATTACCTTTGTGTTTAAAAAAATAAAGTTAAATGTGTTTAAGGGGGGTTTAGAAAAATATATTATCGAAATAGAAAGAAGAGAGAAAGTGGGTTAATGCATAAATTTTGAGATGTCAAAGAATGGTTGTAACAGGCACGTATTTATAGGTAAAGATACGAAAATACGAGCGCAAATACGCTGAAAGAGCATATAATATTCTCAAGGAGCGTATATACATTACAGCAGTCATCAGAACTTAAATTAAATTAAAATAAAATCATGAAATTTTTTATGAGCGTTTCAGCCACCAGAACTTATCATCGACGTATTCCGACAATGAATTGGGGTTTCAAAAAGTTCGGGGGCATTGCCCCCTAGACCCCCACCAGGTCATGTTACCCTGGGGCCCTAAGTCGCTGAATGGGCAGCAAGACCCCTAGTTTAATTAGATTGTGGAGTGGTGTCCAAATAATTGACCGAGTAACATTCGTCACAAAGTTTTTTGATATTCTTTTCAAGCAATAAACATTATAAGTCGGACCTATAGCTACATGGTACACTTTAATCATCGGCCTTTAGGCGGAGACAAATGTAGGTTTCTCTAGGTGTGGTTGGCAGAGGTCATTTCGTTCCCCCTCATGGCTGTACCTAGCAAGATTGCTAAAGCCACTATTCGCCAAGCTTATCATTAGGTGATACGAAACAAAGTGATAATTTCGAAGGTTTGATAATGACCTCTAAGAATGATGAAAGTATGGGGGGAATAATGGCTTATGGAGATTCAAGGCTTTTGGGATCTTCAAAGACATCATCATGGGTGTGTATGGTGACAAACGAATTTACTTGATCATTTGAAGCAAAGGAAAGAATGGCGGAATTAGGGGAATATGTTGGTTTTTCCTATGAGTTTTTATCCCATTTCACTTGATAGGGTTTTTTTTTTTTTCTCATTTTAGGCATTGAGTCTTTCATTTCTTGAAGTGTCTTAATCTTCGTTTACAGCCTTATACACATGGAAAATGACGTCTTGAAGGTTTCATGATTAAAAGATTGAATTTTGAAAGGTTTCTTGAAGATTTGAAGAAAATCACAAAAATTGCGCAAATTTGGACGATCTCATGTGGCGTCAATTTTCACGATTTTTTGTTGATTTGGGTAGATCATATTTTTGTGTAATTCTGGCTGTAATTTGTTGATTATCTTGAATAGCAAGGTCTTAGAAAGTTTGTTAGGATATTTTTTTGTTAAGATTTAAGTTTGTTAGAGTTTGTTAGCAAGATGAGAATGACATGCAGTGATGATGTGGCATCTTATCTTGTGAGTCATTGATGAGTCACCATTTAAGGGACGATTTTTTAGCTTTATTTGTGCGTGTATTTTAGCTTAGTTTTACTAGGATTTTTTTGATGTTTATGCCTATAAATAATCTCAACATTAGTTTCTAAAATTCATATTAAAGAAGTCAATAAACATTATTGTTTAAGTTTTATTTGTTTTCTACAAAACAAACACAAAACCGAAGTTTTGAGAATTTTCGAGTGTGACAAAAATTCGAGCATATTGAGAGTTGGTGCTTAGGCTTTAGACTTTTGTGAGGATAATTTTAAGAATTGAGGGTGCGTAGCTTTAATCAATTCACAAAATTATTCGACCTAGATCGTTTTTCTTAGTGCTTTTTTTTTACTTTTTCGAAAAAAGATACATTCTCCTAGAGGTCATACCCCTTGTGCAAAGAAGGTGACTAGCACAAGGTTCACATGGAGCACCAAGGGACGGACTCTCGATGTCTAATATTTCAAGATGGAGGTGCATATATCATATTGCCCCTCCAAAGGAGTAGTGAGTGCTACTAACATTTTCTCTTCATTTCATTTATTTTTCTTATCATGTTCTTTCCTTTGTAGGATGATACTCTTTGAGATTGTTAGTACTCCAGGCTAGTTTACCAAACAGTATGGGCTTTTTGTGAAGGATAAAGGCCTAGTGATTTGATTAATGATAGAAATCGCCAACCACACAATGATAGAAAACTAGTTCGGTTTTCTCTATGCACTTGGATAAATCATATTAAAGGTGGTGAACAAAAGTAGGTTAAAAAAAAGGTTAGGTATTTTTGAGAGGTGTGCGACAGCCTTGTTCAAAAAACCAAAGCATTACCGCCACCATGATAACGGCTAAAGCATTTATCAAATTACTACGGCAGAAGTCTTTAAAACTAAACCAATTTAAAAACATAAACCTCAAAAATAATCTTAAACTCAAATCAAACCAACAACCAAAAGAAAATCAGCGTAAAACTTTATTACACTTCGGAACCATATTAATGGCCCTTCAAAGCCAAAAACTTAAACTTCGAAATAAAACAACATCTTATAATAGTTAGTTAACTCCATAAGCAAATAAATTAAGAAACTACGAAGACTACATAGCAAGAACTCTCACTCCTTCCCAGCATGAATGACTTATGCCCACTTGTACCTGTAGCTTTTCTTATTCTAGACAACTACTCGCCAACAAGTGGGTCATCGTAGGGCCAAGACCAAGAAAAAGCCATGCACACAAAACCAACAGTCTGCAAAGTTGAGTACACAACTACTAATGACTATGCAACAAGAATAAGATAAAATAAAAAAAAAACGTACATACGGCTTACCGTTGACAACTCTTCACCTGTGCATAGACTCAACTTACACAAATTAATTATTAAATGTAAACTTTGGACTTCGCATCGAACGGGTTTCCTTTCCTTTAAAATCGCCCTATTGGGCACCAACTTGGGAGCAACTTCAAGAAAGTATTACCTATGTCACATAAAGTGACGGAATTACAGTGCATTGAAAATATAAAAGAGTACAACGTCTTGTACTCCAATTAGAAGTCATAGATCTATGTTCCATATGAAACCCCCATTGTTCCTACTCAAGGTATATACGTTCCAAGAGTTTTGGTGTGAATCCTCTTACACTTTACGTGATTAACTGGTTTAACAAGGCTATGACTCCCACATATTAACACACAGAAACATGCATAGAATCAAACAAAACCATATTAATTATCTTTGATTTAAAGTGATTCTAAAAATATCTTATGTGTGTCCTTTAATTAAACTAAACTTCCTTTACCACACATTAACTATGAGTGGCTAACCATTTACTTTCTCCTTGACCACGCATTAAACATTGAGTGGCAACATGTATATAAATAATTGCTCATTAACTTCTATTAATTATGTGAATAAAAATTCACAAACTACCTTTCTTGCTGATTACGCAACTAATCAACTTAAATAACCTCCTTTCTTCATTAATAAGCTCTTGGCCAATTTTAAACTGATCATAACATTCCAAATCAACCTTGAAAATTTTATATTATTATACATGTCGAATGTCCAAACAATATAAAAATCAAGCTTCTAATAATGCTTATCATGCATGTCAATTTCACAATCCAATCAAGCACAACAACATATCATATAAGATCAGCCAAGCATGAATTGTAATTCCTATGTTTGTCTTTAGTACTTACGTATCTTGTGTTGTAGTAGTTATTCGCCACAACTTCTAAAAGTCAACTAGTTCAAAGTTTCTTACGTAGAGAAAACCAAAACTAAATTTAAACCTTGTTGACAAAGTTCTACAACAACTCTAAACTAGCTTTCTACGTTATAAACTTGTCCAAAACATTCCCTATATGGTCTCTATTCAATTTCGTACTTTATTTTTATTTTTCTATTGCAAAATACTCGATTTTCCGTAATTTTCCAAAAATGGCAGCTTTGAAAACCTTCTTAATAACACTATTAAACCTTTCTAAATATCATATTTTGATCATAAAACACTATAGTCATGTCCTAATATCAATACACAATACTTAGATGCATTAAAAACAATTATAACTTACTATGTTAATTTTTACTATTTTTATTGGACATAAATATGTGTTAATAAAAATTTACAGTTTTATTTATTCATCTAAAATTCATTAATAACTCATAAAAAAATCATACATAAAACTCTTTTACAATCCACTAACATCATTATGAAACAAATCTATGCTTTAGAATATTTTTTCATAAAACAAAACATGTTAATAATACTTATTCTATTGATTTTCATGCTTACAAAATTTGGGGACAGCAATATAATTTATGTTTAAAGCCTTTAAAAGTCAATTTAAACTTCATGTAATGGTTATATATTCAACAAAAAACAATACAAGATCATAATATTGAAGTTCAAATCATTAAAAACCATAAAATCATTAATTTCATAATTTTGTAAACCCTAATTTAAAATTTCATGACCAACAAATAAATTCATGCTTTAAACTAAATCATAACTTCATAAAAACGTGATTATAACTATAAAAACATGATTAACCATAAACATAAACATGAATTTGCAAGATTGAATCAAATAGAAAAGAATTTTTTTTTATAAGTTTTGAAAAATACCAAAGTAGGGGAGGAAGAGGTGGCGCATGATGGTGGCCGGCAGAGCAGCGGCGGCCGCGGGGGGGGGTTTTCCGCGCTAGCGAAGGGGAGGTGCGCAAAACTTTTTATTTCTTTTCGGAAATTTAGTACAACATTTTTTTTGTTCGAATTTTTTTTTCTTTCCTCTCTTTCTATCTCTAAATTTTTGGAATCCTAAATCCCAAAGTTGGAAATTAAATCTAAAAATTGGGGTTTTAAGGGGTATTTATAGGCACCAAAGTAGGATTAGTGCAATTACATAAATACCCTTAATGCCTGGAATTATTTTTATGCTCTTGTTTAAAAAACAATTTAGGAAACTCTAAAAATTTATTTTTAGAAACTTTTAAAAATATTTAATAAAGCATAAAATAGTATTTATAAATACAAAATGATATATAAATTTCCTTTGTTTAATATTCTTACTGAATATAATTTCTTAATAAAAATATTAAAACATACATATAAAATACGAAACTAATTCTTTTAAATACGTGAAAATATGGGGTATTACAAGTCATTTCTGCTAAAGAATGACAAATTTCAAGTTCTTGTGAAAAGTTAGCTCATATGGACCATGTGAGCTAATAATGCCATTATAAAGTGATTTTGGCCAATAATGATAAAAAATGAATAACTTAACAAAACTTTCAAGTCATGCACTAAGACACTTTTTAGAGAATTTTTCAAGAATAATGAACTTAGTTTAAGTCATTTTACTCAAAAACGATCGAATTAACAAGTTCCATGCCAATTAAATGTATAAGGAGGGAAATGTGCAAAATAAGCCGATTTTGTCACTACTAGTCTAATTGAGCTCAAAATTTTAAAATTTTTAAGGTGTTGAAAATTTTAAAAATTTTAAGTTGTTGAAAATTTTGTGCTGTTATGATCAATACATCATTTTGCACTAAAATAATCAAAGTCTACATTGTTTTGTACACTCCCAAGCTCACATATTCAACCGATTCTTACGAAGTAACTCACTCGGTAAGAATTTTTAACTCCGCTACTACTACTTCTATTAGTTTGTGAATGAACAATTAATGGTGCCATGGTCAAATTAAAGTTTCCATAACTAATTTTCAGTATTGTAAGCAAATTTAACCATCAAATTTCATCAAGATTCTTCAATAAGCAAAAGCAAAAAACCTCCATGAACACAATAAAAATAACTGAACTTTGAATCTCTAGTCTCACTCAATTCATCGCCATTTTTAGTGAAACAAATTGCAATTTGCTAAATTTTGCACGATGAATTCAAAGAAATGTAAAAGACATTTCACAACCATCCACTATACACAATTCCCAAATATCAAAGTTCCGCTCGCATAACTCCTCAGTAAACATGTAATGAACAACAAATAAAGGCTAAAAATGTTGAAGAACATTACTTACATGAGTTTGATGATGGTTTGAACAATCTTGATGCAAGAATTGGAGTGTTTAGAGAATTGAAAATGGAGAAAAAAAGGGAGGTTTGGGCTGCAACCTTTTGTGAATGTATGAACAAATGAGCCAGTGAAGCAAGAAAGAGAAGAAAAAAGGGGGCGATCCACGTGCGTGGCCATGGAGGTGGGTCCATCTTGGACCTAGTTATTTCTCCTCATTTTGCGTGATACGGTGATGTGAATTTTCGTATGAATGCAAAACTTCACAACTTATAAACTAAATTCACGAAGCTCTAGAGGCTATGCCACCGAAACTCATGAATTTAGGTTGATTAATTAGTCTTTGATTAAAGTTCAAAGCATCCACAAAGCCACTAATGAATCTCACAAGAGTCTAAAGGAAATATCCACCAACTCAAATTTTGTTATTTTTGTTTTCTAAGTAAACAAAACAAAACTTTTATTCAATACCCAAATCTAAATTTTACATACTAATGTTGAGATTATTTATAGTCATAATCATCAACAAATTTTAACAAAAACAAACTAAAACACACACACAAACACAACAAAAATCGTCCCTAAATGACTCATCCATGACTCACAAGATAAGATTGCCATATCAGCACTGCATGTTGATCTCATCTTCCTAACAAACCCTAACAAACTTTATCTAATTAAGAAAATATCCTAACAAACTTCCTAATAACTTGATCAAAAAGATAATCAACAAACTACAACCAGATTTACACAAAAATTCGATCTACCCAAATCTATACAAAATCACCCAAAATTCTCGCCACACAATATGCTCTCAAATTACGCAATTTTCAAGATTTGCTTTAAATATTCAAGAAACCTTTCAAGATTCAATATTTTAATCGAGAAAACTTCAAGAAGTCATTTTCCATCTGTTGAAGGTTGTAAATGATGATTATGACCCACCAAGAAATGAAAGACTCAATTCCTAAAATGAGAAAAACCGTATCAAGTGAAATGGGATAAAAACTCATAGGCAAAACCAACTTATTGCCCTTGTCAACCTTATTTCCTTGATTTGCGTGCCAACCTAGATATGTGTGACCATGCACACACAAATCCCAACCCTAGATGAACCCATCAGACTTGTGTCTCCATAATTAATCAATTCCCCCATGGTTGCTCCTTTATTAGACGCTTCAATCAAACCTTCGAAGTTGTGATCAATATTTGTATCATCCTTCCCTTCTTCAAATTTGTCCTCAAATCTTGAAGTTGATCATCAGAAACATAAAGAGTCAAATCACTAATATTAAATGTAGCATGGACACTGTATTCACCTGGCAAGTCAAGTGGATAAGCATTGTCACCAATCTTCTTCAAAACCTAAAATGGACCATCACACCTAGGCATGAGTTTGTTTTTGTCCTTGTTAGGGAATCTTTCCTTCCTTAGGTGTAGCCAAACCAAGTCTTTTTGAATGTATATTGATGACGATCCTTATTTGCACGAGCCTTGTATTGCTCGTTCACCTTCTCAATTCTAGCTCTCCCCTGCGCATGAAGCTTCTGCATGTACTCAATCTTTGCCAAGGAATCTTTGTGCACCAATTCACACTTTGGAATATCAACATGGTAAATAGGTAACTTAGGATTCACTCCCATAAACAGCCTCAGTTGGCGAGTGTTTAGTAGCAAAAGTAGTAACCTATTTTAGGCAAACTGTGCATGTGCATTCTTCAAATCCTAATCTTTCTGTGTCTTACTCACCAAACCACGCAACAATACACCAATTGTTCTGTTTGTGACTTCTGTTTGCCCATCAGTTTGAGGATGATATGATGTACTAAAGAGAAATTTCATGCCAACAAGCTTTCATAGAGACTTCCAAAAATAGCTCATGAATTTCGTATCCCTATCACTCACAATCGTTTTAGGAATTCCATGAAGTCTCACAATGTCTCTGAAATACAGGTCTGCAACATTCATAGGATCAACTGTTTTATGGCAAGGTTTAAAGCGTGCCATCTTCGAAAATCTATCTACCACAACCATGATAGAATCCTTACTTTTGTAGTTCTAGGTAATCGCACAATAAAATCTATGGAGACATCTTCCCAAGGACCTTCAGGAACAGGCAATGGTGTGTAATGACCTTGATGAAAAGAAGCTTTTGACAATTGACAAATTGCACATTGAGATATGATAGCTTCAACATCAACAATCATCTTAAGCCAATAAAAGTGTTCTTGTAACATGTTTAGAGTTTTGGTAATGCCAAAATGCCCTGCTAACCCTCCACCATGCGCTTATCTAAAAAATAATACTCTAATTAAACAAAGGCACACACAATTGATTACCTTTGAATAAGAACCCATCATGCATCACAAAAGAGCCCACAACACCTTTGTCCATTTGTTGCAATATAGGACTGAGATTGTAGGAATTCCACCCAATTGGCATGTCTGGGACTCAACTTCTGCTGGCCATTAATATGCTTCAATGATTCATGATCAGTATGTAGAATGAAGTGGTGAGGTCTTAAAATATGACTCCAATGATCAAGAGCTCTAACAATTGCATAAAACTCTTTATCATTAGTAGAATAGTTCAACCTTGCTCCATTCAATTTCTCACTAAAGTAAGCAACAGGCCTCTTCCCTTGAACCAATACTGCTCCAATCGCCACATTAATTGCATCAGTTTCAACTTCAAAAGGTCTTGGGAAGTCAGGCAACGCAAGAATAGGTGTGTTGCATAGCATCTCCTTAATCCTCTCAAAGGCTTTTTATGCATCTTTTGTCCACTCAAAAGGCTTGTCTTTTTTATGCACTCAATCATAGGAGCTACAATAGATGACAAATTCTTCACAAATCTCCTGTAGAACGAAACTAATCCATGAAAAGCACGAACCTCAGTGATATAAGTTGGAATAGGCCAAGTTCTGATTGCTTCTACCTTTGTTTGATCCACAGAAACTCCATCTTTCGGGACCTCATAACCCAAAAACGTGACACTAGGCACCACGAAATAGCACTTTTCGAGCTTCCCATAAAGTTTTTGCTGTCTTAGTGTTTCGAAAACACTCCTTAGATGTTGTAGATGATCCTCATTGCTTTTACTATAAACCAAGATGTAATCTAAGTAAACAACAACAAACTTTCCATGGTATGGCTTCAATACTTCATTCATGAGTCTCATAAACGTACTAGGTGCATGATTAAGACCAAAAGGCATAACCAACCAATCATAGAGCCCTAAATTAGTCTTGAAAGCTTTTTTCCATTCATCACCTTCCTTTATGCGAATTTGATGATAACCACTCCTGAGATCAATCTTTGTAAACACATTAGAGCCATATAATTCATCAAGCAAATCATCTTACCTTAGAATTGGGAATCTATATTTGATGGTGATGTTGTTGACTGCTCTTGAATCAATACACATTCTCCAAGTACCATCCTTCTTAGGAAAGATCAAAGTAGGAACCACACAAGGACTCATACTTTCTCTTACATATCCACATTCCATTAGCTCCTCTATTTTCCTTTGAATCTCCTTTGTTTCCTCTGGATTACATCTATAGGCTGGCTTGTTTGGAATTTGGGCCCCAGGAATAAGATCTATTTGCTGCTTAATTCCCATTATAGGTGGTAGATCATTTGGAAACACATCTTCATATTCACGCAACAAAGGCTTCAAAATTTGTGGAATTGATGAGGAACCTTCTTGTACTTCCTTAGCCATGAGAACAAGGACTTGATTACAAGAATTAAATTCCGTTTCCACCTCCCTAGCACTCGTAAAAAACGCCCCCGTTTTATTCTCCATAATCTCTTGTTTTTGAACCTTCACAACTTTCAATGGATTTAATGCAATATATTTGCCATTGGCGTGCTTTTTGATGACATAAACATTAGTTCTACCATCATATGGAACAAATCTATCATATTTCCAAGGTCTTCCAAGTAGAATATGGCACGCATCCATAAGGAAAACATCACATAGCACACTATCCACAAATTGCACAATTTTGAATGATATTAAAGCTTGTTTAGTTACCTTAACATCACTAGTATTGCTTAACCAATGAAGCTTGTATGGATGAGGATGATTATGAGTAGGATAGCTTAGCTTTTGAATCAGAAAAGTCGACACCACATTCGTGCAACTTCCACTATCAATAATCACATCACAAAGTTTACCCTGAACTACACACCTTGTCATGAAGATTTTGTCTCTTTGGCTCTCTCCCTATGGCGTGGGTCTAGTTTGTAAAACCCTCCTCAACACTAAAGCTTGACCATGTGTCTCAAGATCAACTTCCTCCATATCATTACTACTCTTATACTCTTGCTCAATGTCATCTTGCTCTCCTTCTTCAATGATTACATCTAGAAAGGCTTCTTCAATCTCCCTTGCCTCTCTAACTTTGATGACTCTTGAACTAGGACAATTTCATTGCACATGTCCATACCCTTGGCACTTGAAACACTTTCTTATGTCATTAGGAATTTATGATAATTTAATAGGAGTAATAACCCTAGGTTTTTCTCCACCTTCCACCCTAGGCTTAGTGTTTTGTGCAAACACCACTTCTTTCTCCTTCTTAGATTCGTAGCTTTTGAAGAAAGTTTTAGACCATTTCGAATGCCCTTGCTTCTCAACTCTCAAAGCTACCTTTCAAAGTCATTGATGTATTCTTCAACACTTTTATAGTTTTGTTTAAAATCATGCATCTTTAGGAAGTTGTTTTGTTCATATTCATGAGGAACAAATCGTTTCCTCAATTCTTTCTTCAATTTGCGCCAAGAGGTTAGTTCTTCTTTCCTTCCTCCTCTTCCTTTGCAAGCCCTCATACCAAAGACTAGATTAATATGATAGCTTCAATTCTGCCACTTTGAAGGCCTTAGAATCATCATACTCCTTGTAGTTAATCACCCTTTCGGTTCTTCTCAAGCAATCAAGAAAAACTTCAGGATCCAAACTTCCATTGAACTCAAGAACGTCCAAATTCAAGTTTCGGTCATCATCCCTTGGCTTGTCTCATTTTTTGTGCCTTTTTCTATTATCTTCATCACTTGAACTTGAGTATATGATCCTCTTAGGTTTTCGTGTGTCTCTAGTAGAATCATCATCACTAGAACTTGAACTAGCCTCATCTAAATTGTTGGATTTTTTGGCGCTTTTGGCTTTGCTTCCCACGAATTTCATGAGTTCCTCTAACATATTGCACAACTTTTTTATCTCATTGTCCCTTTGAATGCCTCTATCTTGTTCATAAGGAATTCCCTTCTTGTCGTTTATAGATTATTCCTCCCCCATAGCTAATATTTCCTGAGTATAGATCGATTTAACCTCTCAACGAGAGCACTAAAGTTGATGTGAATTTTCGTATGAATACAAAACTTCACAAGGATAGAAACTATATTCACGAATCTCTAAAAGCTAGGCCACCAAAACTCACGAGTTTAGGTTGATTAATTATTCTTTGATTAAAGCTCAAAGCACCCTCAAATCCAATAATCAATCTCACAAGAGTCTAAAGGAAATATCCACCAACTAAAATTTCGGTAATTTTGTTTTCTAAGTAAACAAAACAAAACTTTTATTTAATATCCAAATCTGAAGTTTACAAATTAATGATGAGATTATTTATAGTCATAATCATCACAAAATCCTAACAAAAACAAACTAAAACAGATGTACAAACACAACAAAAATCGTCCCTAAATGACTCATCTATGACTCAAAAGATAAGATTGCCACATCAGCACTACATGTTGATCTCATCTTGCTAACAAACTTTAATAAACTTTATTTAATTAAGAAAATATCCTCACAAACATCATAATAACTCAACAAGATAATCAACAAATTACATCCAGATTTACACAAAAATTCGATATACCCAAATCTATACAAAATCGCCCAAAATTCTCGCCACACAATATGCTCCAAATTTGAGCAATTTTCAAGATTTACTTCAAATCTTCAAGAAACCTTTTAAGATTCAATCTTTTAATCAAGAAACCTTCAAGAATTCATTTTCCATGTGTTTAAGGTTGTAAATGATGATTAAGACCCACCAAGAAATGAAAGACTCAATGCCTAAAATGAGAAAAACCCTATCAAGTGAAATGGGATAAAAACTCATAGGCAAAACCAACTTATTCCCCTTGTCAACCTTCTTTCCTTGATTTGCGTGCCCCTAGATATGTGTGATAATGCACACGCAAATCCCAACCTTAGATGCACCCATTAGACTTGAGTTTCCATAAGCAATCAATTTCCCCATTGTTGCACCTTTATTAGCAGCTTCAATCAAACCTTCAAAGTTGTGATCAATATTTATATCATAGGGGATTTTTATGGGGTGTCTAGTGGTATTTTGAACAAAAATTCTTTTCCTTTTAAGCCACAAAAAGGTCAAATTTTCATGAAAACAACTTACAGTCAATGCTTCCTTATTCAAAGTCAACCTACCTCTAAGTGCACTACTTATGGTCAATTGGTGAGATTTGGAAAAATCTCACATCTACATGTTATTAATCCCCAGCAAAGTGATCTCATGACCTTCATAGTCAACAATCCATAGTGAGGTGACCTTGCGGTTTTCCTAGTTAAAATTACGAAAATGCCCATACAAATTAAAATTGGGTCGAGATCAACTTTTGACCATCCCTAGTGAACGAAATAAAGTCATACCAGAGAAATATGGTTTTAATTATTGCTAGGAATTCTGTTTCAAAGATTCTTCTACAATACGTCAGCATATGAAAAAATTAGGAAAATGCCCTTGAGGGCTTATTATGGCGTAAAAAGACTTCAAAAGCACCCTAGTGAGAGTACAACTATCTGCTAGTCCTTAAGAATTCCCAATGAAGTCAGAAGACATGTCACCACTCCCCTGTGAGTTAGTACTTGAAAAATTACTAAAATGGCCTTAAGGCTATTCAAGCAAATCCCCCTGCACATGACAGCGATTTTCTAAATTCCCAATAATTCCCTAGTGAAGCAACCTTCATACATGCATCCCCAGTGAGAGTTTAGGAGTAGGGAGCACATCCCTCATTCCCTAATAAGTCATATGTTTTAACCCAAGAATCAAAACCAATTTCATAGTGGAGTTAACTCGAGATTCAAGAGCAAACATTTCCAAGTGGTGAGATTATATAAAAAAATCATCAACTGCATACATTCAATCAAACAGCCCCAAAGGCCCTATCAAAACATTGTCGGACGGGTTTATCTTTTAGCATCAGGAACCGACACACAGGCTACTTTCATCATTAACGACCTTAATGGACTTCTTTAGTAAACCTTAATGGCTTTCACCCTAAACAATCCAAATGGCTTTCGTAATTAATGGCCCTAATGGTCTCCTTCAGCAAGCCTTAGAGCAAAAGAAGAAGAATATCCTGAAGAAAGGTGACTCAAGAGAGAAAAGGAAGGATGGTGGAGGAAACTTCAACTAACATGGGAGTCATAATGGATCTAATCAGCCTCGTTTCAACAACAATTTTCAAGGGAATAAGGGCAACTATGGAAAGCCTGCCAATGGTAATGGGAATAAGGGGCAGTTTGCAAATGGAGGTGGTCGAGTGTACTTCTGCAAGAACTGTCCTAATAAACATCCAGGCAAGTAATGTGCTGAATATTTAGTGACTTGTCGTTTGTGTAACAAGCCAGGGCATCGTGAGTATGAGTGCTACGGTAAGGGTAAGGGAAACAAAGGAAAGGGTCTCAATGGAAGGGTAACTCAACAGGAGATTAGCAAAAGGGTTTCCAAGAAAACATGAGAGGAAAGACAACGCAACAAGGTGGGAATGGCCATAAAGGAAGTCAGGCTAGGACCCTGAATGCCGGAAAGCTAAATGTGATGGCACGATGTGAAGCAGATGCTAGTAAGGATGTGATTACTGGCAGTTCTATATTTACTCTCTTCTTGTTAAAGTGTTGTTCGATTCTGGTGCAACGTATTCTTCTATATCCACTAAAGTTTCACAAAAAGTTATTGCCTGTCTTGGGAAAAGTAGATACAATAGATATGTCTATAGTGATACCGTCAGGATAAGAAGTGTAGTGTTCAAAAAGGTATATGGATGTCCCGATTGAGATAAGGGGAGTGGAGTTTAAGGATAACTTGATAGATTTTGGGTCAGGGGATTAGGAGGTTATTCGAGGAATGGATTAGCTATGTGAACATAAGGCTGAGATAATGTGCGAGTCGCAAGAAATGTCGTTATTTAAGAAGGGTAGGAAGGTGAGCAAGGCCCCTGCGCAAATACTTTACTTGCTCTTCGAAGCCTACCTTGCGAGTTATGTTATATGAAGAACCATGAAGATAGCACTTTATTTCTTGCTGATGATGAACGAGCCAGCCGAGGAGGAGAGAGACAACGTGGAAGACGATGATGAGCTCTTTCCTGCATCCTCGGTAAACTCGTTCATGGATAGTTCCCCAACACCAATCTTTCTATGGTTCACTTTCTTTGCAAAAAGTTTCGGATTACAGCTAGTTGAGGTTGATTGGCGGCTTGCGTTCTTTTATGATATTACCGTACCTACGAACTCGACTTTCTTGGAGGGCCGGGAGACTGAAACACAACAAAATAGTGTCAACGATGAGGTTTGTTCAGTACGTAAATAAAGGTTTCCAAATTTACTTTTGTAGCGCGAGGGATGTAGATTATGTCGAGTCTTCTAAGAAAGAGGAGATCAAGGTAGTGAGAAACTTTCTGGATATGTTTTAGGAGGAGATTCGGGGAATGCCGCAGAAGCTGGAAATCGACATCAACGGAGATTTAGTGCTAGGAAAGGCGCCCATTTCCAAACCACCATATAGGATGGCACCTGCGGAAATGAACGATCTTAAGGAGAAGTTACAGAATTTACTGGAAAAGGGTTACATCAATCCTAGTGCTTCACCATGGGGAGTGCCAGTGTTGTTTGTGAAGAAGAAAGACGGGACCATAAGGTTATGTATCGACTATAGGGACTTGAATAAGGTAACGATCAAGAACAAGTATACTTTGCCAAAAATCGATGACTTCTTTGATAAGCTGAAAGGAGCAACTATGTTCTCAAAGATCGGTTTAAGGTCAGGATACCATCAATTGAGGATTGCTGATGAGGTTATACCGAAGACAACTTTTCGTACGAGGTATGGGCACTGCGTGTTCACCGTTTTGCCGTTTGGGTTGATAAATGCGTCAGCAGTTTTCATGGACTTGATGAATAGGATTTTCTAACAATTTTTGGACAAGTTTGTGGTTGTATTCATTGATAACATTTTGGTGTAGTCCAAGAGCAATGAGGAGCATGTAGAACATTTTAGAATGATTTTGACGACGCTGAGGGGTAATAAGTTTTATGCTAAATTCTCAAAGTGTGAATTTTGGTTGGAGAAGGTTGCGTTTTGGGACAGCTTTTGTCAAAAGATGGAGTTAAAGTGGATCTAGCAAAAAATGAGGCAATGAAGGAGTGGCCTACGCCTAAGAATGTGTCGGACGTGCAAAGTTTCTTGGGTTTAGCAGGGTATATATTACAGGAGGTTCGTGAAGGAATTTTGGAGAATTGCTAAGCCGATGTCATCTTTGATGAAGAAGGACTGCAAATTTGTTTGGAGTGATAAGTGTGAGGAAGGATTTCAGACTCCGAAGGAGCGGCTACCTACGGCTCCGGTGTTGACTCTACCAAATGGGAATAATTCCTATTATGTGTATAAAGATGCTTCTAAGAAAAGTTTGTGGTGTGTGCTAATGCAAAATAGAAAGGTTATTGCATACGCTTCAAGATAGTTGAAGCCATACGAAGCAAACAATCTCACCCACGATCTTAGGCTAGCGGTGATCGTGTTTGCTTTGAAGATTTGGAGGCACTATTTGTATGGGGTAAAGTGCAGAATCTACATGGATCATAGCAGCTTGAAGTAATTTTTCACACAAAGGGATTTGAATATGCAACAAAGGAGATGGCTTGAATTGAGCAAGGATTAAGACTTAGACATACAGTACCATGAAAGGAAGGCCAATGTGGTAGCGGATGCTCTGAGTCGTAAGACGAAGCATGGAGTGAATTCTCTTGTAGTCGCTGACGAACTGTGTAGGGATATGGAGAGGCTGAACTTGGAAATAGCGAAAGACGGGTCGGTTGAAGGAATACTTCGTAATTTAGTATCCAACCAATAGTGTTAGAGGAGATCAAGGAGAATAAGGATGGAGACGTGAGGTTAGATAGGATAAAGGAGAAATTAAAGACTAGAAAGGCTACAGATGTCAAAATCCACAAAGATGGGAGTTTAAGGAATAAGGGAAGGTTATGTGTAGCGCAGAATTGCGAACAACTAAAAAGGAAGATCATGGAGGAAGGTCATAATACACCATACTCAGTTCACCCTAGTGGTGACAAATTGTATAAAGATTTGAAAAAGATGTATTCATGGCCTAGAATTAAAAGGGAAGTAGTTGAATTCGTGAGTAGATGTCTGACATGTCAAAAGGTGACATTTCAGCATAATGGGTGGAAGGAGAAACTCAACCACTCAAAATTCTAGGATGGAAGTGGTATTGCATATCAATGGATTTTGTAACTTGTTTGCCAAAGTCAAAGAATCAAAATGATACTATATAGCCAATTGTGGTGGATAGGCTTAACTGTAACACCCTGGTAACTTTCTACTCTATATTTTTCCATAAAACAAATTATAAAGATTAAAGAATTATACTTATTAAAAATCCTCATTACGGGAAAAACCAAAGTATTATCGCCACCGTGATAACGGCTAAGGCATTTATCAAAGTACTACAACGGAAGTCCTAAATCCAAAAACCAATTTAAAACTTAAACTTCAAAACAAGTCCCAAAACCAGATTCGAATCAACATCAAGAATAAAAGTCAACTTAAAACTTTATTACACCTCGGAACTATTTTAATTGGCCTTAAAACAAAAACTAGAATCTTTAAAAACAAATCAACATCCAAAGAAAGGTTAGTATATCATAAGCAATAAAATTAAAACTACAAAGCAAGCGCTCTCACTCCACCCCAGCATGAAATGATATATGCCTACTTGTACCTGTAGTTTTTCTTATTCTAGACAATTACTCACCAACAAGTGGCTCATTGTGAGGCCAAGTCCAAGATAAAGCCATGCACACAAACAAACAATCAGCAAAGCTGAGTACATAACTACTAAAGACTATGCAACATAACAAGATGAACCAAAACATTCACACAACTTACCTTTGGCAACTCTTCACCTGTGCATAGACACAATAAATTAACTATTATATTTAAACTTTGGGTTATGCATCGAACGGGTTTCCTTTCCTTTAAAATCACCCTATTGGGCACCAACTTGGGAGCAGCTCCAAGAAGGTATTACCTATGTCAAATAAAGTGACGGAATTCCAGCGCATTCAAATATAAAAGAGTACAATGTCTTATACTCCGACAAGAAGTCATAGATCACTGTTCCATATGACTCCCCCCATTGTTCATACTCAAGGTATATACGTTGCAAAAGTTTTGATGCGAATCCTCTTACACTTTACGTGATTAACCGGTTTAACAATGTTATGGTTCACATATAACATCACATAAAATCATGCATCAAGTCAAGCAAGCCATATTAATTATCTTTGATTTAAAGTAATTCTAAAAATAATCTTATGTGTGTCCTTTGATTAAACTGAACTTCCTTTACCAAAAATTAACTGTGAGTGGCTACTATTTACTTTCTCCTTGACCACACATTAAAATGTGAGTGGCAAAAATAATTGCTCATTAATTCCTTTTAATCATGTGAATAAAAATTCACAAACTACTTTTTTTGTTGATTAAGTAACTAACCAACTTTGATAACTTCCTTTATTGTTTAATAATCTATTGGCCAAATTAAACTGATCATAACATTCCTATTCAATCTTATAAATTTTATATTGCTAACAACGTGAAATGTGAAAATAATATAACACCATGCTTCTAGTAAAACTTGTCATGCACATCTGTTCATAATCCAAACAACCATAACAACATATCATAACATAAAGGATCATCCAAGCATGAATTATTATTCTTATGTTTGTCTTTAGTACTTACGTACCTTGTGAAATAGTGGTGCTCTGCCACAACTTCTAAAAGTTGACTAATTCAAAGTCTCCTACATAAAGGAAACCGAAACTAAATTAAAATCTTGCTGACTAAGTTCTACAACGACTCTATACTAACTTCTATATTGGAAACTTGTCCAAAACATTCCCTATATGGTCTCTATTCAATTCCATACTTCACTTAAATTTTTCTATTGCAAGATTACTTGATTTACGGGACTTATTTATACTTTTTTTTTGTAAAACCTTAACATACATTTTATGTCACTTTAGAAAAGTAGACATCAATTTAAAATAGTCAAAACTCCTTCAAAAACCTCAAAAACAACACAAATCAATCATACAATGTACTACTTAACTTATATGATTAATTTAGGAATAATTCATAAATATAATTCCAATTATGGGCGTCCTACTAATAAAAGACCGAACTTTGATTAATCCAAAAATGGACCCAACTTTCATGCCCATTTTCCAATTTCGGACCCTCTTAAATCTTACCTCTCGGCCTCAATTTCGACAATTACCAAACTTACAACTAAATCCGCACACAATTTAATAGCAATCGATAGAAATCAATAATAGGAATTTAATTACTAATAGGAATTGATCGATTAATATTAAACTAGTCCATTAATCAGTTCATTGATCCCCTAAACCCTAGAAAATACGTTAACTCACAATTCTAAAAACTAAAACAATAAACAAAATTAAAATCATGATCATAAACAAAAAAGAACAATAACTAACTAAATAAACGATCATAAACTAATTAAGAAACAAAAATTAATTAATTTGAACTAATAAAACTAATAAACATGAATTATAAGTAATTGAGAAAGATAGAGAAAAGAAATTACCAAACTTGAATGGAAAAGTAACTTGAATTCAATTGTAAATTCTTCAATAAAAATAAACTAATCTAACCTAATCTAGAGAGAGAAAGTAATTAAGAGAGCTAATTAGGATTTTAAAATTGGAAAAATTAATAATGAAAAGTATCTCTTGTACTCCTAGGAAATTGTGCCTTAAATAATTAATTACGCAAAAAGTCGATCTCCCAGCAAAATAGCAAAAAACACGTGACCTGTGCCGGCATAAAACAGAAGAATTTTGTTCTATGCGCCCGCATCATGAAACAAAAGCTTCCGGAATTCCAACATCATTTTGAAATCGCTATAACTTTTGCTACAGGACGTTCCACGGGGCGTATAACCTACCATTGGAAAGCTATTTGAGTGCACTTTCCAATGCAACAGAAATCATATTAATCAGATCTATAGATATAGAGATATGATCAAAATAAAGGACAGTGTTCAAAATCTTCACTTCTAAACTTCTTAATTCTTCACTTTTACTTCTAATAATTCTCTAACTTGTCATCTGAAACGTCAAATTTGTTCTAATTAGTTGTAAAATGTCTCTAAACATTCACAAAATGCTCATAAGTGATCTTTATCTCTCAAGTGCCGAAATTAGGTAGTAAAATCAACCAAAAATTGGTCGTTTCCTACAAAACTTTACAAGACCGCACAAAACACTAAAAGAACACTATTAGCATGAAAATTGGCTCAAATGAGCCTAGTTAGTCCATAAATCATTAGGGAATTAGGGAGTAACATAACATAAATATTCAACACATCAAACTCCACCAAACCAAACCTTTGCTCGTCCCGAGCAAACACAATAGAACTTACTTCACCCATAAAACAAAGTAACCATTATAACTCATGAGAACATCCAAAGACACATGGATTAAAACCAACCAATCAAGCACCCAATTACCATCCTTCCTACATACGAGTCAAACAAAACCAATTAAGAAAGTTTAATAGATCGATGACTAGAGTAGCTCACGGTGTGTCACTCCGCACATTTAAGAATGAGCTTATATTAATGAAGCTCTAACCCTCACCTCCCAACAAAATATGGAATGCAAATGCAAAGTGTTTTTAATTAAAATTTTAGGAACCCAAATCCTACATCTCACACCCTTGTGAAAGTGTTTAAAGGGTATCCACTCATCCTAAAGTCGACTCGAAATGCAATTAATACTCAACGACCTTGACAAAGGATTCACTTCACAATAACCATAACATGTGCATGAAGATAAAAAGGACTTTAATAAGATTGTAGCGTAGTTAGGGTGATGTGTAGGATAAATTTGGGATAATGTGGTGGAATACGAGGTATACTCATATGATGCAAGCACCAATGACAATGACAAGATTGATCAAGTATTAAATATAAGTGACAAGGTTTGTAATGGTGCAATCAACTTCGAAGGTGGTGATATCAATGGTGATATCAATAATGGCAATGGTAAGGATGCAACCATAGGTAAAATAATTGCTTATGGAAATATCAACCATATGGGTGCATCAAGGGTAGGGATTTGCGTGTGCATGGTCACATGTCAATAATATGGCACGCAAATCAAGGAAAGAATGGTGGATTTGGGGAACAAGATGGTTTTTGCCTATGAGTTTCTTCCCACAGGGTTTTCTCATTTTTGGCATTGAGTCTTTTAATTCTTGGTGAGTCTTGATCATCATAATAATGCTAAAATACATGGAGGACAGATTCTTGAAGGTTTCTTGATTAAAAGATTGGATCTTGAAGCATTTTTTGAAGTTCTTGAAGAAATCTTGAAAATTGCGCAAATTTGTGACGAAGCTTCTTGTGAGTTTTTGGACGATTTTCTTGGTTCTTGGGCTCCAAGCAAGCGGCGTATTTTCTTAGGCGTGTTTAGTAAAGTTGTTAGGTATTTTCTTGATTTGTTAGTTAGTTAGAGTTTGTTAGGAAAGATAAGATCAAAGTGCAAGTTGCATGATGATGTGGCAATCTTATCTTTAGTTTGTGAGCAAAAGTAGGATTTATTTTCCTAGTCTTAGGCGTGTTTTTTAGTCTATTTCTAATAGGATTTTGTTGTTGATTATAACTATAAATAATCTCAACATTAGGATGTAATTAAGTTGGAGTTGGATAGAAAAAAGTTGTTTGTTTACTTGAAAAGAAAAATCCGAAATTTAAGAGTTGGTGATTAAATTCTTTATACTCTTGTGATTTAATTAGTAGCTTTGAGGGTGCTTAGGCTTCAATCAAAGGACTAATTGATCAACCCAAAACTAAGAATCTTGGAGACTTGGTCTTCACAGATTCGAAATTTTAGTCTATTCCCTTGTGAGTTTTTGTTCACACGAAAATTCACATCATCATATAAAAACGAAGAAGATTGTCAACAACTTCTCCAAAAACCAATTCCAACCAAACCAAACCAAACTTTTGCTTTTAATTCACATCAACTCCATAAATTCTCATCAATCAATCAACAACACTACTTCACAAACTTTAAACTTCTTTCTTAATTTGTGAAATCCAACTTTTCACTTCTTTTATCTTTTTCAACTTATTATGCTTTTATAACTTTTTTTACTTTATTTTTCGTGCATAATAAAACATAGTTTCACGACTCTTAACGATTTGTTTTTGCTTAAAATTTAATAAACAATAAACATAATCATCACACCTACATAACTAGGCCATGAATATAACTTTTTTCCTATTAATTTAACTGCAAGAGCCTAGACATTGGTATGCAAAAACTTAAATGTGAAACCTGTAGTCGAATAATCTTCACTAACAACATTTCCAACTATTTTCACCAACAATCCTCCAACAATAACCATTAAAATGCATTAACAACATCCCAACCTCTCCAACTCCCCCAAACAAAGTTTGGGCATACAATGAATTATGTAGCAAGGCTAATAAGGCATGTAATGTGGCTAAAAATACAATTAAAAGGGATAAAATCTCAAAACATGGGATCAAGGGAAAACATAAAAGTGGGAAATTAAACATTGAGGCTCAAAAGAAGAAATGAAGGCCTTTTATCATGCGCAACATACACAAAACAACAATTAAAGTTACTGGAATCCAATGTCAAACCCAAGATCATAGTTGCACCTGGAACTAAGAACACATGAAAGAAAAATATGAATAACGATGTGAATGTTGATAAAAGAAATCGTCACTCCCAAGGATAGAATCTTAGTTCGGCTTTCTCTAAAGCTAAGCACCATGAAAATCGATCTAAGTTGAATAATTTTATGAATTGATTAAAGCTAAGCACCCTCAATCCCTAAAATTATCCTCACAAGAGTCTAAAGCCTAAGCACTAACTCTTTCAAGAAGTTTGAAAATTCTCTCACACTCAAAAATTTTCACTCCTTCGTTTTTTTGTTGGTTTTGTAGAAAACAAATAAACTTAAACAATCAATGTTTATTGAATTCACTAATCTAAATTTTACAAGCTAATGTTGAGATTATTTATAGTCATAATAATCAACAAAATCCTAACTAAACTAAGCTATAATACATGCACAACATTAGGAAAATAGACTTAATCTAGTGACTCATCGATGACTCATAAGATAAGAATGCCACATCATCACTGCATGTTATGCAACTTGCTACAATATCCTAACAAACCATATCCAAACAAAAAAATATCCTAACAAACTTATTCTTACCTTGCTAATCAAGATAATCAACAAATTACAACAAGATTTACACAAAAATATGATTCACCCAAATCCCCCAAAAATCGTCCAAATTGACGTAAGTCCTCTTCGTCCAAATTTGCGCAATTTTTGCGGTTTTTCTTCAAATCTTCAAGAAACTTTTCAAGATTCAATCTTTTAATCATGAAACTTTCAGGAAGTCATTCCCCATGTGTATAAGGCTGTAAATGATGATTAAGACACTTTATGAATTAAAAGACTCAATGCCAAAAATGAGAAAACCCTATCAAGTGAAGTGGGAAAAACTCATAGGCAAAACCATCTTATTCCCCTAATTCCACCATTCTTTCCTTTGCTTCAATGATCAAGTATTTTCGTGTGTCACCATACACACACACGATGATGTCTTAGAAGATCCCAAAAGTCTTGAATCTCCATAAGCCATTATCTCCCCCATACTCGCATCATTCTTAGAAGCCATTATCAAACCTTCGAAGTTATCCTCTTGTTTCGTATCAAATAATATTATAAACAAAGTGGCTCCAATGCTCCCGTTAACACTATTCAACTCCAAGACCCGAGCAAGGTTGAGAAGAGTTGACCAATACAAGGAATTCTAGCAATAAAAGATCAAGTAATGGCTAGCAAATTACACATGTGAATTCATCCGCAGTCAAGAATAATAAAGTTTTCAAAAATAGCATAAGGGGTACATGAATAGTCAAGTTCTCAGATAAACTCAAGTTGGGACGAAAAATTAGCTAATTAATCAAAAACTCTCTCTAGAACTAAACTAAGAAAGCAGTACAATCTTTTTGTGTTGCAAGTAAACTCCTGCTCCTAGTGAACGGTACAAACCAAGCAACGATCCTCAAAAAGCAATAAAAACTAACTAAGAAAGTAGTAAAACATACCTCCCTCAAGCTAAACATTGTCCCATCCAGGGACACATAAACATGAAGCATGAATGAGGGGATAAAAAGCCCGGGTTCCCTCCCGATAAGCGCTGGTTTATGATGGTCCCGCACGACCTAATATTACTAGAATCAATTAGAAGAATTCAATGCCTTGAGAATCTTATCAGATGCTCCTGCAAACATTTCACTAAGCACTACATATGGCTCAGATACCAACGCATTTACTCTCACAGAAATCAAATTGTTAACATAAAAATAATAAATAAAAGAGAAAGAAGAATAGGAAGAAAAAATGTTGGGAGAAGATAAATAAGAATACGAAAGAATACGAGGAATGGGAGAAAGAAAATAATTACCTTTAATTTCCTCTACTACCAAGATTAAATTCATAATTCCATCATGAGGGTTTACTTTACCATTTTTTTTATCCAGTAGTCTTATTATTAGTTCACCCTCATCAATGAGCATGTCAATATAAGGGTTTATAGCAAATAATTTTATAATCAACTGTTTTTCAACGGATGATTGGGAAATTAAAAATTGTTTCTCCATGGGGACATCCATTGTTAGATCGTCAGTTTTCTCATTTGGACCATCATCATTAGTGACAAAAAGTTGAACAAAATTTCATATCTAATGAACTAGCATTCATATTCAATCCATCATCATCCTCATCATTTTCTATATTATAATCATCAATTTGTTGCTGCTCTATTGACAACCGAATGAGGTCTGATTGTTGTTCAATTAATCTTTGTTCCTCCCTTACTTTCTCTAATTGCTTAGCAAGTTCCATAACGTCATGCTTAGCAAGTTCCAACTTCTCCTTTTGTTTTGTTTTGTTTTGTTTTGTTTTATGTGTTTAGTTAGCTTTAATTTCTTTCTCAGGACTGTTGCATGGTTTGTACCATTCGTTAGGAATGGGAGTTTACATGTGACCAAAAAGATTGTACTGTTTTCCTAGGTTTATTTTTAGAGAGAATTGATTTAATGGATTATTCGTGTCCCAGTCAAGTTTTATTGTTTGAATTGACTACTTCTGTACCCCATGTGCTTATTTTGAAAACTTTATGACTCTGGACTACGGATGGATCCACATGTGTGATTTGTTGGCTATGACTTGAATTTGATTGCTTGGTTTGCTTTTATTGGTCAACTCTTTCAACCTTGCTTGGATCTTGGTCTTGAACTGTGTTAACGGGAGTATTTGAGCCACCTTTGAATATTATATCATTCATATTTTTCTATCATGTGTGCTTAGTTCTTGGTGCAATTATGATCTTGGGTTTGACATTGGATTCTAGTAACTTTAATTGTGGATTTTGTGTATGTCGTGCATGATAAAAGGCTTTCATTTGTTCTTTTGAGCCTCAAAGTTTCATTTCCTACATTTATATTTTCCCTTGATCCTATGTTTTGAGCCTTTATCCCTTTCAATTGTATTTTTAGCTACATTACAAGCCTATTAGCCTTACTACATAGTTCATTATATGCCAAAACTTGGTTTGGGGGATTTAAAGTAGTTGTGATGTTGTTAAAGTAACTATTGAAGGTTTATTGAGGATTGATGGTGAAGTAGTTGGAAATATTATTGTTAAAAGTTTAATTATAAAGTTTCACATTATTTAATGCTCTGCATACCAATGTCTAGGCTGTTGTAGTTAATTAAAAATTCATATTTTATTCATGACCTAGTTATGTATGTGTGATGATTATGTTTATTGTTTATTAAATTATAAGCAAAATAAATCATTAAGAGTCGTGAAACTAAGATTTATTATGCATGAAAAGTAAAGATAAAAATTTAACGCATAATAAAGTTAAAAAAAGAAAAGATGAAATAAAGAGAAAGAAGTTTAAAGTTTGTGAAGTATTGGTTGTTGATTAATTTATGAGAATTATGGTGTTGATGTGAAAAATAAAGAAAGTTTGGTTTGATTTGGTTGAATTGGATTATGGAGAATGTTAATAATTTTTGAAGTTATTGATGATTTTCCTTGGTCTTATATGCCCGTATACCCCGCATTCCACCACATTATCCCAAATTTTATCCTACCCATCACCCTAGCCACATTACAAGCTTATTAAAGTCCTTTTTTATCTTCGTGCACATGCTATGGTTATTGTGAAGTGAATCCTTTATCAAGGTCGTAGAGTATTAATTGCATTCCGAGTTGACATTTAGGATGAGTGGATACCCTTAAACACTTGCATGAGGTGTGAGATGTGGGTTTAGGGTTCTTAAAATTGCATTTTAAACACATTTTACATTGCATTCCATATTTGGTTGGGAGGTGAGGGTTAGATCTTCACTGTTATAAGCTCATCATTAATTGTGTTGAGTGACAACCTGTGAGCTACTCTAGTCATCGATTCATTAAACTTGCTTGGTTGGTTTTGTTTGACCCGTATTTAGGAAGGACGGTAATTGGATGCTTAATTGGCCGGCTTTGATCCATGTGTCTTCGTAACTGAGTTATGATGCTTATTTTGTTTAATGGGGTGTAGTCAATTTAGTTGTGTTTTGTTTGGGACCCAGCAAAGGTTCGGTTTAGGGGAATTTGATATATGTGTTTTATATTGTGTTTTTCCCTCATTTTCGGTAGATTCTTGTGCTAAATGGTTAAGTTTATGGCTTTGTTTTGATTAAATATCGTCTTTCGATGTTAAGTCATGTTTTTGAACAGTTTTAGCATCTTTAGTTGACTTTTAGAGCCTTTTACGGTTATTTTATACTTTTTCGGGTATTATGCGTGGTTTTCGGTTTTGTTTTATGTGTTACAGGGCATAATAAGGAGTTATGAAGTCAATAGAATCTAAAACGAGTCACAAAGCACTTACCTAGGGATGTGTGCCAAGTCACGAGAAGCCATAAACGAGATTTGAAAAATCGAGCAAAGAAATAAGCAAGATCGTCGAAATGTTGTTCATTATAATTGATGCGGGCGCAGCCCCTTAATCATCATTTGATCTATGCACCCGCAACATAGATTAGTAGCCTCACAAGTCTCAAAATAGAGTACCTGCGGGCGCAGGGAACAAGGTCAATTTGACCTATGCGGGTGCAGATTGCGTGTTTGTTGGTCCGATTGATTTTTGCTCGCGGTTTTCCATTGTGGGTTTTATTTTATTAAAACCTAATCTTATAAATACTCTATGTAAAGGGGGGCACGAACCTAACTAGTTTTTGGCATATTTTAAGACTTAGGAATCCTAAAAACTCGTTTCTCTCAAGAATTTTATAAGTATTTAGTTTGTTCTTGAAGATTCAATTTCAAATAATGAAAATCATGCATTATTTTGGTAATTTCTTTCCTTATGCTTTTTAATTCTCTTTAATTCATGAATCTCTTTAGTTTCTTAGTTTTTAGTTTAGTTTAATTAGTTTTGTTATTTTAGTTCTTAATTTAGTTTTATTAGTAATTAATTTAGTTTTAATTCTAGTTTAATTAGTTTTAATTACGATTATGTTAATTTTGTTCTTGTTTTAGTTTCTTTAATCATGTGTGAGTAGCCTTTTTCTCTAGTGTTAGGGATCTGTGATCATGTTGTGAATTTATTTTATGTTCATTAATTAGTTCTTGGCTTTTAATTGAATTCCTATTATTGATTTCTATTGATTGCAATTAAATTGTGGCCAGATTTATTTTTAAGTTAGGTTATTGTCGAAATTGAGGCCGAGAGGAAAGATTACCACAATTAAACCACTGAATAATAGGCAAAAACGAATTTATGCGAGTGACAGCCGGTAAAGGAGTTTTGAGGGGGTCTAAGTTCGAGAGAATTAGTGTGCCCTAGTTCAATGAATGCCAATGAATTGATTAGTCAGTGTTTAATGAGTTTGTTGATTGATCATAGTGAACCGATTGCCCTAAGTTTTTATTATAAGAGTTTAATTCATAATTTTTTGTCATTTCCTTAGCTTTAGTATTTGTTTTCTTAGTTTAGTAGACTTTTACCGAATTTTCCACCAAGGCCCCTCACACAGTTTAGACTTTTTAGAACTAATAGGATTTAATAGCTTCCATGAGGATTCGATCCTTACTTCCCTAACTATATTACTTAGAGTTGTTCAGCTATTTTTGAGAGGTGCGCGATAGCCTTGTTCAGTTCTTCGGTTACTTGGTTAGACCACAACACCTTTACTATTTTGACACTTTTTCTATGAGTATCCCTGACTTTACTGTCTAGGATCTTAATTGGCCTCTTTTCATAGGTCAAAGTTTGTTCTAACTCTATTGTTTCAGGCTGTAACACATGTGACTCATCTGGAACATACTTCCTTAGTTGAGACACATGAAAGACATTGTGAACCTTGCTCAACTCCATCTGTGATGCCAACTTATAGACCACCTTTCCAACCCTATGCAAGATCTCATAGTGTCCTATGTATTTTGAGCTTAATTTTCCTTTCTCTTCGAATCTCATTTCTCTTTTCATTGGTGATACTTTAAGTAACACCTTATCGCCAACTTCAAACACAACTTCTTGACGTTTTTGATCCGCATTGGACTTTTGTCTATCTTGTGTTGCTTGAATTTTCGCTTTTATTACCTTTATTTTATCTATGGTTTCTTCTGTCAATTGAGGTCCTAGAATTACTATCTCACTTACGCCATTCCAACATAAGGGGCTTCTACACATCCTCCCATACAAAGTGTAATACCCCAAATTTTCACGTATTTTAAGAAAGTATTTTTGTATATTATTCGTATAATTTTAATATTTTTATTAAAAATTATGTTCAATGGGAATATTAAATGAAAAGAAATTAATAACAAAAAAATAAAAAAATAATAAATAAGTTTTAATTAAAAAAACAATTATTTGTGTTCAGAAATAATATTTTATGTTTTAAAATTATTTTAAAAGGCTTCTAAAAATAGAATTTTCAAGGGTTTCCTAATTTATTTTGAGGCAAGGGCGTAAAGTTAATTTCCACTTGTTAGGATAAGTATGGACTTTTCCAAATCCTACTTTGAGCCCTATAAATACCTTTTAAAACCCAAAAGTTTAGATTTTTTATGCTTATAAGTTGTCATTAGGATTCAAAAAATTTAGAGAGAAAAAGAGTGAAAAAAAGGGGAGTTTTTCTGTAAAAAAAAATTTCTTTGTGCTTGGTTCTTGGGATCCGTGCCTCGCCAGACCCCACTCGCACCCTGCCGGAGCCACCCGCACCTCGCTGAACCACCGTCACCACCACCGCGCGGCCCTAGTCCTCCCCTTTTGGTATTTTCAAAACTTTTATAAGAAAAAAACTTCCTTCTTTCTTTTTGATTCTATCTTGCAAATTCATGTTCATATTTATGTTTAATCATGCTTTTTTAAGTTTAATCATGTTTTAATAAAGTTATGATTTGTTTTAAGGGATGAATTAATTTGTTGTTCATGAAATTTTAGATTAGGGTTTATAAATTATGTAGGTTATGGTTTTTATGAGTTTTTATGATTTAAACTTCAATATTATGATCATGAATTATTGTTGTGTGAAATTGTGATGATTTTATAAAGTGTAGATTGATTTTTAAAGGCTATGAAAATAAAATAAATTGTTGTCCAAAATTTATAGTCATGAATTTCAATTGAATAAATATTATGAACATGTTTTGACTTGTGAAAAATTATTCTAAAGCATAGATTGGTTTCATAATTATGTTAGCTGATTGTAGAAGAGTTTTGCCATGAATTTATGATGTTTTTATCAGTTTTTTATGACTTTAAAGTTAATGAATAAATCTGAAATTTTTATAAAAACAAGGTTAAGTAAGGTTTAAGTATTCATATTATGCTAGTATGATCACATATTAATTCTATAATGTTACATATAATTTTTAGTATGTTTTATGAAGTTTAAAAGTGATTTTAAGCATATTTAACATGCATTCCAGAATTTATAAAGTGAATAATTAGGCTTTTCAAGTATGTAATTAACATAAATTGATCATATAAATTAAGTAATACATTGCTTGATTGATTTATGTTGTTTTTGAAGTTTGTCAAAGAGTTTTGGTAATTTTATATTGCTGTTCACTTTTCTAAAGTGGCATATAATTTATACTAAGGTTTTATAAAGCATAAATAAATCCTGAAAACCAAGTAATCATACAATAGAAAAGTAACGTGTAGTACGGAATTGAATAGTGACCATATAAGGAATGTTTTGGACAAGTTTCCAATATGGAAGTTAGTTTATAGTTGTTGTAGAACTTAGTCAACAAGGTTTTAATTAAGTTTCTGTTTTTGGTTATGTAGGAGACTTTGAACTAGTCCACTTTTAGAAGTTGTGGCAGAGCACCATTACTTTACAAAGTATGTAAGTACTAAAGACAAGCACAAGATCTAGAATTCATTCATGGACGATCCTTGATTGTATGAAATATTGTTATATTTGTTGAATCATGAATTTTTGTGCATGACAAGTTTATTAGAAGCATGATTTTTATATAGTTGACATTCCATGTTAAATAGTAAAATAAACTTTTATAAGATAGAATTGGAATGTTATGATCAGTTTAATCTGGCCAATAGTTTATTAT
Source organism: Suaeda aralocaspica (assembly GCA_016808085.1). Taxonomy (NCBI): domain Eukaryota; kingdom Viridiplantae; phylum Streptophyta; class Magnoliopsida; order Caryophyllales; family Amaranthaceae; genus Suaeda; species Suaeda aralocaspica. The sequence continues at coordinate 1,805,821 of PYUH01000285.1, forward strand.
TAAAGGAGCGAAGTTTATTTTAAGTTGGTTAGTTACTTAATCAACAAGAAAGGTAGTTGTAAACAATGGGGGGAGTCGTATGGAACAGTGATCTATGACTTCTAATTGGAGTAAAAGACGTTGTACTCTTTTATATTTTTAATGCGCTGGATATTCGTCACTTTATGTGACATAGTAATACCTTCTTGGAGTTGCTCCCAAGTTGGTGCCCAATAGGGCGATGATTCTAAGGAGGAAACCCGTTCGATGTAGGATCCATAATTTTAAATATAATAATTAATTTAGTTGAGTCCATGTACAGGTAAAAGTTGTCAAAGGTAAGTTGAGTGCATGTTTTATTTCTTATTGTTTGTTGCATAGTCTTTAGTAGTTATGTACTTAGCTTTGCTAACTGTTTGTTTTGTGTGCATGGCTTTGTCTTGGACTTGGCCCTACAATGATCCACTTGTGGTGAGTAGTTGTCTAGTAAAAGAAAAGTTTCAAGTACAAGTAGGCATAAGTCATTTCATGATGGGCTGGAGTGAGAGCACTTGCTGTGTTTTTGTAGCTTTACTTTATACTATTGCTCGTGAATGACTAACATTTATTTTGGATGTTGTTTTATTTCTAAAGACTTTTACTTTTGGTTTTTAAGAGCCAATAATATGGTTCCGAAGTGTAACAAAGTTTAAAGTTGATTTTATTTTGAGATTGTTTGAAGTTTAGTTTTAAATTGGTTTTGATTTTAAGACATTTGCTGTAGTACTTTAATACCATGTGGTGAGCTTGGGTAGGAAGTTTGGGCATGTAGGATATACTTTATTTCTGTTCTTTCATGCATTAAAGTTCATGTCTAAGGTGTTGCTTATGTGAATAGTTGGGTGTAAAGGAAATTGTATGTTAGCCACAAGACCCTTTTTGTAGAACTCCTAGTTTTTTTTGTTTTGTTTTGGGAAGGGTGGAACATTAGTCTTAAGTTTTGTGCAGGATGTGATATAGTATGGCTAGTAAAGATACTCATATAGGAACTTTGGAGAAGAAAGACTACGAAAGTCCGCCTCAATATGTCTGGAAAATACGGTTCTACTGTTGGTATCAGCCCGACCATGTATCAGCCTTGATTGTTAGGTGCTTACCCGACCGTTCACCCTATTTAGAAATTAAGGCAAAGTTTAGTGATTACCATTTTGTTGGAGGCCTTCCGAACTATTCTAAGTATAAGGATGCAGTTGGTCAATGGGGTTGTGATTGGAGATTTTTGGAGGGGTACATTGCTAGGAAAGAGCAGGAGTATCAAGAAATGAATGCATGTGAGGAGACCCCGCCCACACCATGCTCAGAAGGTAGCCAAGAAGACCTAATGGTGAAGGAGATTCCTACGGGTTCGAAGACTAATGAGTCAAGGGATAGTTCGTGTTATGAAATTGAGAACCTTGACCGAGTAATTCCAGTATGTGTTGATTTGGTAACCGATTCTTAAGAAGATGAAGAAGAATCAGATCCTGAGGAAATGAAAGAAGAAGAAGAAGAAGAAGAAACGGAGGAAGAAATGGAGGTTGACACTAAGAATGACCCGGAGTTCATACCAAAGAAATATGTGATGTCAAGAGACAAGAAAGATAATGTTAATGTTTTGAGACTTTGTTTAGATCTGATTTAGCTATTGATGTTTAATGTTTATGATGTTTAGTTGAACAGTTTAAGTTAATGTTTACATTAGTTTGCGTAAGTGGCACTGAGCCATAAGAAATGATAAGAAGAGTTAAATAATAAATTTTTTTTATGATTTAAAGCCTCAAGTATAATAGAACCAAGGGAATTATTTTTATTTCTTATGTGCTTTATCTTTATTTTAATGGTTGTATAAAGAATCATAACAAAGTGAATCATTCACTCTAAAAGAATGAAACATCTTTTATGAGACGAAATGAGAAAGTATTTTATGATTTAAGTTTATGTTGTCCTAACTTAGCTTATAGTTAGACATAATTTAATATAAAGGTCTTTCCCTCTACAGGAGAAATAGAATGGCTGAACGTAACAATAATCAGCTGAATGAAGTACTGAGGCATTTAGCTACTATAGCTGAACAATTAGCTGCCAGAGGAAATGAAAATGGTAGTGACCCTGCAAGGGAATTTTTCAAGAAAATTTCTCAAAGTAAGCCACCCACTTACCAAAGAGAGCATAATCCAACTATTCTAGAGGGATGGTTGAGAGAGTTTAATAAGTTGTTTGGGGCAGTAGAGTATGCAGAGGAGCTTAAAGTGAACCATGCTGTGTACTATTTGAGAGGAGAAGCTGATCTATGGTGGTCAGAAAATGAGGCTTTAATAAGAGCTTTACTAGGATTTAATTGGGATATGTTGCAGGAGCATATTCGCAATAAGTTATATCTTGTATTTCTTCAGAAACAGAAGGCTGAGGAGTTTCTAGTGCTTAAGATGGGAAGTATGTCTGTCACTGAGTATTACTCTAAGTTCATAGAATTTTCTATGTTTTCTCCTGAGGCTGTAGCAACTGAGAGGTTGAAGGTTAGTCATTTTAAAAGAGGGTTACCCTTAGACTTACAGTCACAATTAGCCGAACAGATCTTTGAATCCTTGGATGATTTATATGTTAGAGCTGCACACCTGTATGCCATAGACCAAAAGAAGAAGGAGGTACAAAAGGAAGGAGAGAGGAGGGAGAAAAGGAAGGATGGTGGAGGAAACTACAACAAACAAGGAAATCATGGTGGATAAAAGAGACCTCGTTTCAACAACAACTTCGAGGGTAATAGGGGAAACTTTGGGAAGCTTAATTCTGGAAATGGGAATAGAACTCAGATGGCTAGTCAAGGAGGGTGTGTGTACAATTGCAAGAAGTGTCCTAACAATCACCCAGGAAAGGAGTGTGCAGGGAACCCAGTGACTTGTCGGTTGTGAAACAAACTTGGACACCGTGAATATGAGCGCTTCTCTAAGAACAAACGGAATGATGGACAAAATTCTCAAGCTAGGGGGAATTTAGCTGGGGGACATCAAAAGGTTTTCCAAGGAAATATGGAAGGAAAGGTGACACCTCAAGCCGAAAATAGGAATGGAAGTGGGAATGGAGGAGGAAAGACTAAGACCTCGAACACTAGAAAGTTGAATGTGATAGCTCGAAGTGAAGCTGATACTAATAAGGATGTGATCACTGGTACTTTTTCTATTCACTCTCTTCCTGTTAAAGTTTTGTTTGATTATGGTGCAACATAATCTTTTGTTTCCACTATGCTTCTAGAAAAGTTAAAACCTGTGTTGGGAGAAGTAGATGCAATAGATATGTCAATAGTGTTACCTTCAGGACAAGAAGTACAATGTTCAAGGAGATTTCAAGATGTTCCTATTGAAATTGAGGGAGTGGAGTTTAAGGCTATCCTAATCAAGATTGTTTTAGGAGACTTAGAAGTAATCCTAGGGATGGATTTGTTAAGTAAACATAAGGATGAGATTTTATGTGAACCATAGAAGATCTTGTTGATGAATAAGGGCAAGAAGGTGAGCTATTAGAGGGCAGGTGATAGCCTGTCGAAGTGGCTACCAAAGATAAACCATACGAGGCTCACTAGGCTACTAGTAAGGGCAAGTAAGGATCGAATCCAACGAGATAAAGGTCTTTACACTAAGGCGGTCTAAGGAGTAAGTTTAAGCCGGTTTTATTTCAGATGAAAGATTGTCACTAATGATGATTTATTTTAACTTGATTTTAAGAATCAAAGACGACTAAGGTAAGGGATACACCGCTCACTTCTTACATGAAGGCGCGGATTCCTAGGTTAAACCGAACGTAGAAGGGAATGTGATGGGGAAGTCGTTCTAAGAGTCATGTCTACTCTCTCGAGCTAGCATGATGAGCGGAACTATGAACACGACCTATTCTCATGGCGCGAGCATAAAACGACTCCTAAGCACTTTTTTACAAAGACTAGCAACGTCCCTTAACTTGAACACCTATTCTCATGGTTTTCAAACTAATCAAACACGGGGAGTCTTCACTCAACTTCATCTCTCGATCCTTCGTTGAGGAACCCAAGACGACATCTATGGAAGCAAGTCATAGATTACGTGATTTAAAACCCAATGTAATGGCTCTAGTTACCCCCAAGTTCGGCTTTTACTAAGAACCTACTTATGTCATGAATGAGGTGAGGGTTTTACCCATACCTTAGAACTAAAAAAACTACTCATTACACATTTTATTAATCAAATACAAATTTTTATTCATGATTACAAATTATAGCAAAGAAATAAGTTATGACAAGGGATTATAAACTAAACTAAACAAAGGTATTAAAAATGGAAGAGCTTTGTTTGATTATCAATGTTATTACAAAGAAATAAGTTATGCAAGTGATTTAATCAAACTATAAAAGCAATAGAGAAAATGAAGACAAGGACAAGGTTTAATCTTGAGAGTATTTAAGACATAAAGCAATAATGCAAGGACAAGATTAATCTTGAGAAGAAAACTTATGAACTTGAATTAATGTAAGCAATAGAACAAGGACAAGTTAATATTGATAAAGAAAGCTTAAGAACTTGAAATAATGAAAGCGATGAAGGCAAGGACAAGTTTAAGTTGATAAAAGCTTTAATAAAAAAAATTTCAAAGTAAGAAAATAGCTACAAGAATTATAATTGAAATAGGAATTGAAGATGAATAAAGAGTTGTACCATGCAGCTTGAATAATTGTAATTAAAGAGCCTTGAAGCTTTACTTCCAATAACACCCCAATACAATGTTCATTAACCAAGAACAAGTAACCAAGAAGCTTTGAATGTCAACCATGAACACCAAACTAAGAACTCCAAACTAAGAACATGAACAAGAAACCAAGAACCTTGAATAACCAACTTTGAATTAATTGAAGAAAGATTGAATTACAACTATTGAATTTCTAAAGAACTAACCACTTAATCAAATACAATTAATCTAGAGAGCAAAATGAGAGTTTCTAATTATCTTATACTAACTTCTAGCTATTTCTAAAAAAAATCTAACTACCCAAAATTGCTGAAAAACTCAGGTATATATGGTAGAGTTCAAACCTAAAGCACGTGGGTAAGTTGAAGAAGAGAAAACTGAAGTCGCCAGAGCAGGGGGTAACGGCCGCTACAAGAAGGTAGCGGGCGCTAGGCTAGGGTAGCGGGCGCTACCCCACTGTTTTCCTTTCTTTGTTTGTTTGAGGCAGTGGCTTTAGTTGTGAAAGTGAATTTCCAAGCACCTCTCAGTCTTCCCACGTCGCTGGACCGAGCTAGCGGTATCGCTAGTAAAACTTGCGATATCGTTAGAACCTTGAGCAAAAGCCGAAAGAATCTTGACAAAGGCTTTAAACTTTAATCCAACCGACCCAAATCTTCGCAGAGCATACTACTCCTCTAATTTCATGTAATGTCTTGATTTCCGAATCATCTGGGAAATCCTTCAAAAATGAGATAAAACACAGAATAGAGTAATACAAGGAATAATAAGCTAAAATATGTGGGAAAGGGAAAAGAGAAAAAAAAACTATATATGCAAGGAAAAATTGAGAAAGAAAGGAGAGAAAACTAGCTAAATTAACTAAGAAAACTACGGAAAAAGTAAACAAATAAACACTACATCAAACTCCCCCAAGCTAGACCATTGCTTGTCCCCAAGCAATCTTAACATTGAAAAACGGGAAGAGAAAGATGAATCCCTCAGGGAAACGATTAACAAAGATTTAAACAATTTCTCAAAAATGAACTAAATCCTTAACACCAAGGAAAGTAAGCGAATTGAAGCATAGTTCTCAAGAAGTTCTTCGAATAGCAACCTAAGTAGATTAAAATGAACTTGTGAGTTTCAATTAATAATACATCATATACTCCATAATATGCAATGATCGTACGAAATACTCCTTCATGCAGTTTATAAAAGAAACAAGAGCATAGATGAGATAAGAAGTGGTTTCATCACTCACATCTTGCATAAAATACCCTCTCAATAAGCTTGCCAAGTGACTTTATTGATCAATTAACTTTTGAACTTTGCATCTCGGTCTAAAATGGACTTTGAGGGTTGTAATGGGGTTGAGGTAAGGTGAAAGTTGGGAAGTTTGGCTATTTTGAGGAGGTAAACCTAAGTGAAGCGTTTACAACTCAATAACGAACATTCGCAAACTTTTGACATTGAATGAAGATCTCAACACAACAAAACTCAATCTTCCACTATAATCTTATGATCATGAAGAATAGAAGTGGAAAAATCGACTTAAATACCCATTTTTTAACTCAATTAACCGTTGTATAAGGAATTGGACAACATATACACATAACTTTTCATCATTTTAAAAGATAAACTTTAAAGAAATGATGATGAAAAGCCATTTACTCACTTCAAATGAATTCAACAAGAGCCAACTTTTTATTGCTAACTAAGCTTATTTACAAAAGCCTTAAAATATATATATATATACATATATATATATATATATATATATATATATATATATTGAATAGAATGAATTTATACAAGAGGAAAAGCTAAGAAGAGTTGGATTCTAAAACGAAATATACGAAATGAGGGCAAAGTTCATATAACCGAGAGCAAAGTAGGCACGATTATCAACCGCTCTAGAATGAAAATGATATCAAGGTGATAGTCTATATGAAGGCTCAAAAATCTCCCCAAGGTTCGAAGACTATCATTCATGCGGTGTTTTGTCAAAGTCAAAGGAGTTGAGAAACCAATATTCACTACACAAGTTCAAACAATTGTCTAACATGGTCTAATTACTAAAGAAGTCCAAACTCGAGAACTACCTTTCTAAAGTGTTTTTAGGATTTAAAGCTAATAAGAAAGGGAAAATCTAAGCTAATAGTCTCTTTTCACATCATAGGTATCTAATCCTAAAATTAACCAAAAAGGCCTAAAAAAAGAAAAATATTTTTGGACTTTTCATTTTGTATGCATGCAGTAAAAACAATAGATGCTCCAAAAGTAAACTAAGGGAAAATTATAAAAGAAAATGAACTACAAAAATAAACTACATGTTGTACACTAAAAGTAAAAATGCATTTGGATTTTAAGGAAAGAAGGGTAAAGAATGAATAATTTGGATTTTTAGGGGAAGAGGGGTGAAGAAAGAATAATTTGGATTTTCCAAATTGAGAGCAAAGCACCATCAACAATCAATCATCAAAATCTTAATTCAAACAAAATCATCATCATCATCATCATAAATGAAGGGCTCACAAAAGTACTAATAAAACGCCCATAATCATACCATCGTCATCATGTAGGATAAATTACCAACAAACCCAAAGCTAGTGTCTATATCCCTCCTAGCACCACACTCAAAAAACCTCGAAATAGAAACCAAGTCTCTCTCTTCAAATCAAAAACAAAAAACAATGCAAAACAACTAACAGCAAATGAAACCAAAATGACTCAACTACATACCCTTCGTGTATACCCTCTAAAAGCATACAACGACACTAGTGGACCCCTCCCTCAAGCTAGGAGATGAGCATCGACTTGATGCTCAAGGAGAAGGAGGGTCCCGCCTAAAATTTTAGGTGGGATCAACGTCAGGACCACTAGCGTTGGTATATGGTGGCCAATCATAGCGTGGTCGGTCAGGGTAGTTGCCAAATTCAAAAGGGCAAGAATGGTATGGATCTTAACCCCCCGTATATCCTTGTGGCCAAGAATCTCCAGGCACACTAGGATTACCTCAGGGATCACAACCTCCAGAAACTTGGAATTTGTAACCCGGCTCTGATCGAGTGGGGAAGTAGGGCCAAGTGGGTTGACCATTATTCCAACCCGAGACCGGTCCTTCTCGAGGTGGGCAGTATGGGTAGTTGAGACAAGGGTCAAAATGTCCTGAGGAAACGTGATAATGATACATGGCATTTGTTTCAATCGATGCCTGCTCACCCTCTTGTTGTTGTTGTTGTTGTTGTTGGGATTGGATGTAGCTAAACATCACTGTTTGTTGGAGGGAGAGAGAGTTGAAAGCATTTAGAAGTTCAGAATAAGGAGGAGTTTGAGAAGAAGAGAAGCTTTGTTGGCTCGTCTTCGGTGGTACTTGGGAAGGAGGGTGTCTCGTCTCATAACCATGGGGAGGGGATCGAGGAAGCTGAGGGGTAGCTAAGGGTAGAAGGTGAGAGTAGCGTCTAGAAAATAAGGAGTGGTCTTCCGGACTCAGAGGTTTGAAAGGAATAAGGAAAGGGGATTCCTTTTCGAATGTGGTGAGTGATGGATTAGGCAAATAGCATTGGTGTCGCCTATTTACTAACCAACTCACTCAATCCGGCCTAGAACTCTCATGCACGAACCAAGCAGAAGTGAACAAGTCTAAGTCAAACAAAAGATCATCATTCACCGTTTGTAGTGTATGGAAGTAGTGGGAGTATCCTAATTTCCTAGCTAGAAGGGTAATATAACCACCCAAACCTATTCCTCCCTTCATGTGGGGTTTGGAGACAATTTCTCTACAACGCTTAACAAACATCCAACCGGTATTAAGGTGTCCAGTTGAGTTTGGCTTAGCTACCATGTAGAGGCAGCAGAGCTCAATTTGGTTTGTCTTCCCCAAATCTTGTTTGGAGAAGATAGAGTTACCAAACAACAGGTGCAAAAGGCTTAAACTTGGTTGGTGGATGTGACTAGCCAACTAGGTGGTAGAATGGAACCTATCGAAGCCACTAATTTCCTTCCAGAATTCATGGAGGTGGAATTCAGATGGTTCAAAGATGGGGTTGGCCGGATCACAACCAAAATATGTGTTAAGCTGTGATAGGGTGATGGTATGATTATTGTTAAACATTCGGAAACTAAGTTCATATTCAGGAAAATCTTCGGAATCCGAAGTCTTTCTACGTTTAAAAGTACTTAAGAATTTGTATGTTAAAAGCAGGTAGGTTGGGTTAACATTGTCCGAATGAACAAAGTTTGTCCAGCCTAAGTTCTCAAACAAAACTTGCATTGTCTCGAAGTGTAAGGCTTGTGCAAGTTTTGGGTCATAAAACTACGTACCTCTTAACGTACGCTCATTTAAATCATCCCATTCTTGGCGGTCCTGGTGAGGCACTCTACTTGGCGGTGGTTCAACCGCATCAACAGGGGTAGTTGTTTCAGGATCTAAGTCAACAGCCTTACGTTTCTTTTTACTTAATTGAGAAGATATTCCTCAAGATTATAGTAACAAGGTTGCAAAAAGACCCTAACCAAGAGAATGATCTAAATGGAAGTAAAAAGAAATAAGAGAAAAGATCCTTAATCAACTAAACAGCCCAGTTCATGAATCAATGGCGATCTCAAAAAGCCAAAGATCCACATACAAAACCAAGAAAACCAAAAATAAAGCTTATGACAAAGACACAATCAAAAACTCAAGTAAGAGTTATTAAAAACAAGCATAAACAAAACAAACTCACAAATTAGCAATAATAACTCAAAAAAAAAGTTTTAAGAAGTTAATAGACAAAAAAAACGAGACATGCATTCAATCAAATGAAGAACAACATTAGTTAAGTGAAAATAACCAGAAATCGAGTTGGAAGAAGAAGAATTGATACCAAATAGAGTGTCAAAACACTCTAAAACACCAATTTGTGGACTAGAAAGCCAAAAATCGAATGTTGTATGAAACCCTAACTTTTCCCCAAATTGATTTTTATGATGTTCATGAAAAAGAAATGCAGAAATTTGTGAGTGTTATTATGAGATATTGAAAAAAAGTAAACAAATTGAAGTTTTGAGTGTATTTTGGATGAGGATTTGAGAAAGATTGATGTAGTTTTGATGAGAGAAAGAGGGAGGAGAATGGGGTTTGGTGAGAGAAAACAACATGAGAGGTAAAAGAGATAAGGTTATGAGGAAAAATGTTGAATTCATGATCTATTAGCGCTACTCTGCAGGAGCGGGCGCTACCACCTCTTTTTTCACTATATGCCAACATTGAGACAGAAGCCTTGGGAAAAAAAATCTGTCTGGCCTAGCGCCAGCTAGGGGTTTACAGCGGCCGCTAGGTCTGCTAGATTTCTGAACTGAAATTGTTTTCTTAGGAGCATTTTTTGCATTAATTCAAGTTTTTAAATGCCTAAAACATTATAAAGTCCTTATCAAGCCAAAAGAGCTTCATGATATCACCATATAGGGGCAAAATGACTTGTCCAAATGACTTACGAGGTTTGAAAGCGCTTCAAATGCTTTTCAGGACGGTGTTTTCCCGAAATAGCATGAATTGAGTAAAAACGAACCTCGATTGTACTTATTAGCCAAAATAAGCGATAGTAAGGCTTCATAAGTTGAAGAAGAAGTCAAGTGAGATAATGGAGGATTCGATTTTTGATAAAATCACTTAAAGGGTGACTCGGGGTGATAAAATCCCCGAGAAAGCCTGAAAAGTCACCGCTCTTGCCTCATATGAAGCATGATACTTATTTGGCTTCAATTTCTCTATCAAAACTTCACAAAAATCTCGAAGAATATGCCCAAGGGGTTTCCTTGGCTGAATAAGCTCATCAAAGGTAATGGGGTGATAAAATCCCCAAAACATACAAAAAAATGCTTATGAGAAGCGTAAAATGCTCGAAATCAGCTAGAAATTTATGAAATTATGTACAAGTGATACGGGGTGCCTCTCGTAAGCGCTTGTTTAACGTCTCGAGCCTGACACGAGTTCTAGAAACAGGAACTAAGATGTGATTGTAGTCACATCAAAGTCATCTAGGAGGAAAACTAGATTTTTAAGAAGAGAAGGTTTTTGAATAATTCATTAAGAATTCAACCATTAGTTTTCAATGGCTTTCCCTTCTCATCTGCCACTTCCTTAAATGGATAGGAAGTGTTGAGCCAGGCCTTCAATGATTCAAGTTTTGAATCTTCGAAAGTAGCATCAAAAAATTGACAGCTAGGGGTGTGAAAATGACCCTTGCTTTCTACTCCCTCATGTAAAGGTCGAGTTACCCCTTTTTATGGGACTATGCAAGCTCGAGAGTGCATGATGAGTGATATGGCAAGCCTCGAGCTTGGGTACCATAGGAGTATCAACCTTTTCGTTGGTCATGTGATGACCAACAGTAGTAAAGCTGAAAGTTTTACTTCCAATATGGAAAGTCATTATTCCAGTCTTTACGTTGAAAAGCGCACCCGCTGTCCGTAAAAAGTCTCTTCCCAATATGAGAGAGATTGAAGTATCTTCATCCATATCGACTATTAAGAAGTCGCATGGGATGAAAATATCATCAATTTGCACATGTATATTAACTAATATGCCAATATGTTGTTTTATAGTGTTATCGACCAACTCAATTTTCATGCTGGAAGGTTTCATTTCATCTAAGCCTATTTTCTTGGCTAGGGAGAGGGGCATTATGCTAACTCCCGAACCAAGGTCACAAAGGCCTTTTACTGCGCCCAAACTCGTGATTAGAGTGGGGACGATGAAACTACCCACTGGCTCAACTTTATGCTCCAAAGTTCGGTTAGGAAATGGTAATGGGGGTGTATAGACTTAACTGGAGCTTTTGGAGTGACTACCCTATCAACAACCTTGCCTTTACTGCCATTAATGGAAATTTCTTCCACCATAACAGAAATAGGGACCTCGCTTACCACGAAAACAGATTTTACGTGTTCCCTAGGATTAACCACAGTTTGCCCCGGAAATTCGGTTGCAGAGTTAGGTGTGGAGCTAGCAACATGTTGAGCAATTTGAGAGAGTTGAGACTCAATCATTTTATTGTGAGCTTGATGTTGCTGGACCGAGGTAGCGAGATCGCCTATCCTCCTTTCATTATCGGCGTTAGGTTTAGTTTGTTGGTTCATAAATGTTTCCAACACATGTTCTAACCTCGATTTTTTAGGGGGAGGAGGATAAGGAGGACGAGGTTGAGGCGGACCCCCTTGGTTATAGCCGGGAGGCCGATAATATCTGGTTGTTGTAGAGGAGGTGGTCGTTGAAAGTTTGATTGAGGACCACCTCCCTTATTAAAGTTTGAATTAGGTTGGGGGTTCCAACCTTGATTATTATTATTATAGCCTCGAGAATAGACTATCGTTTCCATAGTGGAAACACAGTAAGAAGACGTGTGGTCATGACCTCCACACGTTTCACAAGACATTACTTGTGAAGGGGTACTAGATGAAGCGAAGTGCGCTTTTTCTAGTTGTTTGTCTAGGAGGTTAATTTTCGAGTTAAGCGCCTCAAAATCATCAGTTTTAGCGACGCTCTTCCTCACTAACAGTCTCCTATCGGAGTGCCAAGCAAAATTCTTGGCAACTTCCTCAATAGCTACTTGAACTTTGTTCAAGGGTAGCTTTTTCAACTGACCTCCACACCCGGCATCAAGGTTAGCCCTTGAGCTAGGCAGAAGACTATCGTAGAAACTCATGAATACTAACCATTCACTAAAACTGTGGTGAGGGCATGAACGTAAGATGTCTTTGAAACGTTCCCAAGCCTCACCCAAAGTTTCATCATCGTCTTGGGCGATATTAGAGACTTTTCGCCTAAGTTTCGAGGTTTTCTCAGGAGGACAATATTTTTCCAAGAAAGCCTTGGTAACATCGTCCCATGTTTTGAGCTATCCCTCAGGTAATGATCAGACCCAAAACTTAGCTTTATCCCTTAGTGAAAACTGAAACATATGCATCCAGATGAATTCCGGGGTTACATTGTTATGTTTCACTGTGGAACATAACTCGAGGAAGTTATCTAAATGCGCAAAAGGGCATTCAGTGGGACTTCCCCCGAATTTAGCATCCTTGATCATACGAATCAAGTGAGGACTGAATTCATGGTTGTTATGGTCGTAGCGGGTAAGGAAATCCCACTACGCAATTCGAAAGCCTCAGGGTGGCCAAAATCCCTGAGAGATTTCTGTGGTATAGTTTCGTCAGACATATCTGAATGTTCAGATATAGAATCGGATTCAAATAAGTTTCCTCCTTCTACAAGTTCACCAGATTAGTGAACAAGTCTCCCTTAAACCATGTAAATGTTTTTCAATTTTCGGAATAAATGGCGTGGTAGGAGTTCCTTGTGATCGGCGTAGCATACAATGGTAGAATAAAGCTAGCAATGATAAGTATGCAAATGACAAGAAAAATAAGGAAGGAAGGTGAAATAATGACAAAAATCTTACAATTAGAAAACTACTTAATGAAAAACCATTTTGTCCCCGGCATCGTCGCCAAAATTTGATAGCGTGTTGAAGTGGCTACCAAAGACAAACCATAAGAGGCTCACTAGGCTACTAGTAAGGGCAAGTAAGGATCGAATCCCACGAGATAAAGGTCTTTACACTAAGGCGGTCTAAGGATTAAGTTTAAGTAGGTTTTATTTCAGAAGAAAGATTGTCACTAATGTTAATTTCTTTTAACTTGATTTTAAGAATTAAAGACGACTAAGGTAAGGGATACACTGCTCACTTCTTACATGAACGCGCGGATTCCTAGGTTAAACCAAATGTAGAGGGGAATGTCAAGGGGAAGTCGTTCTAAGAGTCATGTCTACTCTCTCGAACTAGCATGATGAGCGGAACTAAGAACACGACCTATTCTCATGGCGTGAGCATAAAACGGCTCCTAAGCACTTTTTCACGAAGACTGGTAACGCCCCTTAACTTCAACACCTATTCTCATGGTTTTCAAACTAATCAAACACGGGGATTCTTCACTCAACTTCATCTCTCGATCCTTCGTTGAGGAATCTAAGACGACATCTATGGAAGCAAGTCATAGATTACGTGATTTAAAACCCAATGTAACGACTCTAGTTACCCCCAAGCTCGGTTTTTACTAAGAACCTACTTATGTCATGAACTAGGAGAAGGTTTCACCCATACCTTAGCACTAAAAAAAACTACTCACTACACATTTTATTAATCAAATACAAATATTTATTCATGATTACAAATTATAGCAAAGAAATAAGTTATGACAATGGATTATAAACTAAACTAAACAAAGGTATTAAAAATGGAAGAGCTTCGTTTGATTATCAATGTTATTACAAAGAAATAAGTTATGCAAGTGATTTAATCAAACTACAAAAGTAATAGAGAAAATGAAGACAAGAACAAGGTTTAATCAGACATAAAGCAATAATGCAAGGAGAAGATTAATCTTGAGAAGAAAACTTATGAACTTGAATTAATGTAAGCAATATAAGGACATGTTAATCTTAATAAAGAAAGCTTAAGAACTTGACATAATGAAAGCAATGAAGGCAAGAACAAGTTTATCACTACTACATAAAACACTTTTTGCAACCCCCCAAAAAAGTTGGAAAAGGGCAAAAAACCGTTGCAAAAACCTTTAGCAATGGTTACTTAACAGTTGCATTCTTTGGCGTACCCAAAAGTCTTTTGCAACTGTTTTTTGGACTTTTTACAACGGTTTTGGTTTAACTGTTGCAATAACTTTTTTGCAACGCCTATCATGAATTTTTGCGATGGTTTAGCCAAACTATTTCAACAACTTTTGGCAACAGTTAGTAGGACTTTTTGCAACGATTTTGGGTTAACCGTTGCAATAACCTTTAGTTGTTGGTAACTCTTTTATGGGAACCTATGCAACGCCTTTTTTTTACCCATTGATAAAAGTCAATAATAATAATAATAATAATAATAACAACAATAATAATAATTAATTAATTAAAATAATTTCAATCATTTATTACTATCAATTTAATGTTGATACATACAACTAATGCTAGTTAATAATGCAATGTCAAATATATTAAATTGATCTTAAGAATATAAACATCAGTATGATATTTTCAGATTATACGACTCTTAAATTATGAGTACATATTCACGATTCTTACGAATCTGCCCTGATCGTCTTACGACTAAGATTACAGATTTCAGATTACACAACCTTGATTCTTACGAATCTTAGAAATTCATGATAAGAAAGGCTTCAAACCCGGCGGCAAAATGTATAAGGCATTTTTTTGTTATAATCGCATCAGTATGATATTTTCAGATTATACGACTCTTAAATTATGAGTACATATTCACGATTCTTACGAATCTGCCCTGATCGTCTTACGACTAAGATTACAGATTTCAGATTACACAACCTTGATTCTTACGAATCTTAGAAATTCATGATAAGAAAGGCTTCAAACCCGGCGGCAAAATGTATAAGGCATTTTTTTGTTATAATCGCATCAGTATGATATTTTCAGATTATACGACTCTTAAATTATGAGTACATATTCACGATTCATACGAATCTGCCCTGATCGTCTTACGACTAAGATTACAGATTTCAGATTACACAACCTTGATTATTACGAATCTTAGAAATTCATGATAAGAAAGGCATCAAACCCGGCGGCTAAATGTATAAGGCATTTTTTACAATAATTGTACTAGTATATTTTTCTGTTTTAATGATTGTGCCTACTACTACTAAACAAAATATATCTACAAGCTAACACAAAGCATTTGATTTCATAAAAGGCCATTCAGGCACAACCTCCTTTGTTTGCTCCCTTCCCCTCATTTTGCCTTCATTTTATCCTCATGAGATTATGAACTTATGATATCACTCCCGCTTCTTCTGCTCGTCATCTATATACTTGGAGTTGAAGTTAGCTATCAAGCATTAAAGATTCACAATAGCATCACAGAATTCACTTTGAACGATGAAGCTAAAAATTGTAAAACACGAAAATAGTATCAAAAGTAGTAAGTTGGATACACATAAGAATGTGGATTGCTCAAATAATAAGAAATCAATCAAAAAAAAACATATTGGGTCACATCAAAATTGCTTCATTGACTAGGTAATAAGCAAGAGCCGTGATCTGATATAGTATTAGCTACTTTAGTTACAAAATGATATAGTATTAGCTACTTTAGTTACAAAATGATAGGGAGACTATAAAGGTCATCTTAACATAACAAGATTGAAAAGAAAATGACAGGTATAAAGAAATTAAAGTGTAACAAAGGCACAACAATAAGAGAGACTTACACAGAAGCAAAGATTAGCTACTACCAACATTAATCAGGTTCGGCCAATGACCATAAATTTTCAACATTAAACTCTAAAGCAATAAGAACTCAAGTACCTGCAGCAAAAAATGGAGAAAGGCAACAAATAATAGTAGGTTCAGCAGCAATACAATAGCACAAACACACTTGAACTGTGTGTAAATTATTAACGATAACTTAGGAGAGTTGTCAAGGCATAGTTGGAGAAGAGCAGCTGTAATGGCTACTCCATATATCAAGAAGAACTAAAAGGGTAAAAATTGAGCGACCACAGCAAAAACACAGTAGTAACGGCTCACTTAAATCATCAAAATGCATTAGAAAAAACTCAAAATATGAGGAAATGATGAAACATGCTCAATGAAGACCCAAATTATTTAAACATGCACACCCAAATGCATACAAACATGCTATCATGACCCTAAATAAACTCAAATAAGTTTTAACATGTTCAAGACGTTCATAATACAGTAAAATATGCTCAAGAAGATCATAATACTCCAAACATTTATATTTAATTTTTTACTCCAAATACCTCAAGATATAAGTGAGCAATCTGAACACATTTGATAACCTACAGGTATCATCAATGGACCCCTATTAAAAACATCAAAATTAATATATAAAGGTTATCACAAACAACAAATAAAAAGTATTATCTACATTGACAACTAGGTTCAAGAACACAAGAAAGAAGAGAACAAAAGATGAAAGTAAATTAGATCTCTTACCATGTAAACTGCTTTGACAATAAATACTAAGATCTACAGCAAACTGAAAAAAAAAAAAAATCCAAGTTTACAACACACAATCAAGTGATATAGAGAAATATTTTCCTTGAAAATCGTGCTCTTCTAATGTTTGAAGAGGATATTTTCTGAATTTATAAGTTTAGAATACATACACTCAATCATGTTGTGCTTTAGAGCTATGATCCAATCCTATAACTATCCCCATTACCATGAATATTCAAGAGTATAGAAAAAACAAATAATAAGTGTCCCATTGTCAAACGGCTTAATGTAATAGCCGCATAATATATATTGACCACAATGCTATCTGTAGTTTTTTTTTTTTTTTATTTCTATATGATCATTCATAAAATATGATTTAGTTGGGAGTTGAGACATATTGAAACAATATCCAAAATTAAAAGATGTCTTAATCACAAAATCTATAGACAACAAGTGGATGAAGTAAATTAATATGTACATATACGTATGTGAAAAATACCGTTTAGTTTCATACAACGCACCAAAACCAGTGAACTCATCAAAGGTAAAAAAAATATAGTAGAATCGTAAGCAACAAAGTAATAGTTACATCATTAATTATCCCTCATAATGATCCATGGTGCTGAAATTTGGTTCACGATTAGGCAGATAGCATACATCCACCATTAAAATATAGAGTCATTGCAAGATAAAGGGCAAGTCATAAACCATTTCTAATTCAATTGAAAAGAAAAAAACAAGAGCGAAATGAAAGAGGAACACACAAGCAAAGTTTTCTTTTACCGTGCAAATGGCAATACAATTTTTTTCAACAATCAACACCAATATGGAAGACACACTTCACTACTCTTAGCCTAAAACCAATTGAAAGAAAATAATTTGTCAACAATGGAACCGTAAAATATTCAAACTGCATTAAAGTTGTTCTATAAAATAGAAAAATTATACTTGTGCAAATTTTGCTTCCGATCCAGTCCTTGTTTCCAGACTACTCAAAATATACAAATCTACCAAAAAAAAAAAAATGTAATGAGTCAATTACTTCGAAAACTATAATTTAAAAGCCCAAAATTCAATACTATATCGAATTAAACTAAATAATTATTTTCTCCACTAATCTACTAAATCATGAATAATAATTTAAAAAACCATATATTAACCAAAATTCCAATTAAACAAGCAATTCATTCCGACACAATGATTTCTTCTCATAGGATTCGAACTTCACTTCACCAATAAATTACAGAAGAAAAATAAAAACAGAAATGGAAATCATAAATCAACAATCATACAAATTCGAAGAACAAATCAAAGAAAAAAAAAAACCTGTTTGGCGAATTAGAGATCTAAGGACCTTATTGGCCGAGGAAAAGAGTGTCGGTGATTGGAGTGGGATGAAAAATTGTCGAAAAAATGATTAGATTATGGTGGTAAAGGAATGGCTTGGCAAGGTTACGACTACGCGACATAAAATCTGAGATGCCACTGAAAAGTTTATGAGAAACTAAGGAGATTGATGAGATGTGGATTTTAAGATAATGGAATGATAGTTGAATAATTTTGTGTGAGGGTAAATCATTTTGAGAATGAAAGAAAACTCTGGAATTTGGCTTAAAGTAATACGTACGCCGTACGATACTTAGTAAGTTAGTAGTTTTAGAAGTTGGAACCTTTTGCAAGAGCTAAACCCATTATTCATAAATCTAACACTTTTGGCAACGGTGATTGTATAAACCGTTCCAAAAAGTACTTTTGGCAACGGTCATTGTATAAGCTGTTGCAAAAAGTGTAAATCTACCCCTGTTCCTATCTATTGGAACGGTTTTTTAAAAATTATTGCGTTTTCCCATCTTTTGCAACGGTTGTGCTAAAACCGTTGCTACAGTCGTTGCAATAAAACGAGCCTTTGCATTAGGGTGTTGCAATTGCTTGTTTACGTAGCAGTGTTAACTTGATAAAAACTTTAATAAACAAAACTTCAAAGTAAGAAAATAGCTATAAGAATTATAATTGAAATGGGAATTGAAGATGAATTAAGAGTTTTACCATAAAGGTTGAATAATTGTAATTAAAGAGCCTTGAAGCTTTACTTCTAATAACACCCCAATACAATGTTGATTAACCAAGAACAAGTAACCAAGAAGCTTTGAATGTCAACCAAGAACACCAAACTAAGAACTCCAAACTAAGAACATGAACAAGAAACCAAGAACCTTAATTGAATAACCAACTTTGAATTAATTGAAGAAAGATTCAATTACAACAATTGGATTTATCAAGAACTAACTGTTATACACTCATCCAACGGTTCAGATTAAAGTTTAACTATTAATCCATGTGACAATATATAGGGCAACGGATGAATGACACGTGTCCTCTTATTAACACATATTATAAGGCAGAAAGCCAAGTGGAAGAGAGGAACCCCATAACACGCCGGGTTATCCTCCTCTCCCTCTCCACCAAAAGGAAGAGAAGAATAGTACTCTATTGTACAAAGGACTAAACTGTGAATTCTCACTAGTATAAATACCCATGAAAAACTTGAACAAAAAAAAAGACACACTGATTACAGGCATTTATTGTGCGCAATCTCTCTCTAAAAATCTCTCTCAGCATTCTTCATACGTTTACTTACTTAAGCATCGAAGAGGGATAAATCCAACAAGGATTTATTCCTTTGTGCAGGTATAGAAGGCGTGGAAACTCTGCTCGCCCAGTGACCTAAGCAAGCCAAGTTCTCTTAAGTCAGTGCCATCTTCATCATCTGTTGGTGTGGACGCCGAGGTGTAACGCCAGGTCAATCAGCAAAAGTATTGTCTGTAGCATTACTGTGTGATCTTTGTATTTGAATCCAATAATCCTGTAATTATTTGTAAGGATACAACATTTGGCGCCGTCTGTGGGGACGACACATAGCAATGGCAGAGAATAATCAGTTTATAGATTCAGACGAGAACTTAAGGGATAGCAGCTCGCCTAATCAAACAGGAGTACCAGAACTTAAGGGAATGGTAACCAAGGACCAGCTGCACGTCATCTTGTCTCGTTTCAAACACACCACAGTTGGAGCTGTGGAGGATCAGGTTAAGAAAACATTAAAGGATGCGCAGCCAGAGGCAATGCCAAGCAAGCAGGCGAGTGCCAAAAGGAGGGAAATGTGCCAACGCATCCTAGCTAGAACCAAAACCCCATTTGGGGTAAAAAGGGGGGAAATGTTTAAGAGCACGCCTGGGAAGGGAAAGGAAGCTCGTCAAGAGTTGGAGGCCCAACCTTCTGACGAGGAAGGCGAGGAGCAACAGAGGGTCAGAAGGAAACCTGCTCAGCCGTATGTCTCCCAAAATGAGAGTATGGTAATATCATGGAAGACGTCGTTCTCTCTAGCGATCATGGCAACACCAAGGGCGTACAAAGTCAAACCACCAATCATCGAGGCCTTTGATGGCACGACCGATCCTGATGATCATGTTGCTACTTTCTAGCACGCCATGCTGCTTCAAGGAGCTGATGACGCTACTTGGTGCAAACATTTCCCAGCCACGCTAAAGGGAGTGGCATAAAAATGGTTTGGAAGTTTACCTGAAAATTCCATAAATAGCTTCATGGAATTAAGCATCCTCTTTTGCCATCACTTTATGGCAAATAAGCAAGAAAAGAAGACAAGTATGCATTTAAGCAAAATTTCACAAGGATACTCGGAAACCTTGAGAAATTACGTACAACGATTCAATTTGGAAGCATTGCAAATTCCAAGTTTAAATGAAAATGTGGCGTTTGATTGTTTCTTCCGGGGATTAAGGGAGGAAACGTTGAAGTTTGATATTGTTCGGAAAGACATAAGGGACCTCAAAACTGCCTTGAAGGAGGCAGAGTCTTTCATTCACGCAACAGAACTCTGCTCCACCACCAAGATGAAAGGAAAGTTTGAGGAAAGTCGAGAAGGTATCCCCAAAAGGAAAGAACGAAGGGCGGAGACTTGGTCTATCGCACCAGCTAAAAGGGAAGTCAATAACAAGTTCAAAAGGAAAAGGGAGATCGCCCCCTATGTATCTCCCTATGAGTATAATAAGGAAATTGGGGCAATTTTGAAGGAAGCAGGCCCAAAGTTGGGGATCCAGATGCCCGCCCCCATGAGAGCTCCAGTGGAAAGTAGGGATAAAAAGAAATTTTGCCACTTTCACAAAGACGTAGGGCATTACACCAATGACTGCAAAAATTTGAGAAGAGTCCTTGACGACTTGGCGTCCCAGGGCAAGTTTATGGTTATGTATTGACTATAGGGAGCTGAATAAGGTAACAATCAAAAATAAGTATCCTTTACCGAGAATAGATGACTTGTTTAATCAATTAAAAAGGAGCCACTATGTTTCAAAGATTGATTTGAGGTCAGGATACAATCAATTGAGGAATGCTAATGAGGACATATCGAAAACTACTTTTCGCACTAGGTACGGACACTGTGAGTTCACCGTTATGCCTTTTGGGTTAACCAATGCGCCAACAATTTTAATGGATCTAATGAATACAATTTTCCAATGATTTCTGGATAACTTTGTGGTTGTTTTCACTGATGATATCTTGGTGTATTCTAAGAGTAAGGAAGAACATTTGAGGATAATCTTGATGACATTAAAGGAGAATGAGTTGTATGCTAAGTTCTCAAAATGTGAGTTTTGGTTGGAGAAAGTAGCATTCTTGGGGCATATTGTGTCTAAAGAGGAAGTTGAAGTAGATCCTGCCAAAATTGAAGCAGTTAATGGGACTTGAATAAGCGACGTTTGTCTAAATTGCACGGAGATCCTCTCCGATCCCACGGGGATGACTCCAAGTTGTGGTCGAGCGAACTAAAGATTGGATTCGGGGGCGAAGGTACTAACATGGCGAAGTGCGTCGGGTTAGCCCATAGGCGACCGTTACTAGTTTCCTCTTAACCATACGCAAATTATATTTAGAATCACACAATTATCAATTTGCAAAATTAACAAAAATAGCATTAAATTGTTACTGATAACACAAAAAACCTAATTAATTTAACTCAAACCGTTCTTAAAAATTGATTTAGGGAGCCTAGCATGATTAGATTTGTCCGATAGAACTATCTTGATTAAGTGTTGCAAACAATCAAATTAAGTCCTTTAACAATAATAAGGTGATAAAGCGGTAAATAAATAGTGAAACAACAACTAAAAGTCCATAAACATGGATTTTAGGGCTCTCAGGAAACGTACCACTTCTCCTTTGAAGATTGTCTTCGTCGAGTATTAATTTGGGCAGCGTTTCGAATTATCTTTTCGATATTATTAAAATTTGTAGCCACTTTTTAGTAAAATAAATAGTAAATAAATACTAAATAATTATTATAAAAAATAAGATTGTTTAAAAGCAATAATCGGTTTAATTAAGTATTAGGGAGAGAGTAAGTAAAAAAAGGTTGTTGAGAAATGAAGGAAATGAAGGTTTTTATAAGAGCGTGGGAACCTTAATCGAGCTGGCCTGCTAGCGCGGTACGCCGAATCGCGCTGGCCTAGTAGTGCAAGAAACCCTACAACACTACTAGGGTAACGCTGTTAACTTAGTCACACTGAGCTGTCAGCGTGACTAAATTAAGCGCGCTGCATTTTTTTTAATGATCTTCTGATTTTGATTTTATTTATATATATATATTTATTTATTATTATTGTTATTATTATTATTATAATCATTTTATTTTATTTATTTATTTAAAATAACAAAAAAGCATTGGGATAAAAAAGTCCTTCGGATTTCGCATCAAACGAACTTCCTTTCCTTTAAAATCGCCCTATTGGGCACCAACTTGGGAGCAATACCAAGAAGGTATTACCTATGTCACATAAAGTGACGGAATTCCAGCGCATTAAAAATATGAAAGAGTACAATGTCTTGTACCCTGATTAGAAGTCATAGATCCATGTTCCATACGACTCCCCCCATTGTTCAAACTCAAGGTATATACGTTCCAAGATTTTTGGTGCGAATCCTCTTTCATTTTACATGATTCACCGGTTTAACAATATATGTCTCACACATATCAACACATAAAAGCATGCATGACATCAAACAAAATAATATTAATTATCTTGGATTTAAAGTGAATCTAAAAGTAATCTTGTGTGTTCTTTAATTAAACTAAACATCGTTTACCACACATTGACTATGAGTGGCTACCTATTTATCTTCCTCGACCACACATTAAACTGTGAGTGGCTATATAAGATATTTTCTCATTAAACTTCTAATAATCATGTGAATAAAAATTTACAACTACCTTTCTTGTTGATTAAGTAGCTAATCAACTTAACAAACTTCTTTCCTTCTTTATTAACTATTGGCCAAATTTAGAAATAATTTAACATTCCAATTACTCATGCTAAAACTAATAATGCTATGAAAGTGGAATGTCGAAACAACATGAAAATCATACTTTCATACTAGCATACTTCTCATGCAAGTCAACTAAACAACAATTCATATATATACTCATAAATGTAAGGTCATCAACCAAGCATGAATTCTACTTTTACTTTTCCTTTAGCACTTACGTACCATGTAAAGTAGTGGTGATCTGCCACAACTCCTAAAAGTCAACTAGGTCGAATTCCCCTACATAGAAAAAATCAAAACTAAATTAAAACCTTGTTGACTAACTTCTATAACAACTCTAAACTAACCTTTTATGTTGGGAACTTTTCCAAAACGTTCCCTATATGGTCTCTATTTAATTCCATACTTTACTTTAGTTTTTCTTTCACCAAACAATTGATTTTCGGTATTTTTTTAAAAACTCTTAAAAACCCTTCTAAATATCATATTTTGATCATAAAACACTGTAGTCATGTGCTACGATCATCGTACAATATTTAGATGCATTAAAAATAATTATGACTACTTATTTCACGCGTTACTATTTTTATTCTGCATGAACACGTGTTAATAAAAATTCACAGCTTTATTTATTTATTCAAAACTCATTAAAAAGTCATCAAAACATCATAAATCAAGTATAAAACTCTATTACAATCTATTATCATCATTATACATCTAATCTATGCTTTAAAGTAATTTTTATGAAGTAAAACATGTTCATAATATTTTTACTCGTAGTTTTCATGATTATAAAAATTTGACAGCAATATTAAACAACTTTGAAGCCCTTAAATATAAATCTAAACTTCATAAAATCATCCCAAATTCATACTACAACAATTCATGATCATAATATAAAAGTTAAGATCATTCAAAAACCATAAGACTACAAATTTCATGATTTCGAAAAACATAATTTAAAATTTGATGATCAACTTTATAAATTCATATTGTAAACATAATCATAACCTTATAAAACATGATTAGAGTCATAAAAACATAATTAATAACAAAAATTTGTACAGGATTGAATTAAAAGGAAAAGAAGAAGATTTTTTTAATAGATTCGAAAAAAATACCAAAGAGGAGGAGGAGGTGGCCGGCGGTACATGCGCGAGGAAGAAGAACGAAGTTTTTTTTTTCTTTTCGGAAACCTTCGAAATATTGATTTCTTTTTCGCTTTCTTTTTTTTTTAAATCCAAATTTACTATATTGCAAAATAAACTTGAACATTTCTAATTTAAGGGGTATTTATAGGCCCAAAGTAGGTCTTGGTGAAATTACATAAATACCCTTAATCTTTGAAATTACTTTTGTGCCCTTGTTTTAAAACAATTTAGGAAACTCTAAAAATTCCATTTTTAGAAACATTTCAAAAAATTCTATTTTTAGAAGCAATTAAAAAAAGTTAACAAACTTACAGTGACATGAAATATACTTTACAACATAAAATAATTAACAACTAATTAAAAATTCTTTCTTTAAAGAGCTTATATTCTCAATAAAATACTGAAAACATTCATATAAAATACGACATTAAGTTCTCAAAATACGTGAAAATATGGGGTATATAGTCTACCCCCCTTAAAAGAAGTTTCGTCCAAAATTTTATGTAAGTTTTTGAATGGATCTTGAATAGAAAGTACATTTACTTAAAAAACTTGTTATTTTTATCCTATGTTTCTGTAGACTTTAGACATTTAACTTAACCTTTCCTTGACAACTTTTAGTAACAAGACATAAACTTTCATAAAACATTACTACAAGACGTAAAAAGTTACAAAATTTAGGGTAAAAATGCGCGAAATTATATCGCACTCTACCCCCCTTAAGAATCGAGTTACGTCCCGTAACTCTACTAACCTGAAATAACTGTGGGTACTTTTCTCTCATCATATCCTCAGCTTTCCATATTGCTTCTTCGGTTTCTTGGTTAGACCACAACACCTTCACTATTTTAACAGTTTTCCTACGAGTATCCTTGACCTTATTATCAAGGATCTAAATTAGCTTCTCTTCATAGGTTAAACTTTGGTCTAACTCTATTGTTTCAGGTTGTAACACGTGTGACTCATCCAGCACATACTTTCTTAGTTGAGACACATGAAACACATTGTGAACTTTTCTCAACTCTATTAGTAAAGCTAGCTTATAGGCAATCTTTCCAATTCTTTGCAAGATCTCATAGGGTCCAATGTATTTTAGGCTCAATTTTCCCTTCTTTCCGAACCTCATTACCTCTTTCATTGGTGATACTTTAATTAGCACCTTGTCACCAACTTCAAACACAACATCTTGACGGTTTTGGTCTGCATAAGACTTTTGTCTATCCTGTGCTGCTTGAATCTTTGCTTGTATCACTCTTACCTTATTAGTCGTATCTCCAATCAACTAAGGTCCTAGAATCACTGTCTCACTTATGTCACTCCAACATAAGGGACTTCTGCATTTCCTTCCATACAGCGCTTCAAAAGGTGCTATGCCAATACTTGCATGGTAGCTATTATTGTACGAGAACACAATAAAATCCAAACAATCTTCCCAATTCCCATGAAAATCCATTATACAAGCTCTCAGCATGTCCTCCAAAGTCTGTATGGATATTTCTATTTGTCCATTAGTTGCTGGATTGAAAGTTGTATTCATTTACAACGTTGTACCGAAGTTTTCTTGGACACTTTTCCAGAACTTTGAAAGAAACCTAGAATCTTTATCTGATACGATATCCTTTCGAACTCAATGTAGCCTCCCAACATGCTTAATGTAAGCCTTCACATGTTTTTCCATCCTCCAAGTCTCCTTCAACGGTATAAACATCGATGATTTAGTAAGCCTATCCACCACAACACATATGGCATTGTGGACCGGGGGCTTTGGGGGCCCACGTGCCATTTCTTACAAAACATTGAATGTCTTGTTAGTTTGTGTGCATAGTGTGAGTAAGCTTAGCTTGCGGGGTGAGTCTAGAATCTCAAAACCCAAGTAGAGAAGTCTCCACCATCCTCCTTTCGGGAGCTAACGGAACCCCATTAGGCCATAGCCCAATGAAAAAATGACAACCAAGAATAAGAAGGTCTCATATCTTTGGATTCAGTGACGAGGTTAAGGACAACAGTAGGTCACATTGTCCCCCTCGCGTATAGGGGCTGCTACTTGTTCTCATATGTAATTTCACCATCATAATATTGAATTATAGCAATCATATTTCCGGTTTAGACCTACAAACACGTATGAAAATAAGGCTAGGCGGGTTGTAGTTAATACACACATAAATTCTGTTTTATCATGCATGCGTGACCTCTTAGGATTAGATTGATTTTGATCTTTGATTAGTCAAAACATGCCTTTTTAGGTCTTGGAAACTAAGCATGGATTCTACGTGATTAGAAAGCATTAAACATTTAGCATAGATCATATATACCCTAAAGCATAATTTCTACATAAGATTGATTTTACTTAAGAGTCTAATCATGACTTAGTCAATATTGCATAATTTAATTATAACATGTCGATTATCTAGAAAAGCGTTAAAAACACATGGACATGCTGATGTGAATTTAAGTACAAGTCAGATATCCTATATTGAACCAATAGTGGATGAGCCAATTAATCTTATACTGGATCCTATTGGGTTTGATATAGATAAATCACAGGTATGGGTGACCATGGTGAAGATTGATGATACTGTGGATGAGAGTGGTGGCTTCCTACGCCAACACCATTAGGCACTTATACATTACACTGGTGGAGTAAGGTGTTCATTTTAATATGCTAATCTGTCATTTGAATATGTTTGATTAGATATTGGATTAATCACTTTACAAGATGGATACTGATGGTGGTTCTAGGGAACAAGTTGGTTTGGTCCATGAGTTTTTTCCTACTTCACTTGATAGGGTTTTTCTCATTTTGGACATCATTGCTTTTTAGTGTGTGAGTCTTTTTTACATAGATTTTTTCTTCAAAAGTATGTTTGAATCATGGTGAATGGTTTCTTGGAAGTTTCTTGATTTAAAGATGCATTCTTGAAATAGTTCTTGAAAAATAAAAAAACTAGCGAAGCCTTCTTGCGCGAGTTTTTGACGATCTCAAGGGGGGCTTTGGGCTTCATTTTGGCGAGCTTCCACAAGATAAAATAGAAGATTTTATTTTGTTTATTTCATTTCTAGATAGTTTGTTAGAATAGATTTTTGTTTGTTAGGATTTGTGCAAAAGTATTCAAGATAAGGATCAAGTTGTGCAAGTGTGCTTAGGTGGAAAGCCGGTTTTGTGTATAAACACAAATGTGGCGTTTTTTTTCTATTGGTTGCAAGTTGTATAAGTTAGCTAGGGTTGTTATTAAGTTGTTAGGATATTTTCCTATAAATAGCCTAAGGATTTTATGCAACAACATAAGTTTTATTCGTTGAAATTCAATAAAAATTTCGTTATATGTTCTTGCGCAATTTGGTGAGCAATTGTTCAAGATTCTTTCTTAAATTCGTGAATGCACGAGTGAAAGATCGAATTTAGATCATAATTAATTGGTTTCAAGAGTGTGCTAATTAGTTATTCTTCAATTAAATGTGTCTAGGAATGGGAGTTTAATTGATTCAAAATGTGAGTTTTGAGTGTTATTCTCAAGTACCACTTCAAATCCACATCAATTTGGTAAATGATGTAAATTTGAGTACATGTGAGATATCCTATAGTGAACCAATAGTGGATGAGCCAACTAATCTTATACTGAATCCTATTGGGTTTGATAGAGATAAATCATAGGTATGGGTGACCTTGGTGAAGATTAATGACACTGTGGATGAGAGTGGTGGCTTCTTAAGCCAACACCATTAGTCACTTATGCATTACACTGGTGGTGTAAGGTGTGCATTTGAATATGTTTGAATAGATATTAGATTAGGCACTTTACAGGATGGATACGGATGGTGGTTCCAGGGAACAAGTTGGTTTGGTCCATGAGTTTTTTCCCACTTCACTTGTTAGGGTTTTTCTCGTTTTGGACATTATTGCTTTTTAGTGTGTGAGTCTTTTTTAGATAGAGTTTTCCTTCAAAAGTATCTTTGGAGCATGGTGAATGGTTTCTTCGAAGTTTCTTGATTAAAAGATTCAGCCTTGGAAGGTTTCTTGATTTAAAGATGCATTCTTGGAAGAGTTCTTGAAAAATCAAGAAATTAGCGAAGCCTTCTTATGCGAGTATTTGACGATCTCAAGGAGGTCTTTGGGCTTCATTTTGGCGAGCTTCCACAAGATAAAATTGAAGAGTTTTTTTTTTTGTTTATTTCATTTATAGATAGTTTGTTAGAATAGATTTTTGTTTGTTAGGATATGAGCAAAATGATTCAAGATAAGGATCATGTTGTGTAAGTGTGCTTAGGTGGAAAGCCAGTTTTGTGGATAAACACAAAGGTGCAAAAATTTTGTTATATCTTCTTGCGCAATTTGGTGAGTAATTGTTCAAGATTCTTTCTTAAATTCGTGAATTCAGGAGTGGAAGATCGAATTTAGATCCTAATTAATTAGTTTCAGGAGTGTGCTAGTTAGTTAGTCTTCAATTAAATTCTTCCTAGAGTGGGAGTTTAATTGATTTAAAACCTGAGTTTTGAGTGTTGTTTGCGAGTACTACTTAAAATCTACATCACTTTGGTATCATATTTCAAAGTTTTTTCGAACCATCATGGGGGAAGCTAATTTAACAAAATTAATTCAAGACATGATGACTAAACTAGAAGAGATGGACGTGAGACAGAGATGACAATGTACAATTTGATGTTTTGGAATTGAATTTCAACACAAATTGGATCCTCAATCTGTGCATTATATTCGTGGGGGATGATGTTGATGATGAAGCCTCTCACTCGTCTTCTTCCTCAGGTTCCCATAAAAAAAACATCCCAAAAGCAAGCCTAAATTTGATAATCGTGGAATTAAACTTGATGATTTCACAGGCCAAGGTTCCCAGATGACTATCTTGAGTGGGAAAGACAAGTGAAGAAGATTACTAAGTATAAAGGTGTGCATGATTGAAAAACTTTTAAAATTTCTTACATCAGATTAACTTAGAATGCAGGATTGTGGTATGAAGGCATAAAGGCCAAAAGAAAACGCCAAAGCAAAGCAAAAATTGTCACCTGGTCTCACGCACCTTACGAAGTTGTGTGACAAACATAAGCCTTTTGACTTTGATCTGCAACGTTATATTAAGATGACTTATACCACTATCACATAAAAACTTATTTGTTGCGGTTAAAAACCAGTATTTGCTCCGGTTCTTGGGCGCAGCAAATAAGGTAGCAGCATATAGGATAAAAGTTATTTGTTGCGGTCTGTCCGCGGCAAATAAGAGGTTATTTGCTGGTACTTGCCAAGAACCGCAGCAAATAGCTTACTTCCCTCCAAAAACAAAAACTGATAATTTGCTGCTTACAATTGGGAACCGAAGCAAATAGGTGTTTTTTTTTTTTTTTTTGGGTAAGTTAATGTTGGATGGTAGAATACATAAATAATTGATTTCAAATATCAAATTTATATATATTATTTAATAATTAAACCAATTTCATTTGTCACAAGTAGTACAATAAAGAAATCATTTGATAAAGAAATCATTCAACTAATAAATTACATTCCATAATTAGTTTGATAAACTAAAACTTAGTTTCATAAATCACTATAATTCAGCATGTTACATTCACTAGCTAGCTACCTACACTCAAAAACATAATGGAGGATAGATTGACTTGCATCACGAGCAATAAGTTGTAAGAAACTTAGCAAGCTTGTCTCGAACCTCGTCAATCTCCGAAACAGTGAAAGGCCCTTCTCGAATTGTTGTTGACGTGCTCAAAATCTAAAATCCAATAAAAATAGGTAAGGAATAGGCAAAATGTAATAAATTCCATGGATTCAAAATCTTCTTCATTTTCTGATAATCAATTTAGGATTTAGCAATTTTATTTCAAAAACCTAAAAAATTCGGCAGCATCTCCCCTAAAATTGGACATGACCAATCAATTTTTAAAGGTGACTAACAACCTCCATTAAACACAAATAACACGTCTTCAAATTTCCACAACAAACAATCATACAAAGTCCAATTCGGTTTTTCGTCCAAAAGTCATCCACACATCTAATTAAATCATTCAACAAACATAGCAAATGTCCTTATAATTATTCCATCACAACATATAAAAAATTTAAATAATGAGTCGATGAAAAAGTAGTAACGTACCATCTGCAAATCATCCATCTCCGTGCAACTTGCAACAATGTTATACATATACCTCATGACATAGTAACCGCACTCAACACCATTTTGTTGTTGTGCACACTAAATGCAAAACATGTAGAAATAATGGTTAATATCCAAATAATTAGATTATTCAATAAAATCTACAATGAACTCAAACACACTAGTTTCTACGTTGTAATTACCTTAACCGATACCAATTTAGGAATCATTGTGCTTGTTCTTATCTTCTTCATCACACTATATTCATAAACATAATAATGTCAAACACCCAAATTCGAGTGGTTTTCGACATGAAGTAGTAATGGAATGCACAATGTTTCGATCATACCTATTCACCCATGTCATGATCATCAAACTATGTGGCGGTTTTGTACGACAAGAATTGAGTACGTACACCGTGTATGTCGAAGGTGATATCATCAAAAGCACCCAATGTGCACTATCATATCAGCATAACTTGTTAAATACTCTTTAGTTTATGGGAAGCATATTTATTTTCTATAAATAATGATTTAATCGACAAAAAGTTAAAAAAAAGATTGTACTCTTTACAAATCTAGTAAGGTTTTATAATGATTTCTTACTCTTGAAAGTAAGGTGCGAACATAAGCTTCCTTTTCGATTGCATTGCTTCTTTGATGGATGTTTCAATGTAACCTTTCAATTCTTCCTCGTTTTTCAAACAACGTTGTTCATAGATCTCTTGCGGACACAACCATCCAACCTTCAAAATGGTTTCGCATCCATTCAAATCTAGGTGAAGCAAACTAAATGGATAGAAAAAAGGTTACGTTATTGTAAACAAGTATATTTTAGGTATTCATAAATTGCATAAATACACCACTTTCTACAAACTGAAATAAACAAGAATTGAAGTACTCAAATAAAATAATAACTACAAAACCTCATAAAAGCTTGTAACAATGCAACGGATAGTTGTTCTCCAATGATGAAGTGATTAACATCTTTCCTCGTAATCCATGTCTCCGTGTCCTCAAAGTAACGAAATTGTGATTTACTTAAAACCACTCTAAATACGACATTGTATGGCTCGTCCTTCACAACACCATGTAGCCATTGATAAGGGAATGACAAAGACCGAATGAAATCTTCACCATCATCAAATGTGTAAGCAACAAGATTTGATCCCTTAGATGAAATCTTCTTTTGCACCTCCTTATTCGCACGTCCGCCATCGTTGTTGTCTCTTAAAATAGTTAGTACGTGCTTTCCATTTAATTCCTCGATTCTTAATTCATGTTGACCAAATTGTGCATCTGCACCCTGCTTCACACTTGGATTACAATTAAGAAAATATGGCTCAAATGAGTAATAGGTTTAGTGATATGATATAAGGAGCAACAAATAAAATGTCAATGTCAGTTGTCCAGGTCATATAAAATGAAGTACCTGATTCGCTAAACGAACCCTTTTACGCGGCCAAGACACAAAACTACCACGCGCATCACCTATAGTCATCACTCCCCAGTCCTCCCTAGGCAAAGGTAGTGTCGTATCCTCCCATCCATCAACAACAGAATCGACGGATACACAACAATGTCCTTCATCGATGCCTCTCAAATTAGACACTTTCCCGTTCATTGTTGGTTGCACATGACCAAATTCAACAACAAGTAAAACATGGCTTTCTACTTCAGGCTTGGGGAGGAACAACATACAAGGGGTCTCCTCCTATAAAGAATTAGCAATAAAACATTTAAACGGTTTTTGTTTTTGATGGGAAAGTTTAATTACATCTAAATAATGGATTTTTAGTGTCCTTTATGGTTTAAGGGAACGAAAGAAAAGAAAGGAGTCTAAGGGAACGTATACAAACCTCAACATCTTCAAGAAAGGGTTCTGGTCTTTCCTTTTCGGAGTTAGTCCTCAGAGCATGCTTGCTTGAGTTGTCTTGAACTTCCCCTTTGAAATGCGAAGAAACATCAAGCATCCCAAGCTTATCACATAACAAAGCTAACCGTTCATTAACTAGCTCCTCAACCATCTTCTCCATATCTAGCGCTAGCTTAGGGGTTGAGTTTCGGCTCGTCGCCCCATCTCTCCTCAAAACCTTCCTCTTTCCTAGTCGTACACCTCTGAAGCCACGAACTCGACCGTTGTGGTCTTCCCCTAAGACTACTTCCAATGCATCTTTGTTGGGTGTAGGATGTTGTTGGGAACTAACTTCGTTCTGTTTGAATCCAAGTTGCACAAAAAAAGGAGGGATTATTTCAATATGTTTGGTGTGAAAATTGAATTTCTATACTATGATTGAATAACAAAATTATGGCATAACTCCCAAAATATAACGAGTATTACCACTGCATCAGCTAGCTTCTTCATCTCTGGATACTTTATGACTCGTTCTCCTTTTGCATATCGACTATATAAAGAGCAAACCCAATGAAGTGCCTGGTCTCGTGGCTACGACGTAATGGACGAGGAGGTGCCCACTGTTGTTGATTGGGTAGAAGAGATCAACTTTTGATAAAATCCTTCAGCCTTCAACTTAATCACCTGCTTGGGGTATGTGTTTTGATCCATGTGATGGTACACTTTCTTCATACCCGCACTTTTAGAGGCTTTTGCACGTTTTTCCTGTAATTGAAACAAAGAGCAATGAGATAGGTTACATAGTTTAAAATATGAGAAGTAGTTTCATTGTTTAGGTTTATCAGATCTTACAACTTGCTTTGGAGTAGTTAGTTGTGCCACAAAAGCTTCCTAAATTTTATCAGTAATGTGAGGATAGATCTCTTATGGCATTTTGTCAACTTCTTTAATAGTTCTTTTTCTTGTTTTGGTGATCCAACCACTCACCAACTTGGACTTGAAGTCCCTAAATCTCTCTGCAACGGCCGACAAGAAAACTTTCTCCTTCCTATCATCAACACTTATGTGGAAAAGATTCTACATGAAAACACATCAACCATTTAGTTTGAAATCTCTCTAGTAAATAAATTATCTAAATTGTACAACACCAAATAACCATTAATCTACGACACAGTTCTATGTTTTGATTTCATTGTTTAGAAAATCAAAAAAATCACATACTTACCACTGTATCTTCCCATAATGATGTTTTAAGACCTTCTTCAACATTTTCCCATTTTTCTAGGATAGAAAGCTTCCGCATACAAACCCCGATATGTATGCCGTACTTCTTACGCCACTGTCCACAAGGTTGGCCATTCTCATCGTACTCAAGATGCATATCTTCTGAAGCTTTCACTCCCTTAGATGGACCTCTTCCCTTTCTCTCAGTTCCTGATGCATTTGTTGCTGACGGTTGTACCCGACATGACTGCTCTGAATGTTCTGAATTGTCGGGAACAACTAGTCTTCTTTCCAGTGTGCTTTGTGCTGTTACATGGTCAGTGGGATTTGAGGGGGCTTCTTGGGGAATGACTGCCAACTCGTTGTCGGGAATGGCAGGAGCTTTGTCAGCCATTCTCTCAAACTCCTCTACATGGTCAATGAACTTTTCTTACTCTACGTCCTCTATCTCACAATGACCGTCCTCCAAATGTGGGAGATAAAGTGGGTCTGAATCTGAATCAACAGTTACACAGTCGAAGTTGTCCGACTCTTCACAAAATTCATCACTGGATATGCACAACTCAACAATATGTACAAACAATAAACTAATCAACATTAGTTAGAAAGAAGTACAAGATAAGGCATGACCGAACAAGAAATTAAAACTATATCATATACAGAATAGAGATCTGGGAACTATATTTACACCTTATCACTTTTTTGTATATCTGATTGTTGGTTGCTCTCGTACAAAGATATGTTTCTAAACTCTTTTTATTTATAAGTTTTGGTGGATTTATTTTCAGGTTTGCTATATTGTACTACAATGCTCTGCTATCTAAACATATGCTATTTAACTCTGATTTCTTTTTGTTGTGTTAAGACAACTAAATTGCATTGTAAAGTATTCATACCTACTCGACCACTTCAATCCCTTCATTGTGGTCGTCCCACGTATAATTTGCGTCTGCAGAAGTGACAACAACTGTTTTGGGTGAAGTAAACGGCGAAGAATCTTCAAATGCATCATACTCCTCATCATCATCAACATCATCAATACCAAGAATGCTGCATTTACCGGGTACTACGATTGACCAATTTTGGTCTGTAGGGTCGGTTACATAGAACACTTGCTTAGCTTCGGATGCAAGCACAAAAGGCTCTTTCTTTAAATGCATTTTAGTCAAATCAATAAGAGTGAAACCACACGAATCATCATTTGTTACTGATCGACGATTGTTTTCAACTCACTTGCATTTAATAAGACAAACCGTGAAGGTGTTGTATTCAAGCTCCCACATCTCATATATTCTTCCATAATATGTCAACTTAGCATTAACGGAAACCCCACTATTTTGCTGACAAGGAGACTTATCGTCTTGGTAAGTGGTCCAAAATGTGTAACCGTTGACGTCGTAACCCTTGTAATTAGTAACAGTGTCTCGTGGGCCAAAAGCCAACCACTTCATAGTATCAGATACACCCTCCAAGCGTCCACCAATAACTCGCTCGTGAAACCATTCGATGAAATGTTTATTATGCAAAATCATTAATAGCCTCTGGTCTTTCCCTGGATTCTCATGTTTCAACACCTGCATATGCTCGTTCAAAAAAGGATGCACTTCTGCAACATGGTGCAATACATACAAATGAGCTTGACGAAGATCGTTTGGGCATGCAGTAACAGATCTGCACCCTATTGTACCCTTCCCATCAAGTCTCCCTTCATGACGAGATGTTGGCATCCCAACAGGCTTTGCACTCGCTAGGTATTGTGTGATATAATCCCCAACCTCATCGGCTAATACTCCCTACACTATACTAGTTTTCGGTCTTGGGCTTCATTCATCACTTTGTTGCCTAACACTCCCATATATCTCTCGTAAGGATAGCACCATCTCAAAAACACAGGACCCAACAACTTAATTTCACGGACTACATGTAGAATAAGGTGAACCATGATGTCAAAGAAAGCAGGAGGAAAATACATCTCAAATTTACAAAGTGTTTCAACGACACGTGCTTGAAGAGTATCAAGCTTTGTGGGATCTAGTACTTTACTACATATCGTATTAAAGAACGAACAAAGCTTTGTAATGGTGTACCTAACATGTTTAGGTGGAATCCCACTAATTGCAATTGGAAGAAATACTTGCATCATAACATGGCAATCGTGTGATTTCATGCTCGATAACATTAGCTCACCATCCGTAGATACAAACCGTTTCATGTTAGAAGAGTATCCCGACGGCACCTTTATGTTGTGTAGAGTTGAACAAAATTGCCTCTTTTCTTCTTTTGACATTGTGTAGCAGGCTGGAGGCAAGTAGTAAGTGGTTTTCTGTTGTTGAACCTTCTCCTTTCCTTTTCCTGTGTTACTGTTATCTTCCTGTTCAGGGTTCTTCCTTTTCTTTGTCTCCTTAACTTGAGGCCACAGCTCTGGTCGATCACCTATTTTTTTCAGGAACTCTCGTGTCCTTAGACTTGTTTAGAATGTTAAAAAGAGTCGAAAGTATGGCATCACAAACATTCTTCTCAATATGCATATCATCAAGGCAATGTCTGACTTGTAAATCACTCCAATATGGAAGTTGCCAAAATATCGACTCTTTTTTCCATAAC
This sequence comes from Suaeda aralocaspica, assembly GCA_016808085.1. Lineage (NCBI taxonomy): Eukaryota > Viridiplantae > Streptophyta > Magnoliopsida > Caryophyllales > Amaranthaceae > Suaeda > Suaeda aralocaspica. The sequence goes on from PYUH01000285.1 coordinate 1,841,838, forward strand.
CCGTGATATGTCTCAATCTTAGATTTGCCGAAGGTAGTCTTAACACCTTTCACTTGTGCGTAAACTTCACAACCAGTTAATGGTCGACGAGCAACACGTTCTTCTACCTTCCCATTGAATGCCTTCTTTTTCTTGCGAAAGGGGTGAGTAGGTGGGAGGATCCTTGGGTTGCACCAATCGACGTACTTACTCACACATAGGGAAGGCTTTCGCTCCTTTGTTCTTGTAACCGGATAAGTTACCATAAGTGGGGAAATCATTGAGGGTGCACAAAAGCAGTGCACGCAATGTGAATGTCTCCTTTGCATAAGCATCATACACAGATACCCCTTCATGCTACAACTTTAGGAAATCATCAACAAGCATTGCAAGAGAGACGTCAATGTCGTTACCTGGATGCCTTGGCCATGAGATTAGAAGAGACAACATAAGGTACTTTCGTTTCATGCAAAACCACGGAGGGAGGTTATAGATAGTAAGAATCACTGGCCAACAACTATGCTTTGAACTTAGATTTCCAAAAGAGTTCGTTCCATCAGTGCATAACCCAAGCCTCAAATTACGATTGTCAGTCCCAAATGTCTTATATTTCATGTTAATAGTCTTCCATTCACGACCATCAGCAGGATGTTGGAGCAAACTCTTAATGTTCCTCCCCTCTGCATGCCATCTTAAGTTCTTAACTTCTTCTGTAATTGAAAATAACCGCTTGAATCTTGGTATTATGGGAAGGTACCGCAACACTTTAGATGGAGGACCACCATTTCCTTATCCAAACTTTGAAATTCTTTCCGGTATAAGCCACAATCGTTTGAGCATAAGGTACAACAATCTTTATGGGAAGGTACCACAACATTTTATTATGGGAAGGTACCATAAGGCACTCCTTCTCGCTTATATCGTGGCAAGTTACACTTGTCCAAACTTTGAAATTCTTTCCGGTATAGGACACAATCGTTTGAGCATGCATGTATTTTCTCATACTCTAAAATAAATGGAAACATTAACTTCTTAGCATAGTACGTTGACTTAGGAAGGTCATTGCCATCTGGAAACATGTCACTCAACTTCTCCAACAACATGGTGAAACTTGTGTCTATCCAATTGCATTGAAATTTTACACCATATAGTTCCAAAACACAAGAAAGTTTTTTCCATTTTGTACACCATGGGTATAGAGGTTTTTGGCGGCCTCTAAAACGAATTCGAAAGCACTATTGCCCTCAAGCTCCTCAACCATCTTATCAACCCCGTCACCATCATGAACGTGCTCTTCATCAACATTTTGAATGACATCATCAGTGGATATGTCATTGATGTCTTCGACATGTTGATGTGTCTTATGTGATTCAGACCTTCCCCCGTACACCCTTGTTTCACCATGATAAAACCTATAAGTAGTACTCAGGTCGAAATCCAAAACGAAGTACATGCTCCCTAACAACATCAATACTTTCATACCTACAGTAATTTCACATTTAAAACAAGGGCAGTAAAAGCCCCCACTTTTCTTTGCATTTTCATATGCTATGGCAGCATCACAAAATGCAAACAATCCATCCACAAATTTTCCTTTGTTTTGACAATTATACATCCACGAACGGTCTTTTGTCATCTTCCACTATATATAACCAATATAATTTCATTAATTACAAATTTGTTTTCAAATAAGCACGGATGTGTATAATACATAAGTTCAAATTTATCATAATTTAATGCATGCATTCCAAGGGTCCTTATCACTCCAACATAACCCATCCTTTGAAGTCTAATCCCACTATTTGATGTTTGTCATTTGATCCATTCACATGAAAATCCGGCAGCATCTCCCTATAGTTCTCCAAGTACATAATGTAGATAATTTGCAGTAATCAACATTTGTAACAACTTAAGTTTAACTAATGTATAAAGTTGTTGATACGTTCTATTTTGACATCATTAATCAACTATTAGACACAAGTATCATTCATTCAATATTGACTTTGAAATTCAAATACACAATATTTTGTACAAGTCTGAAAGTAGTAAAAATTCAACAAATAAATGCCTAATTGTTAACCTAAAAAATGACCAAAATAAGCATTAAGTACAATAATTACTACTATAATTCCTCAAAATTCAACATCAATTGTAAATTAATTCGTTTAATTTTATGGAGAAGAGAAACAGAAGAGAATGCTTATGATGTGGCGAAGAGGAAGTCGTGTGTGTTTATTCTGACTCGCGTGATTCTTCCCGACTCGTCTCCACTAAACCCTAATGGCAACGTATAAGAATCTAAAAAGTGTAAATGGACATAATTGAAGCTGCAATTGTACTAGAATACTATTTGAAAAAGTCAAGACATTAATGATCTTCTCTTTTAGATCAGAGGTAGGGTATAGCACTGATCATATCAAAGCAATTAAAAAAATCATCATTCATGAACATTTCAAACATGCCAAATTTGATAGAATAAAATAATGCATGAAAGCTGTTTAAAGAAAACAAAGAAAATCAAACTCAAAAGTCAACCAACAATAGTTTACCAACTCAATTACATCAGCAAGCAACTAACATCAACTATGACCGACCAACTTAGCCAAGTTGATGCTACAGTATTTGGCGGCCCGGACAATACTTGTTTCTGATAAAAGTTGCAGGAAAACATGAAATTAATTGTTATTTCCAAGACCAAAAATGTGAAACTCTTATTGTGCTTCTTGAAATTTAGGAACTACTGATACACGGTACAATAAAAGGCACCAATTAGTACAGTGGCTAGTGTCTTAATATGTTCATCACTAGAGAAATTAGGTAAACGGCAATAATCAACAAAGGAAAACACTCCGTTGACAGGAAATACCCAATTCAACAAGCAAAAGATTGGTTCTTTTCGTAAAACCCATCATCCTATAACAATCATAGTCTACACAAGTGCCTTGTCATCAACTTGTGAAAGTTGAATTTACAAGAATGAAACTAGTTGAACTTATGATGATACTAAGAAAAAAATTTGAACTAATTATGCTAGATTAAACTTATTGAGCTAACTATTTCCCATTTTGAACTTGTTGGAACACACTCTACACGACTACACCTAGATTACTCTAATTGAACGCCGTCCCCAAATTATCCTACTATTTTAGATTTTTCGCTTTCTATCCTCGTACCATATTACGGTGTTACGTAGCCTAAGTTGCCCAACTATATAATTTCTTTCCATTTCCGATTCCATATAAACAAACAAATGAAAATTTTAGAAACTAGGAATTTCCCCAAATAAATAACGAATAAACATAAACTAAGATATACATTTCATTACCAGAAAAGTTTTAGTAAACCGCAAAATGAAACGTAGGAAAAGTGAACTAACCAGCTGAGAAGGTGACATGCTGCTACTGATTTGAACCACTTTCAACTGAGCATTACACAACTCTACTATCGAATTCGCTTCAGAATAAACCTGCTACCAAAACATTTAGTTTGAGCTTTAGGTAAGAATAATAACAACAATAATAATAATAATAATGTAGGTAAGAATAATAACGATAATAATATCAACAAAGTTTTCAGAAATAAGGATATTTAGTTGGACTGTTTAAAACATTGCCTATGTTCAAGCATGAGCTGCTAGAATGATAAGTTTCTTTTAGTCAGATGCTATTGGTGATGGGTTGTGCCTATTGCTAATAAAGCAATAAAGAGTAACACAATTATTGCTAAACAACATCTTTTTATTTCTCACATCAAATTTTAAACAATCCAACTTACTAATAAGTAATAATCACTGCTTTTTTTTTAATTCACATTTCCACTTTCTCTCTATTTATACCAACTTTATCATTCATTTTATTCTTCATCAAATTATCAGTCTTTTTTTCTTGGAATTTTTCTTCTGAGCTTCAAGCTTTAACCAATTAATTAATTACTCACTGATCATGGCTGCTTCATCTTCATTTTTATCAAACACCATTTCTTCTTCTGTGAAAAATTTTCAAACTAAAAAAACTCTTGCATTTCCGTCTTTTAAATCTGGTCAACTTGGGTTTTAATCATCTGTGAATAATGCTCTCACTAAATCCGTGAAATTTAACTATAATGACAATTAGTGTTTTTTTTTTCACAATCTTATGGAAAAATAGTTACTAAATTAGATCCTATAACTCAAATTGACACAATATAACACAAGCAAACAGATCATTGGTCTTCAGTGTTGATGATAAACTACGAAATTTTACATTGAATTAACTATTGATTACTGAAATTAGTTGCTAATAAACACACCAATAACGGGACTAATGATGATAGAAAAACAATTGTTAAATTAATTACTAGAAAACTTTATTCACACAGTGACGTGGTGGAAAGGGAGATTTAACAACTTTACACCAAAAAGTCTTAAAGTCTAAAATCATTCACAAATTATTTAACACACAAAAAAAATTTAAACAAAAATCAAAAATCATGAATAATCTCTTTCATAAAGACAACCATAAAAAATCAAGCATAGTTACTAAAAAACCATAAACAAAATCTCGATCCAGAAGAGTGATTGTCTTGAAATCAGAATTTCAACTAAATTCAGTCAGATGATAACTGACACCTTAGGAATTATGAGCTTAAGACACCACAGGATTCAAATATACTAAACACCAGCATTACTACTGGGGTAGTAGTGACAATCTATCAGAGTTACTCAGAACGTCCAGAAATGCTCTAATAAAACATCTGCCACCAAAGTGCTACCCACCTAATGCAAGAGTCTCAGAATACATTCAATGACTAATCACATAGAGGCCTTAAATGAGCAAGGAGCAGGGCAACATTTGAGTAACACAGACACAATGACTTGCCAGCTTCCAAATATAGCAAGGAGAACGCTGACCAACAACACCAGAGCAATCCTAAACAATTTTGACACAAATACAATCAACTTAGCCTCATCCTAAACTCATCATTCTGGAGTTTCCAAAACCACAATAAAATGCCCTTGATGATCTTTCATCATCTCTCATAACTAAGAATCCTTGTACAAAATAAAACCACGCGATGCAGCTGGAATACAACTACCCATAAGATGGAAAATAGATGGCAATTGACAAGAGGCACAAACCAAATTCGCCATTGTATCACTTGTGCTATGCTTACCTCGTCAACAACTTGTCTGCTCAACAATCAAATCCATCTAATACACCTTCCCTCGTCGACAACTTCTTTACTCAACAATCAACTCCAACCAAAATTCAAGTAGATTTTAAAAGTGAAATTAATAAGAATTATCAATGTATCACAGCTATCGTAATAACGTGATACAAATACAGATAGTGATCATATCTTCGAAAGTTTGTATCTCAATAGCAAGGATGCATCCATGGGGGAACTGATTACTTATTGGGATACAAGCCATATGGGTGCATCAAGGGTTGGGATTTGCGTGTGCATGATCACACACACTTAGGTTGGCATGCAAATCAATGAAAGAATGGTGGAATTTTGGGGAACAAGATGGTTTTTGCCTATTGGTTTTTTTCCCACTGCATTTTTTATGGTGTTTCTCATTTCAGGCATTAAGTCTTTTATTTCTTGTGGAGTCTTGATCATCATTTTCAACCTTAAAGACTTGGGAAATCACTAGTACAAAAAACAACAATTGTTGCTGTTGTTAAGGGTTTTTTTGCTACGGTTATCAGGCATAGCACTTATGCTAACAGCAAAAAACATATTCTTCATTTGCTCCGGTTAAACCACAACAAAAAATGGAGACAATTGTTGCGGTTATAAACCGAAGCAAATAACACCTCCAAAATTAGAGGGAAAAGGGATTATTTGCTGCGGTTTTTACAATTACAGTTTTTTTCCTATTTGGGTAATGCTTCAACCTGTTATAGAAATGGCCCAAATTCAAAGCTTTTGAAATTTAAAACGTGTTATATAGATGCGCCAAATTCAAATTGTTATTACAATCTGCCAATATACGACACAACATACATTCTCTAATCCAACTACCCATTGTCGTAATTAAAGCAACATGTCAAAGATTCATTGTAAGGCTAGCTAAAGAGTGCAATACTATATCGAACAAAAGAAAGGAAGGACTACGTAGAAGTATTAGTTCGACAAATTCCTAGCTTTATCATAAACAATATGTGTACAAGAACGTAGCAACCTTATCTCGAACCTCGATTTTATCTCAAACCTTATCTGCCATGGTGAAAGATTGGCTATCTCGAACTGATGCTTTATCAAAACCTAAGTAAATAGAAAAGTAATATAATTTAGATTCTAATCAAAATTTAACAAAACACGAAAGCAACAATTCAATAACAACAACCATTTGCAATATCAATGTACTCTATTAGCCACAAGCTTAGTTCTTGGAGCGTAACTTGACTAGGGTGAAGTGGCTTAATTCGTTAATTAATAATTTGATAATGCAATATCAATGTACTCTAGAACTGATGAACCACATATATTTATTTTCGGCTATTATATATTTTTGTATGTAAGAAGTATGTACGACTGTACAAGTATTAAATTTAAAATGTAGATGATCAATTGTGATTTGTGGACAGGATCATATTGAATAATGGAGAAGGAACATATAGTGACTACTGAGAAAAGGCATCAAAGCAAAAATAAATAAATCCTACGTTCAAGGAGACAATAGTGGAAATCATACGTGGAAGTTCATGATTGGTGGATGGAAACAGAACTTTACTTAGAAGATAAAACAAGGTCAATTATAGGAAGCTCCGAATCTGCTAGCCTAGAAATATCGAGTATATAATGTGTGAAAATTTACTTTTTCTCCAAAAACAAATAATTCTATTATAGCGCGGCTGAATCATCATCAATCTATGGATCAAGTCAGGGAGGGTTTTCACATAATCATCAGCATAACCATAACTCATCATCATCAATGATTTTGCCAGATGATCAAGACACTAACTGAGTGCATGAATGGGTCTGTTTGGGTGAATACCTGTGAACTGTTAGCGAGTGTGACTGAGTGGGTGAGTGTTAATGAGTGTGAGAGATTCAGTCTGACTTTCATTCAGCAACTAATTGAGTCTGTTTCAGTCTGATTGTGTGACTTAGTTTAAGTGTGTAGTTACCCTCACATTCAGTCTGACCTGACTGAGTGAGTCACCTTCAGTCCGAAACTGAGTGTGTGAGACAGAATTTGAAAGACAATATATATGCCTCTTTCACATTCTTGAAGCTGAGTGAGTCAGTTTCAGTTTGAAACTGAGTAAGTTAGTTTCAGTCCACCTCTTTCAAATATTTATGCCTCTTTCGTAATCTGAAACACAAATGCAAGGAGCAGAATTTCAGAATTTCTGAAATAGAATTTCAGAAATTCTGAAACAGCAATCTAAAGCAGAATTTGAAATTCAGAAATGCGGAAACAGAAGTTATGATTCATAAATTCTAAAACAAAATTTCAAAAATTCTAAAACAGCATTCTGAAATAGAAATAGACGTAGCATAATATCAAAACGCTGAGAAATTTTGTTAAGTGTATGAGCTAAAGAACATTATATTGTATGAGCTGAAACAGAAACAGAATGCATGAGCTTAGTGTGTGAGATGAAGAACAGTGTGAGTGACTGTGTCTGTGTCACTAAGTGTCAGTTACTTTTGAGTGAGTGAGTGTTAGAGTGAGTTTGAGAGTGTATAAGTGAGTAACGTATTTACCTTGTCAAGATTATCCGATTACGTACAGCTTGAGATGATGTCATACATGTACCGCATACTATCCACAATCGATACCATTTTGCTGTTGCGTGCACTTTGAAGTTGTACATGACGCATTCAAAATAAAACCGAGTCAAAATAAATTTGACTACAAAATGAAAAACTACTTTATATATATGTACATGATTTTCATGTCCTTAACTCAACTGATATTAACTTCGGAATCATTGTGCTTGTGCATATCCTCTTCATGACACTGTACAGAAACAAAGGGGATAAGGGCAAGGTAAGGACTCGCTGTACTATTCAATGTGGGATACATTTATTTGATTGATGTTACTAATTTACCTATTCAACCACGTCATAATCATCAAACTGCGTGGCGACTAAGGACGGCATGCATAGAATTGATACACCTTAAATGTCATTGGTGATATCAACAACAACACCCAATGTGAACTGCCGCCGATCAAAAGTCGAGTTACCCATGTTATATGTATTGAAATACGGAAAAGGGGAAGGGAAAAAGACTTACTTCTCTAGGTATGGATCGAGAATGAACTTCCTATTTGCATGAATTGCTTCTTTGATCATCGTTTCGAGGTACGCCTTCACATCTCCTTTGTTCTTCAGACTCTATTCCTCGTATATCTCTTGAGGACACATCCAACCCACTTTCAGAATAGTGTCGTAGGTGGCCAATTCTAAGTAAAGACAACTAACAAAGTGGAAAAAAATTGGGCACATATTAGCAACAAATTCTTTGTACTTGCCAAGTCATTAAGCCTACTAGGAAATAAAAGGGTTACATTAGTTTAGACATCCCCCTTGGTGACACATGTCTCGCCATCCTCAAAGTAATGGAATTGTGTCTTGCTCACCACCACCTTCAAAGGATTGTCATCTGGTTCATGTTTGGTGCATTCATGAAACCATTGACACGTGGCTGAGAATGACTTGCTCATGTCTTCATCAGCTTCGATGTTTGAACCCTTTGTGGAAATTTTGTTGGTTCCCACATGCTCTTGTTCTTTGGTAGAATTTCCCTTCTTGCACTGTTTGCTTACAAAATCTTGATGTTGTTCTTTTGTGGCTTTCCTCTTTATTAACATAACAATACACATGTGAAGTTTAGGAAAAAAAATGAAAAAAAAATGAGCTATGAATAATTAATGACTATAGGATATGGATTACCTCTTTAGAAAATCGCACCCATTTCCGGGGCCATATGAAAGAACTCCCTTAGGAATCTCGTAAGGTATCCAATTTGTAATCTGGTCGTGGAAGGGGAAGTAACGTATCTTTCCATCCGTCTACAACAGAATCAACGGACACAAGACAATTGTTTGCATCAAGAGCTTGGTTACGTGACACTTGCCCTTGTACAATTGGTTAAACATGGCCAAATGCCACCACAAGTAAATCCCCATTTTCACCTTCACATTCTGGGAGCAACATTGTGCAACGTGTCTCCTCTAGCAATCACGGCTTCAAAATTAACCAAATTGCAAGAATAACTCAACAAACATTAACTAAATTGTACGTAATTCCCTTACGCGTACAAGTGTTAAGCATTGTCTGGTTTACCAACAAAATTTGTATCACACCATTACCTCTACATTCGAAATGGGAGGACGAATTGATTGTTGGGCATACTTCTTTGGCCGGCTAGAATTGGCCTGAATTACATCTTTAGCCGATGCATCTAGTACGGGCATTCCTACTTTCTCACATAAGGCTATGAATTTCTCTTTCACTAAAGCTTCAACCTTCTTTTCCATTTCTGGACTCATTGCTGTGTTTGAGCTACCACTTGCCGAACGGTCTTGTCGTAGTGCTTTTCTCTTTCCTAAACGCACACTTCCCACCCCTTTTCAGGCGACCTGGGTGATCAGGCCCTAGGACTAATGTAGAGGTAGTATTTTTGACTTCCTTCTACCTCCTTGTCACCTTGTCTGTTCAACCCAAGTTGCGTTAAAAAACATAGCGTACTTATTAAAAGCATACTAACATTGTGCAATGTATGAAAGGATTTATCCAAACTAAGGTATTAGTGATTACCACAGCACCTGCCATCTTCTTCAACTCTGGGTTTTTAATCACTCGCTTTCCACTAGAATCTCGAGGATGTAAGGAGCAATACCAATCGACCACACGGTTTGAGCCAAGTACAGTAACAGAGGAAGAGGAGGCATTCCCAGTTTTACCAAAAGAGGCCACCACCTCATCACATAACCCCTCTTGTTTCCATTTTGCTTTTGATACCTCATACGATTTTTGGCCCATGCAGTATTTGGCCTTCTTCGAAGTTGCACTTTGAGAAGCAACAGCGCGTTTGGTCTATCCAAACAAAACCAAAGTTATATTCTATGGTTTAATATTTTCATTGTTCATGCCATTAAATCTCAAAAAAACGGTTCAACAAAGTATGCAAACACTTAATACTTGTTCAGGATTTGTCTTTTATGCAACAAAAGCCTTCCAATCTTTGCTTGAGATGTGAGGGTAAATACCGTAGGGCATCTTATTGGCATCTTTCTTTGTTCGCTTCCTTTTTGGGTGATCCACCCACTCACAAGTTTCGACTTAAAGTGTCTAAATCTTTCAGCAATAACCGAGAGAAACACTTGCCTCTTTGCCTCATCAACATCAATATGGAAAAGATTCTACAAATACAAAAAAAAAAATGGTTCATTAATTTATATACATCTTCGAAATTTTTCCTATTCGCCTCCTTTTAAATAGAAATTAAAAGATATTCTTTAACATAACAAATACGTACCACAGTGTCTTGCCACATTGTGGTTTTCAAGCCCTTCTCCACGTCTTCCCATTTCACCAAAATTGAAAGCTTCTTCATACAATGACCGATATGTCTCCCATACATCTTTCGCCACTTCCCGCATGGTTGGCCAAGTGCATTGTACTAAAGATGCATTGGTTCCGTCGACTTCACACCTCTAGATGGGCCTCTTCCTTTCCTCTCACAGCAAGACCTCCCATTGGTGCCTATTGCATATTGGATGGCAGCTCCGGATTCGTTGTTAGCCTTCTCATTGCTACGTTCATGGTTGGATTGAGGTTGCTGCACAGCAGGCTCGTTGATCGTTGCTGCTTCCACCTCTTCTGGAACTAGAGGTGCTTCGTCAGCCATCCTCTCAAACTAATCTATTCTGTCAACCAACTTGTCGTACTCTATATCCTCTGAGTCTCCTTGATCTTCCTCTAACTGTTCGTAAAAAAGTGGGTCCGACTCATAGCTGTCATTGTCCGAGTTGTCAATGTCATCAGCACTACACATAGTATGCCTTTGCATCCTGAATAACAACAGAAAAACAATAAAAAAAGATAAACCTCACCTTACATAATGCATTGCGTAGTTAAATAAACAAGACCGAAGCAAAAATGCTGAACTAGAAAATCAGAATTTCAGAAATTCTAGAAACAACATTCTGAAATAGAACTTTATAAATCAGAAATTCCGAAACAGAACTTATGAAATTCTGAAACAGAATATCAGAAATTCTGAAACAGAATTTCAGTAATTCTGAAATAGGGACACAACAATATGAAACAGAACTTTTGATATTCTTATTCAGAATTTCAACAATTCTGATATAGCAATATGAAACAGACTTCCTAAAATTCTTAAACAGAATTTCTGAATACATTACAGTAATAATAGTAGCACATGTCGATTAGAACACACACCTTGCGAATGTAAATAGAATTAGAATAGGTAACAAGAATTGAGTACTTTAGGCAATAAAAATCAGAAAAGAGTGAAAAAAACTTAAATTCTGAAAGGTTTAGAAGAAGTTAAACATAATTAGGCAACTTGTGTTACTAAGTGGACAACATTGAGTCTCATGTTCAATTCCAAAACCTACAAGTGTTTAATACAGAAAACATCTCTAAATTAAAGCCTACCGGGAAAGTACTTTGTTGTGAGTCATCACTCACTCAATCAAACCATCATACACAAGTTGTTGTTCTACCTTTTGGAGGAGAATCAATTCTCAACAACCGTGATCCCTTTTTCATGGTCCTCGCGTACGTAGTTTGCCTCATTAGCAACGGATTCGGTGACACTTGTTTTAGGACAACTAAAAGGTGGGGAATCCTCAAATGCATCATACTCTTCCTCATCGTCAACATCGCCGATGTCGAGAATACTTCATTTTCCCTGCAAAACTATGGACCATTTTGAGTCAGCAGGATCAGTGACATAGAAAACTAGCTTTGCTTGCCCCGCAAGTATGAAAGGCTGAGGACCCTCACGCATGTGAGTCAAGTCAAAAAGAGTGAAACCACATGGGTCATCATTTCTTATGGATCGCCAATTGTTATCTACCCACTAGCACTTGTAAAGGCAGACTATGAAGGTGCAATACTCTAGCTCCCACATCTCATGTATTTGGCCATAGTACATAACCTTAGCATCCACCGGAGATTGATCCTTTGCACTGGCGTAAAACGTTGATGCTGTTCAAACGGAGACAGCGCTATTCTACACACATGGTCACTTTTGATCTTGATTAGTGGTCCAAAATGAGTACCCATTGACATGATATCCCTCGTAGTTTCTGTCAGTTTCCCGAGGTCCAAAAGCTAACCACTTCACCATTTCAGATACACCCTCTACATTATCTACAACAACTCAATTATGAAACCACTCAATGAAAGTCTTGTTATGCAACATTGTTAATGACCGTTCAAGTATGCCTGGATTTTGAGATTTTAAGAGCTCCCAATGTTCATTTAAAAAAGGATGAACTTCTGGCATATGATGTAACACATACAAATGTGCTTGGTTTGAGAACAGTCATATTTACCAATTTCGATCTTGCCCCAATAGTCCACTTACCATCAAGCCTAACTTTGTGATGAGTTGTAGGCAAACCAATCAGTTGTGCACCTGCTACGTACTTTTATAAGAAATTTCTGACCTCATCACTAATGACCCCTTGAACAATATTATCCTGTTGTCTAGCAGGATTCGTTACTTTGTTACCTAAGACCCCCATATGTCTTTCATAGGGATAGCACCATCTCAAGAACACAGGACCTAGAAGCTTAATTTCACGAGCAAGAGATACAATTAAGTGAAGCATTATGTCAAAGAATGCAGGCGGGAAATACATCTCAAACTTACATAAAGTTTCAATCATACTCTCCAGAAGAGTATCTAGCGTAGAAGGATCTAATGCTTTGCTAAATATTGTATTGAAGAAGGAACAAAGTTCCGTGAAGGTGTACCTAACATGTTTAGGTAGAATACAACGGATTGCAATTGGTAAAAAAACTTGCATCATAACGTGACAATCGTGTGATTTCATACTAGATAACATCAACTCTTCATCTAAGCTCACAAATCATCTTATGTTAGAAGAATACCCAAACGGCACCTACAAGTTATATAAAGATGCACAAAAGAGTTTCTTCTCTTGTTTGGACATTGTGTAACATGCCAAAGGAAGGTAGTAGGTTTTCCTCTCTTCATTTCCGGCTTGTTTTACCTTTTCCTTCCCCTTTCCCTTGTGTCCCTGATCATCTTCCTTGGAGACCTTCCTTTTCTTACTCTCTTTTACCTGAGGCCACAACTCAGGTCGAGCTCCAATCTGTTTCAAGAACTCTGGACTGACTTTAGTGTCTTTGGTCTTGTTTGGGGTGTTGAAAAGGGTGGCAAGTATGGCATCGCAAAGATTTTTCTCGATGTGCAGGACATCGAGACAATGTCTAACTTGCAAATCTCTGCAATACGGAAGCTGCCAAAATATATGCTCTTTTTTCCACAACCAGAGTAGTCTACATTTGGTTTACCAAAAACGGTTTTAACTCCCTTAACTTGTGAGTACACCTCCAAATCTGTTAACGGACGGCTAGCAACACGATCTTCTACCATCCCATTGAATGCCTTCTTCTTCTTTTGAAAAGGGAGATTAGGTGGAAGAAACCTTCGATGACACTAATCCACATACTTACCCACCCATGCAGAATCCTAATCATCCATGCAAATAGGGCATGCCTTCATTCCTTTACTTTAGTACCCTGATAAGTTACCATAAGTAGGAAAGTCGTTCACAGTGCACAAAAGCATTGCACGCAAGTTTAATATTTATTTTGCATATGAATCATAGACCAATACCCGTTCATCCCACTATTTTCTCAAGTCATCATGTAGTGTGGCCAAATACACATCAATGTCGTTACCGTGTTGCTTTGGACCAGAAATAAGAATTGAGAGCACAAGGTACTTCCGTTTCATGCACAACCAACGGCGAAGGTTATATATAGTCAAAATAACCGGCCATGAACTATGCTTCTAACTAAGAGTACCGAACGGGTTCGTTCCATCGGTGCACAACCCCAGCCTCAAATTACAACTGTCATCACCAAATGTCTTATATTTCCTGTTGATAGTCTTCCATTCAGGACCATCAGCCAGATGTTGTAACAAACCCTTAACCCTCCTACCCTCCGCATGCCACCGTAGATTCTTAGCATCGTTACTGATTGAAAACAACCGTTTCAATCTTGGTATTATTAGCAAATACCACAACACCTTGGGTGGCAGTCCAGCATACCCCGTGCTCCTTGTTGATCATAATGCGGCAAATTGCACTTTGGACACTTATCTAACGATCGATATTCTTTTCGACATAATATGCAATCATTTGGACAAGCATGTATTCTTTCATAAACTAATCCAAATGGACACATGAACTTCTTAGCGCAGTAAGTGGACTTAGGAAGCTCATTGCCATAAGGAAACATGACACTCAACTTTTTTAACAACATTGTGAAACTTTTGTCCGTCCAGTTGCATTGTGACTTGACACTAAACAATTCCATCACAGCTAATAGAATGGTAAAATTAGTGCAACCGGGGTATAAAGGCTTAGAAGAGGCCTCGACAATGGCTTCAAACCCTCGACCATTGTCAAGACCCTGTACCATCACTTTGACTCGCTGCACATCAACATTGTGTTCGTATTTATCACAAGTGAAGACACCACCATTGGTTCCATCAGTGTAGTCATCTTCATGAAGATGACTAGTACTGTCATGTTCGTGATTACCATGGGAAGTGTGACTGTCATTGAGTGTTGTTTCACCTTGATAACTCCACACGTAATAGTTAGGTCGAAAACCATGCAAAGTAAGTGCACCCTAACATAATCAATACTTTCGAACTTACGATCATTCGTACACTAGAGACAAGGACAGTAATACCCCCCAATGTTCACAGTTTTCTCATATGCCACTGCACAATCACAAAACACAAACACTCCATCTACAAACATTGACTTATCAGTGCAATCGTATATCCACGAACGATCCTTTGACATCTTGTTTCACTAACTACACACAATTAAAGGTTTTTAGTAAAATAATGGACTAAATTAAATGCATCAACTTAAACGATCCTTATGACAGTCACATGGTGAATGCACATTTCGAATTAAAAAACTTAAACCAACGTCTCTGTACACAATGTACGCAAACAACATGTTAAGGCAATACATTATAGTGGTTTACTATGAATCAAAAGAGAACGAAGTATTCTTCACATAAGTGAGAATAAAACAGTCCTAAACCAAAAATTATTCAACTGTAAGTGTTGAACGGGTATGTAGTTCCTTCATGGTAATACAAAATGAAACATACAAAAATTGAACCAAGCAGTATTCATGCATATACATTGTCACTATAAAGGACACTAAAAAATGAATGTAATATATACCAACTCATCATATGTATGGATATAAGGTGTAGTACAATTTCAAAAAAAAAAAGAAAAGCTTACATAACTTAAACTTTACTACAAAATTCTGTACAGTTCTACTACATTTTCAATGGCCGAATTTTCAAGCAACTCCATATATACACTTTAAGTGAAAAATTCATCAACAATAATCTTATGTCTATTGTAAATCGTCTGAAATGTGTACTCAACAATTTCATACCTATTAAGTGCCAATATCGTCGCCTATATCTTGTTTCTTGAAAATGCTTCCACAACAACCTGTACACCAATAAAGTAATGCATTAATATGCTATGCTGTGCATACTTGAATGTCAAATTACCCACGACATGAACTACATTTAACATTTAAACCAAGGGGACATAAGTACAAAACAATCGGGGTTAATTAGAACTGAAATGTCCCATATCTAATTGAGTCAACCTTAACCTGTATTTTTAACTAAATTTGACATCCTTAATTACATTATGTGGCTTACTATTTTTAAATCTTGTTAAATTACTTTTATACATGTTAGGTTAGAGGCAAGGATTTCGGAATTAGTGGATCATGAATTCATGAGATATAGACATAAGTTAGTGACCAAGTTACTTAGCTATTCTCAAAGGTGGTGACCAAGTTACTTCTGTTCTTCAAGAAATGATCACCCTTGTAAGTCATTTCTTGTTTATTAAATGAATTTTACTTGTGTATGTTATATTAATGTAAGTTTGCTACCTTGGTTTAGTGAAAATCATTGTTTAATTTCTTTGGTGTTTTGATGATGTTTGTTGATTTTATTCATTTTGTCTCTTGCTTATTGTATAAATGCTGAATTATGATTTGAGTTTTAGATTCACACTCACTTGTTCACACACTCTCTTAGTCACTCACTCACAGTTACCCACACTCAGTAATTCACATTGTCACTCACTCTCACTCACACTTGCACGCTTAGTAGTTCACTCATACTCACTCACTAGTTCACTCACTCACAATCACACAAACCCCAACGCAAAACCCCCAAAACCCTAACCTAGATCTACTACACAGTCACTAAGTCACATAAACCCCAACACACACTATGTAGCTCATACAATCACTCTCACTCAGTCACTTAATCACTCACACTCACTCACTCACTCACACACTCACTTACACTCACACACTTAGTCAGTGAATCACTCACACACTTAGTCAATGAATTAGTCACACACGCACTCACTCACTTACTTACACTCAATCACTCACACACTCACATACATTCACTTTCACAGTCACATACTCACTCACAGTCACTGGTTGACCCAATCACTCTCTCGCACTCACACACTCACAGTTTCTCTCACTCACACTTTCAATCACACACTCACACTCACTCACACATTCACAGTCTCTCACACTCACACACTCACAGTCTCTCACACTTACACACTCACACTAACAATTAATCCAACAACATTTACAACAACCAAAAGCCCCAACACAGAGCAACTAACACAGAACCACCTCCAAAAGCACCAACACAAAACCACCCCTAAAACCTCCAACACAGATCAACCCTAAATTAAAACGAAACCACAACAATCAAAACACAAAATATCAATAACAGTTGAAGAACAACCCGTAGTGCTGAATTGTGATTTGATGGTAAAATAGTCAGAATTTTTCAAAAGAGGTATGCATTATGCATACCTTCTCACGCAAGATCCAAAAAAAATAAAGATTCATCAAATTCCAAGATCAAAACTTTGTTTACCAGCAAAAATCCAAATTAAAGTCCCAAAAAATAAATCAAACAAACATGTATTTTTAAAAAACATTCATCAAATTAATACATTATCAAACATCAATTAAAACACACCTAACAAAAAATCCAGAATTTCTTCGCAATTAGCTAAAAAATTGACGAACACTCACAGATTCACACATTCACAGCCGCCAAACCACAAACACTCACAGATTCACAGATTCACACACTCACAGAATCATAACAAAACCAATAACCACGAAAAAAATCAAAAATCTATACAACATCAAACTGAAAAACATAAATGCAATATAAAATACAAAAAAAATTCACCCTAGGTCAGACGTGGTGCTCTGGATGTTTGAAGCTTCTTGGTGGTGATGGTGGTGGTGATCGGTGATGCTGGAATTGAAGATTTGTTGAAGCTTCTTGGTGGTGGTGGTGGTAGTGGTGGTGGCTGGTGCTCAGATTTATTGATAGGAAGTGGAAGATGATAATGAGAAGAAAGAGGGAAAAAAGAAGGAGGATGATAGTGAAGAAAGAGAAAAGGTCGACAAAAAGAAAAAAAGGAAGTAAATAAAGTGCAGCGGAAAAATTAAAAAGGAAACAAAAAAAATTGCTGAACACTTAATTGTTGTGGTTAAAACCCGCAGCAAATATTCAAAAATAGCAGCAAAAAAAAAGTGTTTGTTGTTATTGAACAATAACCGCAGCAACTAATGACTCAGTATTTGCTTTATTAAATTATTTGCTGCGGTTTGTAGAAAATCCCAAAATACCGCAGAAAATCAAGCGCAGCAAAATTGAATTTCGTACTAGTGAATGACTTCTTGAAGGTTTCTTGATTAAAATACTGGATCATGAAAGGTTTCTTGAAGTTTTGAAGCATTTCTTGAAAATGGCGTAAAAATGGAGCAAGAATGTGGTGAGTAATTTGCGTTTTCTTGAATCTTTGGGTTCTTTAAATTTTTGCGTGTTTTAGGTTGTAATTTGCTGATTATTTTGTTTATTAGTTTGTTAGGGAGTTTGTTAGGATAGAATCTAGTTAGTTAGAGTTATTTAGAAGTTCTTGTAAAGATAAGAGCAAGTTGCATGATGATGTGTCAATCTTATCTTGAGTTTGTTATGGGTGGCGTGTTTAGCTTGTTTTTCACGTGATTTTTAGCTTCTTTTGTTAGGATTTTTTGTATGATTATTCCTATAAATAGTATCAACATTAGGTTGTAAAAATCAGTTTCTTGAGTTTAATGAAAAAGTTTTCTTTCGTTTATTAGAAAAACAAAAAACCGAAAATTGTGAAAGTTGGTGGGTGATTCCTTTGTACTCTTTTGTGCAGATTAATTAGTGACTTTGAGGGTGATTAGGCTTTAATCAAAGAATATTTGGTCAACCTAAAATCGTGAGTTTTGGTGGCTTGGCCTTCAAAAATTCACAATTTTAGTTCTATCCCTTTGTGAGTTTTTGTTCATACGAAGATTCACATCGTAACGACTAAGGCAATTATCAAAGTACTACAGCGGAAGACCCCTTCTTCCTAGAAACAATTAATGTCAAACTTAAAACCAATTAGTCAAACCTTTTAATAAACCTTACAACTTGGAATCAACGATTGACCCTCAAAACCAACTTCATTTAACCTTGAAAAACAACGTTAGTCAAACTTAACGACAATAATAAATACTTATTACAAATATTAAAGCACATGCAACTAAAAGAGTGAACTAGGAAAACGAAACAAGAACACTCTTCGCTCAATCCCAACATGAATTGAGTATGCCCTTCTGTACCTGTAGCTTTCCCTTTATTTCAGTCTCGCCATCGGAATGGGTCATCGTAGGGCCAAGATAAAGACAAGTCCATGCACACAAAAACACGTAATCAGCAAAGCTGTGTCCATCAATACAAAGAACTATGCAACAGACTAACATGAACAATCCTAGGCAAGAGCATGAAAATAAACATACAACATAACCTTCAAGTATCATTACCTGTGACACTTGACTCTCTTTTCTTTAATTAATTAATTTATAATTAATTTGGATTTCGCATCGAACGGGTTCATTCTTGTAACAATCGCCCATTTGGCACCAACTTGGGAGCAACTCAAAGAAGGGATTACCTATGCAACATGAAGTGATGAAATTCCAACACATTTATAAAAACAATGAATAGTACAACGTCTTGTACCCCAATTAGAACTCATAGATTACTATTCCTATAACTCCCCCCATTGTTCATACTCAAGGTATATACATTCCAAGAGTTCTGGTGTGAATCCTCTTTCACTTTCAGTGATTATCAATTTTAATAGTTGTTATAACTCACATAAAACATCCATAATAAACATAAAAACATGAACAACATATTAGTTATCGTGATTAACAAGTGATCATAATATTTACTTCTTAATTGTTCATTAATTAAACATTCCTTTATCCACACATAAACCATGAGTGAATTAACTTTCCTTTCTTAACCACGCATTAAACTGTGAGTAGCTTAATTTCATTTGCTCCATAAATATTTCTTCCTACCAATCATGTGAATAAAGTTCA
Source organism: Suaeda aralocaspica (assembly GCA_016808085.1). Taxonomy (NCBI): domain Eukaryota; kingdom Viridiplantae; phylum Streptophyta; class Magnoliopsida; order Caryophyllales; family Amaranthaceae; genus Suaeda; species Suaeda aralocaspica. The sequence goes on from PYUH01000285.1 coordinate 1,861,571, forward strand.
AAAAATAAATATCCTTCTTTCAATAACATAATAGTAAATGGCAAGTAATTACTTACTTGATTTCTTCTTCATATAAACATGACAATCAATTCTCCTTGGCTACTTTAATATCGTGGTTTTCATCATTAAACCCTTGAATAATTTACAAAGATACAAGACAATCTCATAACTTCCATAATTAATTAGCTTGATCAATATTAAGGAAATAAAATCTTGAAACCAAGTAAAATATTGTCATGATCAAAATCTTCTAAAAATACTAATATTCATGTCATCATGCACAACCAACCTTTGACAACAATTAATATGTCATGAAGATAAAATATCACTAATTTGATAACTATTTCAAGAGTTCTAACATGAATCATCACTTAAAATTGACATGAACAATTCCTAAGCATGATAATATGCACTTGAAACCGCTCCTTGTACTTACGTACCTTGTATAACGATGGTGATCAAACACAACTACTAGAATTCACCAATCTGATGTGTCCTACAAAACAAGGTTTATGACCCAATTAAAAACATCCTTAACTATTTGCGTTGACTTTTTGTTGACTTTTCTCTCTAGGCTTCGGACTTGGTTTTTTTGATGTCTTTTCATTGACTTGTTCTGGTGGCATTTTTCTGGTGGGTTTTCGCCGGAGAACGACCACCATGCCAAACAAGAAGAAGCAAGCTACTCCCCAACTTCGACATTTGACGCAAATTACTGGTCAGGGGTTTAATTAATGAGCTTTAGGGGTTTCAACTCCACCTATTCTTGAGGAGGATGGTGAGATGGTGACACCTCCGCCACATATGGTGTATCCGTCGGCGGGGGAAGTAGGACTTGAGGATTTCAAAATCATTGAAGAACTTCAACAGCTTAATTTGGGGTTGGGTCCTATGCAATCCAATCAAATAGTAAATAAGGTATCCCTTGTTTTTGTTCCATTGTTTGAATCTGGTGGGAATGATGATTCTGTTGCTTCAAAGGCTGGTGGGGATGACTAGGCAGAGCTATTTAAAGGTAAGTTCAATGCTAAAGGGGCCTCTGTTTCTTTTGTTGCTCCTGTTGTTAAGGATGGTAAGAAAATTGCCCAGTTTCAGGAATTTGAACTTGTTAAGGGTACTGCAAAGTGGTCACATGCTGTGGTATTTTATGCTGTGGGTTATATTCCTATAATTGCTGCTGTGGGTCATTACTTTGTGCAGAATTGGAACACCATTGCTAAACCTACTATTTTCTTGCATGATGATGGTTACTTTGTGATTAGTTTTCAATCTAACGATGATATGCATACTGTTCTCTATGATGGACCTTATATTTTTTTTGGGAAACCAGCTATTGTGAAGGCATGGAGTTCCAATTTTGATTTTCATGCTGAAATATAGAGGGTTGTCCCTCTATGGGCGAAGTTTCCAAACTAACCTCTCAATTGTTGGACCTCTAATACTTTGAGTAGGATTGCTAGTACTTTGGGAGTACCAGTTTGTGCTGATGAGTGTACCGCCAGCAGTAAAGAGTTTATTATGCTAGACTTCTCATAGAGATTTATGTCACTCAGTTCTTTCCTAGTGCTATTTCTATTGAGCTACCTAATAGATCTGTGCAACAGTAGAAGGTGGTGTATGAATGGACACCCCCTTTTTGTGCTAGTTGCAATAAAATAGGACATGATTGCTGTAAGAAAAGGCCCCCTCCAGTTAAGAAGGTTTGGATGCTTAAGTAGCTTGGAGTTGTTGGTTTTGAAGTGGTTCCCGCATCTTCTGCTCCAAAAGAGGTTTCTAAGGGACCTTTGTAGAATGGGGATAATGAAGGTTGGCAGGAAGTGGGTAGGATATCAAGAAGCACGGCTAGATCTACTTTAGAAGCTACGAAGCCTCCTAATGCTCGTCAAACTAATGTTTTTGATGTCTTACAATATGACATTGCATGACAGGCAGATTCTGAACAACCTAGTAGGGGTGATGGTAATCCCCGTGCAGGAGGTTGATTGTTGCTACCTGGAATATAAGGGGTATTAATGACCCTAATAAAGTAATTGCTGTGAAGTAGTTACTTAAAAATTATAATGTTGATGTGGTTGGTTTATTAGAGACTAGGGTTAAGGCTCATAATACTGGGGCCATTCAGAAGAAGTTTGGTGCTCGGTGGTCTTGGATGACTAATTGTAGTTGTTCAGATAGGGGCAGGATTTAGATTGGAAGGTAAAGTGAGAAAGTTACTTTAGATGTGTTGTGTATGAATGTTCAGTTTATTCATTGCAAAATTGCTTCTAAAGGTTAACAGAATCAATTGCTGCTTATTGTGATTTATGGTTTGAATACTGTGCATGAGAGACTGGATTTGTTGAAGAATCTTGTATCAGGGAAAAAGAGTGCAGCGCGTATTCTATCCCCCTGAGATCTTATGTGATAGGAAACAAGATGATAACATCGAAGGTTTGTTGATGGCTTCTAAGATGATGCAAGTATGGGGGAAATAATGGCTTATGGGGATTCAAGACTTTTGGGATCTTCTAAGACATCATCATGGGTGTGTATGGTGACACACGAAAACACTTGATCATTGATGCAAAGGAAACAATGGTGGAATTGGGGGAATAAGATGGTTTTGCCTATGAGTTTTTCCACTTCACTTGATAGGGTTTTCTCATTTTAGGCATTGAGTCTTTTAATTCTTGAAGTGTCTTAATCATCATTTACAGCCTAGTACACATGGAGAATGACTTCTTCAAGGTTTCTTGACTAAAAGATTGAATCTTGAAAGGTGTATTGAAGTTTTGAATAAAATTCACAAAAATGCGCAAAATTGGACGAAGCCTAGATTGCGTCAGTTTTGACGATCTTTGGGTGATTTGGGTGAATCAAATTTTTGTGGAATTCTGCTTGTAATTTGTTGATTATCTTGATTAGCAAGGTAAGAATAAGTTTTTTAGGATATTTTTTCAGATTAGATAGAGTTTGTAAGGATATTTTAGCAAGTTGCATGACATGCAGTGATGATGTGGCATTCTTATCTTGTGAGTCATCGATGAATCACTAGTTTAGGGCGATTTTCCTAATGTTGTGTGAGTATTTTTAGCTTATTTTAGTTAGGATTTTCTAGGTGATGATGACTATAAATAATCTCAACATTAGTTTGTAAAAATTCAGATTAGTGAATTCAATAAACATTGATTGTTTAAGTTTGCTTGTTTTCTACAAAAAAAAAAAAAAAAGAAAAAGAAACCAAAAACCGAAGGTGAGGAAAATTTCGAGTGTGTGGAAATTTACGAACATCTTTAAAGAGTTGGTGCTTAGGCTTTAGACTCTTGTGAGGATAATTTTAGGAATTGAGGGTGCATTGATTTAATCAATTCATAAAATTATTCGACTTAGATCGATTTTCTTGGTGCTTAGCTTTAGAGAAAACCGAACTAAAAATACCACTTTGTGAGTGACGATTTTCCTTCATCAACATTCACATAATTTTGGTGCAATGAATCCAATATTGTTAGGTAACTTCGTCTTCACTGTAGTAGTATGAAGAGTTTCCATCAATAGGTGACTCTTTAAACTTTTGATTGAATTCATTTGAACCGACAAGTCATCTTCAAATTCCTGTTTGGTATAAGTGCACCAAAAATAATAGTTGGACATATTAACCTTCATCTCACCTGATATCTGTTTCTTAAAGTTATATCAATCATACCCATCCAAATCATGCCTTCTTTCGGAGGCCTATAGTAGAAATTAGTAATCAATTTCGACCAAACAATTTGAGGCAAAAATTGGTGCCAACACATAAGATCATCATCAATAGGATTTTGCAATCGTATTTGAATTATAATATAACACATGTAATTACGCACTTATGTTACTTATGGAATTTCAAAACCATAAGCATTATTTTGACCGAATTGTACTTTCTTTATATTCTGTAAACACTTAATTATATATACGAGTGCTCATATATGTATATATACTTCCATCATTCTTTAGACTCTTACATGCTCAAACTTCAGGTTGTGATAGCAATTTAGTCACAGAGACTCTTCAGGGGTTTGGTAATAATAATAATATATAACATATAAAATTGTTGGGCTAACTAGCTGAGTATTAAAATATGTAATGTTATGTTTTTCAGGAACTCAAAAATGATATAAAATAGAAGATATATATATATACAAATATATATAGATATATATATTCACATCTTTATTATCTATATATATATATATATATATAGAAAGAGAATCATGTGAAAACTGTTTTCACAGTGAAAACCACAAAAAAAGGGTACAATAGAGATATAAAGGGTACACGTACATCATTGATGACATTTTCATAGATAATAAAAAATTGTTGTAAATGTACCTATACCACTTTAATCTTAATATGCACCGCTTTAAATCTTAAATGTACCCCATTTTTGGGGTTTTCACGGTTTTCAGCAAACTTATGGTTTTTAGTGGATCCTTACTCTATATATATATAGAAAGAGAATCATGTGAAAAATGTTTTCACCTTGAAAACCACAAAAAAAGGATGCAATAGAGGTATAAAGGGCACACATACTTCAATGATAACATTTTCATAAATAATAACAAAATTGTTGTAAATATACCTACACCACTTTAATCTTAATATGTACCGCTTTAAATCTTATATGTACACCTTTTTTGTGGTTTTCACGGTTTTCAGCAAAGTTAAGGTTTTTAGTGGATCCTTGCTCCATATATATATAGAAAGAGGAACATGTGAAAACTGTTTTCACCGAGAAAACCACAAAAAAGGGTAAAATAGAGGTATAAAGTGTACACATACTGCACTGATGTCATTTTCATAAATAATAAAAAATTGTTGTAAATGTACCTATACCACTTTAATCTTAATATGTACCATTTTAAATCTTATATGTACCCCCTTTTTGTGGTTTTCACGGTTTTTAGCAAATTTAAGGTTTTTAGTGGATTCTTTCTCTCTCTCTCTCTCTCTATATATATATATATATATATATATAGAAAGATCATCATGTGAAAACTGTTTTCACTGTGAAAACCACAAAAAAGGGTACAATAGAGGTATAAAGGGTACACATACTTCATTGATGACATTTTCATAAATTATTAAAAAATCGTTGTAAATGTACCTATTCCACTTTAATCTTAATATGTACCACTTTAAATCTTATATGTACCCCTTTTTTGTGGTTTTCACGGTTTTAAGCAAACTTAAGGTTTTTAGTGGATCCTTGCTCTCTCTATATATATATATTTGTCACAACTATAAGCCCGTTAGATAACAAATATTTTATTGTAAATTTCCATCAAATCTGTAAATTATACTTTGGATGAACAGTTACAAACTCCACAATTATTGCATGAAACTAATGACATGAGATATATGAAATTAATGGTAAGGTATTGCAAATATATAATGAGTTATGCGTTCAACAACTATCTACGTACACATGCAATAAGTAAACCATGACTCACATATGCACTTGCACCTAAGACTCCAAATAATGCAAAACACTATACAGTGTCACTACAAAAAAACGGCCATATAGCAACGGAGTATTAGCTACGGAATTTAATCCGTCTTTAATTTGGAGACGGATTATAAAATTCCGTTACTGAAATTATATAGTGACGGATAGTTTTATTCCGTCTCTGAATTAGAGACGGATCAAAAAATCCGTCTCAAAATCTAAAGACGGATCAAAAAATCCGTCTCTAATAATGGGAAGATGTAATGTCACTGCTAATAATTAGGGACGGAATTGTGGAACCGTCGCTATTACTATTCCCATGTTATGTTATTAGACTCAGCGAGTAAATTTGGGAAGAAGCAAAACTCTTTCAATGTTGATCTAAAAAAATTACTACTTCACTCTTTCAGTTCATTGTCACTCACCCTCACTTCACTATGAATTAAACCAAACTAAATCTCACTCCATAAAATACAATTGTGATTTTCGATTAAAACCAATCAAACCAATTAAAACAAAATCAATCTCACTCCATAAAGGGTTTGACGAAATTTCGTGGTGTTATTTTAAATTCAATGAAATTTACTGAATTTCAAACCATGGAGTAAAACTAAACTGAAATTTGATTACTTGAATATGAATTGGGGGTTCAATTAGTTTTGAATATGAATTAATTTTAAATTTAGTAAAACGAAATATGAAATAAAACTAATTCATATTCAAAACGAATTGGTGTTATTTTAAATTCACTGAAATTTACTTGAATATGAAAATGAATTGGTGTTATTTTAAATTCACTGACATTTCTGGGTTTGAACCCCAATTGGAAAACGAATTTACTGAATTTAGAGCACGAATATGAATTGGTGTTCAAGTAATCGAATTTCAGTTTAGTTTGAAGTTATTTTGATTTGGGGTTTTTTCGTGGTTGTTAATTTGCTGCTTAATGGTTTGATTAAGTTCATTTTGTTGCTTTAGTTGTTGTTAATCACTGTTTTAGTGGTTGCTCTAGTTTCAATTAATCACTGTTTTAGTGGTTGTTAATTTGTTGCTTAATGGTTTGATTAAGCTCGTTTTAAAATGATTTTGCTGAATTGATTTGGTTTTAATGTGGTTCTACAACCTCCTTTTCTTCACCCCATATTTGGGGATTTTTGATTTCATTCGGTAATTGGAGATTTCCCTTTTTTCAATTATGGGTTTTGATTAAGGGTGTTTTTTGGTAATTAATTAAATTTTTGGTGGAAATTCATTTGCATGTAACTTTCTAACATCAGTAATTTCAGGGGTGTTTTAGTTTTTGTTGTTGTTTGCAAGTGTTTTTGGAGGTAATTTAGGTCTTCTTTGCGTTTTGTACTCCATCGCCCTGATCGTTTTGCATCCAATTAACACAGACTCTCAAATTCTGCTAATGACTCAAGGTTTGTTCTATTCTAATTTGTGTTTCAGAGTTTGGGAATTAAACTAAGAGAATTTTAGTAGTAACATGTGCGAGTCACTAATCAAGAAGTTTTCCGTGTTTTCATGGCTTGTATCATTCTATTGTTTTGATTGTGTTTTTGATGATCTACACCTTATGCTCATACACCATTATCTTTGAACCAGAATGATAATATGTTCTATATTGTTTTAGGCAAGCTGCAAAACTAGCCCTTTCTACTAGTATGAAGTTGATGTTGTTTTTTTGCAAATGTTATTGCGTATGCGCAATTAACTTGAGTTCTTAATATCGAAGAATATCAAATAAAACGGGTTTGAGTGACCTTAATCCTTGTTGGTCGAATAATGTCTGGTGTCTACTACGCTAGTGGTTCCCTTCTCAGCTCACCTTATGTCCCTATCTCTACTTGACTCCACGAGCAATAGCTGCTTGGTATAGCATTGGTACCTTATGGAGTTATTATTACCTAGACTTAGGTCGAAAATATATAAAAAGGTAGAGGCAGATTTTAGTAATGCTTTCAACTCTATTCAAGTTTCTTTAATTTGTTATTGGCACATTATTTACCTGTGACATTCTCTAGCATGCTATTTTTTTTGCTTATAAAACCCTAACTACTGACCACTTTTTTGTTACTCCATTCCATTGGTTTACAGAATTTTTTTAATAGGAGCAATAGGATGGAGGACACACCATTAGACTGTGGGTGGATGTATGAAATACTAAATGGACAATTCCTTAGTTCAACATATGCTAAAAAAGTCGATGAGTTTATATATGTAGCTTGTCAAAAAGATAATGTCATGGTAGATGGGCTCTTAAAGTGTCCTTGTGTAAAATGTCGAAATATTCCTTACCGTCTTCCGGACGAAGTAAAGTTGCATCTTTATAGGAATGGATTTCGACCAAACTACCACAAATGGACCTTTCATGGGGAAGATGACCTCCACAATGCAACTGCAAATGGTCGGACCACTTTAAGAGAGACATCAAACCCTTTTACGACCATGATTTTTGATGCATTTGGACCTACATATGCTTCAGAACCATCAAGTGCAGTTGATGAGGAGCCTCTTCCTAAGTCTAAGAAATTCTTTGATATGTTAAAATCCGCAGAGAAGCCGTTGTATTCAGGTTGCAATGAGTCTTTATTATCTGTTGCTGCAGAGATAATCAATATCCAATCTGAGTACAACATTCCTCACAACGCCATTGATAGAGTTTCATCTTTAATCAAAAGACTTTGTCCATATGTGAACAATATGACTGACACTTTTTATAGGACTCGAAAATTACTTGATGGACTTGAACTTCCACACCATAAGATAAATGCATGCCCTAACGGATGCATGTTGTTTTGGAAGGATCACAAGGATCTCAAACAATGTCTTGTGTGTAAAGCAAATCGATACAAGACAACAACAGTAAGTGAAATACTTAGCCCTAAAAAAGTGTTGTATTATTTCCCTATTGGTCCAAGGTTACAAAGGCTTTACGCAACAGAGTCTACGGCTAAACAAATGAGATGTCATGCGGAGAATCCAAGAAAGAAAGATACGATGTCTCACCCTTCTGATGGTGAAGCTTGGAAGTCTTTCGATGATAACTTTAAAGAATTTTCCAGTGAGCCACGAAATGTTAGACTTGGTCTTTGTACGGATGGATTTTCACCATTTGGAAAATCTGGAAAACCTTATTTTTGTTCGCCAGTTATGTTAAATCCTTATAACTTGCCACCATGGTTATGCATGAAGAAACCTTTTGTATTTCTAAGCTTGATTATTCCAGGCCCAAAGAGTCCAAAGGGGAACCTTGACGTTTTCTTGGAACCTCTAATTGAGGAGCTGAAGCTTCTATGGGAGGTAGGGATGCCAACATATGATGTGTCCCTAAAGCAAAACTTCCAACTAAAAGCTGCTTTACATTGGACTATTAGTGACTTTCCCGCTTACGGAATGCTATCGAGTTGGGATACTGCAGGTAAGCTAGCATGTCCATATTGTATGGAAAACACAAAGGCCTTCACCCTGAAAAATGATGGAAAACAAACGTGGTTTGACTGTCATCGTCAATTCTTACCTAAAGGTCATCCTTTTCGCCGTAATAAGAGCGCATTCCTAAAAAACAAAACTGAAAGTTCTGACCCTCCGCTAAGATTGAGTGGAGATGATGTTTGGTCGCATGTTTCACATTTGTATTGGCACATCAAGTTCAGCAAGTTTATTTTGCACCTTGTCCAACCATTAAAAAAGAAAGAAATCCCTGGTTATATGTGTTCTATGTTAAGCATAGAGGAACAATGGATGCCCCCTTGAATGAAATGGCATTTCAGCAGGAAGCCACCTTGAATCCTCCTTTATTGTCAAAAGTTGGACAAGATGATGATGATGACAATTTGTATAGAGATGCAATCGAATATGACGTCTTCGTCGATGATGATGTAATAAGGAGGAGGAGGAATAAGAAGAAGAAGAAGAAGAAGAGAAGAAGAAGAAGAGAAGGAGCGATAATCAAGATGATTTTGTTGATCTCTGTTATCTCAGTGTCTTAACTTCTTGTTGTTAAAACAAAACATACTACTTTATTACTTCAGTTTGTATTTTGCTAAAACATTATGTTGTCTTTGTTGTTAATAAAACATCTATGTGCTTGCCTGTATTTTCACTTTTTTGTTCAAAATGTGAGTGGCTATTTTAAAGATGATATTATGCAGATGAGTAATAGGCGTAGAGGGGGTCACAATGGCATGGGTCCTATACTTATTCCACGTAGGGCCACTCAAGAATTAGAAGATGTAGACCAGCAAAGTCAGCAACCAAATGATGCATCAAACGAAAATGTTGTTCTGCAAAATGAAGGAAACCAAATGCAACAAACTGCTGAAAGCACAATCTCTGATGAAACGGGTAATGTAGAAGCAAAAGTGGTACTGGACCCTACTTCACTATGGTGAGTTTGATAGTGGTTCCCTATAAAATAAATACTATGTATGTTGTATGACTGTTTTGTTTCTCTCATTAATATTTAAATGATGCATCAATTTTTGAAATGTGATGACCAATGGAGGATTCTACACATTAGCCCATGCCCCTGCCTTCTGCCCCTTGCCCTGCCCCGTACCCCCTGCCCTTGCCCCTTCATCAAATGCATTAACCTTTTGTTTATTAGGTTTCACCATCGACGAGTAGTTGACATAGTTGCGGATACATCTTACAAAACCTACTTCAAAGGTCCGTATAGCAATTGGAGTAAAACTCCAGAATCTGTTAAACTTAGGTGGTGGAACGCTTTTAAGGTAAAATGTAAAACCTTATGAAAGAATTTATTATTCCCTTTATACCTTGTAAAACTTCTTTGATATAATTGCCTATTGTACTTACTAATTTGCAATATCATTTACTTTTTAAACGCTTGAAGCAAGAGTGCTCATGGGATCCGTCAAATGCATCGGAGGTGAAGAAAGGTTGGATTTCCAAATGTGCAAGGCGTCTAAGTAGTATTGTGTGTAAGGTTTGTAAAGATCCATCTTATGAAGCCAAATGGTGTGCTCCTACTATAAGGCAACAATTGCTCAATGATAGAGAAGATGGGGAATTTAAAAAGAAATCCGACAAATGTTCCAAAAATAGAACAAGCAATCCTTCTCAAAAGGTCCACCATGTCAAGGGTCTATTTCCGCCGAAGAAGTTAAGCTAAACCTTGTATGTGCCTAAGTTAGCATGTACCCAAGTTTGAATGCACCATTTTAAAATAGCATGTACCTGATGCACACTTGTACATACCTGCTGTAGCATGTTTAAAAGCTTCTCAAACATAATTTCCTCATAATTACCTGATTGTCCACGTGTTTTACATCGACTTTCCTCATGCTTCATCAGTAGGAATTTGCTGTAACTTCATTCTAAGTTTGATTAGTTGAGTACTTGCGCATTGTAGGACAATATAATATAAAACACTTTTCAGTTTTGTAATTTAATTAAAATATGAGCAGGAGAAGAAGCTGGGGCGTAAGCCCACTGCTGCAGAGCTGTATTATGACAGTCATGCTGATAATGATGCCAAATTGGTGAATGCTAAGGCACAAGAGGTATGGGTTAGTATTTTTATTCTCCAAACTAAACAATGGTTCCAAGTTTCAGTTTTTAAGTTTCAATTTCTCGTCCTTAATCGCTATTATTTATGGTACATAATTTATCAAATAGCAACCTGCAGCACATCACCCCTGCACCACTGCCACACACCAATGTAAAGCACTACTACAACTACTTCATGGAGTATTCTCAAAATAACAGGAGAAAGTAAACTANATGGAATGATTCAGTTTGATTAATAATAGCTGATTGATAATAACACATCACCCCTGCACCACTGCCACACACCAATGTAAAGCACTACTACAACTACTTCATGGAGTATTCTCAAAATAACAGGAGAAAGTAAACTAATAAGTTAAAATAAGATGAGCCAAAATAACAGCTAGTGGTTAGGTGAGTCAGTTTTCCACCATTTACTCTTTAAGGGGTTTGATGACAAAACATCATTGCTTTTGATCCTTAGTTTTGAGCCTTTTGTATTTAAAGTGCTTAACACTATGTTCGAATTTTTTACAGGATGAATTTCAGAAGAGGAAAGCTGCTAACGATGAATGTGACGGTGAGACTCGAAAAACTGAAGATCAGGTATTTTTTGAAGCAACAGGTGGGTGGAATGAAAAGGGTAGGGTATTTGGCATGGGCGCAGCAGCTACTTCCTACTTCGAAAGACCTACATATGAAGGAAGGAATGGAAAAAAGTCCCGAACAGATTACATAAAATCTTTGGAGACTCAAGTTGAAGAGTTAAAGGCAGAAAATGTCGAGGTAAAGAAAGAATTGCATCAAACAAAAGATGCGCTTGTTGATACCCAAAAAAACGTCATTATAACTCAACAAGCTCTTGTCGATACTCAAGATCATGTGAAGAACGTTGAAAAACAAGTGCAAGCTATCATGCAAATGCAAGCCAGGCAATATCATCCTTGATTTATATTTACAGCCTTGTTTCCTTTTTACTCTTGCAAAGTCATCTTAAACTAAGCCCATTTTATATATGTGTTGGTTGTGGAGAACACCTACATATTTGGTCATGTAGGTTGTGTACATGATTTTTGTTGTTTTAGCTGGGTTAGTGCTCTACATCGTAGGCTTTAAAGCCTTCAAATGTAGCTTGGCAAATTTTGGAAGCTTTTGAATCACCTGGCAAATTTTGGAAGCTTCAACATCACCTGCAAAATTTTGGAAGCTTACCCTAGTAGTGTGCTCACTGCCCCTTGTATCTTTTGATGTCGGGATAGTTGGAGCTTATGATATTTAGGCATTGTGATTAATTAGGAGCTCTAGGCATTGCTTTTGTTGTTGCAATGCATAGTTGGTATATATGCCTTGAATGTTCAACAATAGGCCTAACGGTCTTAAAAAATGTATTATGTATATATATATTTATACTAGTGTATTTATCTATTATCTTTGTTTATGTTGTGTTGTTAAAATAATTGTGTCAAATCCGTTACAAACAAATTTTTACAGGTTTAGTCACTTTGATTGGAAGACAATTGTGGATAGTGTCTCTTTAAATTAGAGACGGATAGAAAAAATCCGTCACTAACATTAGATAGGTAGTAGGCAATTGTTTCCAAAGTTAGGGACGGGTTTTTAAAATCCGTCACTAACAGTAGAGACGGAATTTAGCAATCCGTCACTAAAAGTAGAGACGGAATGATTTTAACCATCCGTCACTAAACCCGGTGACCAGACTTGCTACGGATTTTAGCTACGGAATATTTCCGTCCCTACTTTAGTGACGGAAGAAAAGTAATCCGTCGCTAATTTGACAAAGTCAGTAACGGAAGCAATCCGTCTCTAAATCCGTCTCTAAGCTTGTCTAGTGACGGATTTTTGGTGTTTAGAGACGGATTTGGTTCGTCCCTAAAATCAATTTTTTTTGTAGTGTGTGGATACAAAATCCTTTTATTCCTTGCACATCTAGTCCATGATAAACCTTCAATCATCATAATTCATATCTAATTGGACTTCAAGTCCACAATGAACAATCGATATATCATCATTATGTCGACATTAAAATGGACATATATTTCCAAACTCTTATTAAAAGTTTCATTCCTTCTTGCATATACATAATATTCTTCGATTCCATTATATGCCGGTATCGTAACCTTCTTCAAGATATAATTGTTGCATACTATTTTATGATGATATGTGAACACATTGTTTCTAATTGGTACCATCATAATTTTCTCATAACATATGTCAATACCACTTCCAGGCTATTTCATACTCTTATAATATCATCATCATTATTACACTTTCAACATTGTCAACTGCACTATCTTGCCATATGTCACATCTTTATTATATATTTATTTATATATTAATTTGGAACCGATTATATGACTTACAATTCAGGTGTAGTGATTCAATTATAATTGGCCAGATTCATCTCAACGCATACACATTATATGACCAAAATGTATCCTCGACGTTATGCTTCATGAATCATAACTGCATACAAATCAAATCATATATGTGCAAGATTCACTGTCATGTAATTCCATTGGTTGGCGATCTTCAGGATCCCCAAAGATTTTCACAGTGTGATACTAGTTATGAAAGTTATATTTCGTGAGCTTCTGGTCACCTAATAATTGAATATATATAAAAAAAATTATCACTTCAAATTTTCTTCAAAATAAATTGTATTATAAATTTTTTTAATAAAAGTATAGTTCAATCTCAATTTTATGTCAGTATGTCTTTCCATTTTATTCATTTCTTTATATCTAACATGAGAGAGCGTCAGCACATTATTTATATCAAATAGTGAAACTTCAGGTTTCCATAACAAGTGATCAATATACCCTATATGGCCCAATTTTATTATATCATATCCAAAACTATTCTGAATAATGAAGAAGTTTTCAAACATTGTACTAGTGATCACTCTATTATTCTATATATACATTATGCATGGCTATAAACATTAATATGATGTGATATTAAAACACTAACATGTGTTTCTTTTTATACTTGGCGAGACTAATACTTTAACAAATAATCATTTATACTCTACTAAAGCATTGATTATTATCATGATACACGCTAATTGTGTTGTTCTATAAAATCTTGTTACATATCATAACTATATTCTTCTAAAAATCTATCAAAGTGTATCATTTTACTTCCAACTTAATGATAATTGTTTTTAGAATCCATTAGTTCAGGCGTTCTCTATGCTCATTAGCAACTCATGTTGTCCTTCTTGGACATTAATTTTAATTAGAGCACTTATTATTGGTTATACTCAATGATATTAATTCATATGCATCTTTAGGATGGTATCATTCTATACATTTAATTGTTATGTGGCCACCTTTAATAAATCATTGTATGTACCAAACTAATCATCTATCTCCATTTAATTCGGCAATGATACGCATATCAATGAGCAAAACTTCGAGGGTTTGGGTTTGATTGAAGGTGGAAAACAAGAAGCAACCTTGGGGGAGTTAGTGGCTTATGGAGACACAAGGCTTCTTGGGTTGGCTAGGGTGGATTTCTACGTGTGCATGGTGACATGCACAAGCTTATTCACGTAAATGTAAAGCAAGTATAGTTAGTAGTTTAGAAGTGTTGAGCTATATGGGTTTTCTTCCCACGTCATTTGATAGGGTTTTACCATATGGTGTTTTGTTATTTTCTTGATTAGTTTATGAGTCAAGGTTGATGGAATCAAGCATGAGAAACACAAAAATGGAGGTTTCTTGAAATAAAGATTGAATCTTGAAGAGTTTCTTGAAGTTCTTGAAATCGGAAGTCCAACAAAAATCAACGAGAATCAACGCAATGCATATGGCGGGATTTTTGAAAGATTTTTGAAGTTGTGGGCAACGTTGTCAACGCGGGATTTTGTGTTGTTTGACTTGGTCAACCTAGGGTTGTTATTCGGAAATATGGTGGCTAGATTTGATTTGCAAAATATCTAAGATTTAGACTAGAAATCAGATTACAAAATATATGGTGCAAAGATATGTATCCGGTTTTGTTAGGATTTTCTTGTTATCCTAATCTTAGTTTGTTATACCATATATCTAAGGTAGTTAGGATATGTTTAGATTTCTGAAATATTGTGTGATATGTTTAGCCTATAAATAGGATGTAAAATACATCAATAAAATTCAGATTTGAGAGATTAAACACAAAGTGTTTCCGGTTTTCTTTTGTTTCACGAAGTAAACAAATTTTGAGAGTTTCTTGTGAGAAATTCGATTGAGTGAGTGGTCTTTTTGCTTTATCTCACGTGAGGATAGTTCTTAGGATTTGAGGGTGCTTTGCTTTAATCAAATTCTACTAATTATTCGCCTTAGAAGTTCAGATTTGTGGTGCGTAGCTTTATCAAATTTGAAGTCTAAGTTTCTTTGTGTGAGTGGCGTTTGTCTATAACAAAATTCACATCAACTTTTGGTGCTCTCGTTGAGAGATTCATTCAATCTCAAGTGTTCAATATCAATTATCATGGCTCAAGAAGGTGGAGACGAAAATCCACAAGGATTCACGAAGGGTTTGAGCTTGGCTCAAGCAAAAGAGCTACGTATGCAAGGAGAGATTGACGAGTTAAAGGCTCGTTTAGATGAAGTCCTAACCATCATGGCTTCTACCAAGAAAACTCCTACTAAATCTAAACAAGAGGAGGGCTCATCATCAAGTGAAAGTGAGCAAGAAAGTGTGAGGAGTGTACGTAAACCAAAAAAGGGATACTCATCAAGTTCTAGTGACGATGAGGAACCAAGATCAAGGCACAAACATAAGGGAAAGATGAGGGATGATGATCGAAATCTTAAACTCGAAATTCCTGAGTTTAATGGAGGTATGGATCCTGAAAAATTTCTAGATTGGATTCGTAGGGTTGAGAGGATTTTTCGTTACAAAGAATATGATGATCATAAGTCTTATAAATTGGCGGAATTAAAACTCACTTCCTATGCAAGTTTATGGCTTGAGGGTTTACAAAGAAAGAGAAGGAAAGAAGGTAGATCAAAAATATCTTCATGGTCTAAATTAAAAAGGGAGATGAGGAAACGTTTTGTTCCTCAAGATTTCGAGCAAAACAATTTCATCAAGATGCATACATTAAAACAAGATAGAAAAACGGTTGATGAATACATTGTGGAGTTTGAAAAATTGATCATGATTTGTGATTTAGAAGAGAAGGAGGACCACAAAGTGGCTCGTTTTGTGGCTGGTCTAGATGAAAATATAAGGGAGAAGGTCGAATTACAACCTTATTGGACCTTTGATGAAGTTTGTAGAGTGGCAGCAAGGGTTGAGAAACAAGTTGCACGTAAGCCAAAGACATACTTCAAAACTTATGACCCTAAGGAAAAACGTGATACTTTTCCTCAAAAACCAAACTTTGATAAGGTTACTAAACCACCCTTCATCAAGGATAAGAGTTCAACTTCAAAGCCCCAAAGTAGTGATTCACGCATTGTTTGTTTCAAGTGTAAAGGGCAAGGTCACATTCAAAGAGATTGTCCTCATGCTAGGGTCACAACAACTCGAAATTGGGTAGATGGGGAAAGCCTTGAAGAAGAGGAGGAGATGTATGGGGATGAGGGAGAGGAAGAGTATGCCAATTATGAAAATATGGAGGAAGAAACGGAGGAAGTCCAACCAGAAACACAAGGCCAATCCTTGGTGTTACGTAGGGTATTACAATCTCAAAGTGCACAACCTTTGGAGAGTCAAAGGGATAAAATTTTTCTCACAAGGTGTAATGTTCAAGGCAAGCTTTGTGATGTAATCATAGATACTGGAAGTTGCACAAATGTAGTATCTACGTTGTTGGTGGAAAAGCTCGCAATTCCTACAAAGATACATCCTCAACCATACAAGCTACATTGGCTTAGCAACACAAGCGATGTTAAGGTAAACAAACAAGCCTTGATTGCGTTTAAAATTGGTAAATTTGAGGATCAAGTACTTTGTGATGTTTGTCCTATGGATGCTTGTCATATACTATTGGGTAGACCTTGGCAATATGACCGTTTTGTGAAGTTTAATGGGAGAACAAATGTCTATATTGTGCGCAAGAACCCTAATGAAAAATCATATGCATTAAAACCCTTGATGATTTCTAAACCTAAAACAAGCATGGGTAATTCTAAAGGTGTTTTGTTGGTGGGTGGAAAGGAGTTAGAAAGGGAGTTGAAAACAAGTTCTATGTCTTATATGTTGATAGCCAAAGAGGTACAAGATGAAGCCCCAGAGATTCCTAGGGTTTTGCATCCTATGTTGAATGAGTTTTCAGATGTGTTTCCTAATGAGTTGCCACCAGGATTACCACCCATACGTGGAATTGAACATCAAATTGATCTTATTCCTGGGTCTCAAATTCCTAACAAGCCTGCATATAGATGTAATCCAGAGGAGACAAAGGAGATACAAAGGCAAATTGAGGAATTAATGGAGAGGGGGTACGTGAGAGAGAGCATGAGTCCATGTGCTGTGCCTACATTAATAGTACCTAAGAAGGATGGGACTTGGAGAATGTGTATTGATTCAAGGGCAGTTAACAATATAACCGTCAAGTATAGGTTTCCTATACCTAGATTGGATGATTTGCTAGATGAATTACATGGTTCTCAATTATTTTCAAAAATTGATTTAAGGAGTGGATATCATCAGATTCGAATGAAGGAAGGTGATGAATGGAAAACAGGTTTTAAAACAAAGCTAGGGCTTTATGAATGGTTAGTCATGCCTTTTGGGTTAACTAATGCACCTAGTACGTTTATGAGGTTGATGAATGAGGTCTTAAAGCCATACATTGGTAAGTTTGTAGTGGTATATTTAGATGATATTTTGGTGTATAGCAAGAGTGTTAATGATCATCTAAGCCATCTAAGGAGTGTGTTTGGGACATTACGAGAACAAAAGCTCTATGCTAAGCTCGAAAAGTGTTATTTCATGGTACCAAGTGTGACGTTTTTGGGGTATATTGTGTCCAAAGATGGGGTTTCTGTTGATCCATCTAAAGTGGAAGCTATAAAATCATGGCCAACACCAAAGAACGTGACTGAAGTACGTGCTTTTCATGGGTTAGCCTCGTTCTATAGGAGGTTTGTGAAGAATTTTTCATCTGTTGTTGCTCCTATAACCGAATGCATTAAGAAGGATAAGCCTAAGTTTGAGTGGACTAAGGGGGCACAAGAAGCTTTTGAATTGATTAAGAAGTTGCTTTGTAACACGCCTATACTAGCCTTACCAGATTTCTCTAAACCATTTGAAGTAGAGACGGATGCAAGTGGGGTTGGAATTGGTGCTGTTCTAGTCCAAGGGAAGAGGCCAATTGCTTACTTTAGTGAGAAATTGAATGGTGCTAAACTGAACTATTCTACATATGACAAGGAGTTCTATGCCATTATTAGAGCTTTGGATCATTGGAGTCATTATTTAAGGCCTAATCACTTCATATTACATTCTGATCATGAAGCTTTGAAGCACATTAATGGTCAACAAAAATTGAATCCAAGACATGCTAAATGGGTTGAATTTTTGCAATCTTTTCACTTCTCTTCAAAGTACAAAACGGGGAAGTCTAATGTTGTTGCTGATGCTTTGTCAAGAAGGTATACTTTGCTTGGTGTTTTGAACTTTAAGTTGCTTGGATTAGAGTTGATAACACAATTTTACGAGCAAGATGGTGATTTTGGACCAATAATGGCGCAACTTTCAAAGGGTTCTATGAGTTCCTATGTGCTACATGATGGGTTTTTGTTTAAAGGTAATCTATTGTGCATACCTAAGTGTTCTATACGTGAGTTGTTAGTAAGGGAGGCTCATGGAGGAGGTATTGCTGGACATTTTGGCATTACAAAGACACTAACCATGTTGCAAGAACATTTTTATTGGCCAAAGATGATTGTTGATGTTGAGGCCATAATTGCTCAATGTGCTACTTGTCAAAAGGCAAAGGCAGCCTTTCATCAAGGTTTTTATACTCCATTGCCAGTGCCAGAGGGACCTTGGGAAGATGTTTCTATGGATTTCATTGTAGGGTTACCAAGGACAGCAAGGGGAAAAGATGCTATTATGGTAGTGGTTGATAGATTTTCAAAGATGGCTCATTTTACACCATGTCACAAGACAGATGATGCTATGAATGTGGCTGATTTATACTTTAAAGACATCATAAGGTTGCATGGGGTTCCAAAGACTATTGTAAGTGATAGAGACACAAAATTCATGAGTTACTTTTGGAAGTCACTTTGGAGGTTAATAGGCACGAAACTTTTGTTTAGCATATCTTATCATCCTGAAACAGATGGGCAAACAGAAGTCACTAATCGAACACTAGGGGTTTTGTTGCGTGGTTTGGTTAGTAAGACACAAAAGATTGGGATTTGAAGCTTGCTCATGCTGAATTTGCTTATAATAGGTCACCTACTTATGCTACTAAGCACTCACCTTTCGAGATTGTCTATGGAGTTAATCCTAAGTTACCAATTGATTTTGTAAGTATTCCTAAAGGGGAGTTGGTACACAAAGATGCCAAGACTAAGGTTGAGTACATGCAAAAACTTCATGCAGAAGTAAGGGCTCGAATTGAGAAGGTTAATGATATTTACAAGGCACGAGCAAACAAACATAAATCACAACATGTCTACAAAGAAGGGGATTTGGTTTGGTTACACTTGAGGAAGGAAAGATTTCCAAATCAAAGGAAGAATAAACTTATGCCTCGTTGTGATGGACCGTTCAAGATCATAAGTAAAGTGGGGGATAATGCTTATAAATTGGAATTACCAGGAGAATATGGAGTCCATGCTACTTTCAACATTGGTGATTTAGCTCCTTATGTTCCTGATGACCAACTTCGAGGTTTGAGGACAAACTCTTTTGAAGAAGAGGAGAATGATACGCATATCAATGAGCAAAACTTCGAGGGTTTGGGTTTGATTGAAGGTGGAAAACAAGAAGCAACCTTGGGGGAGTTAGTGGCTTATGGAGACACAAGGCTTCTTGGGTTGGCTAGGGTGGATTTCTACGTGTGCATGGTGACATGCACAAGCTTATTCACGTAAATGTAAAGCAAGTATAGTTAGTAGTTTAGAAGTGTTGAGCTATATGGGTTTTCTTCCCACGTCATTTGATAGGGTTTTACCATATGGTGTTTTGTTATTTTCTTGATTAGTTTATGAGTCAAGGTTGATGGAATCAAGCATGAGAAACACAAAAATGGAGGTTTCTTGAAATAAAGATTGAATCTTGAAGAGTTTCTTGAAGTTCTTGAAATCGGAAGTCCAACAAAAATCAACGAGAATCAACGCAATGCATATGGCGGGATTTTTGAAAGATTTTTGAAGTTGTGGGCAACGTTGTCAACGCGGAATTTTGTGTTGTTTGACTTGGTCAACCTAGGGTTGTTATTCGGATATATAGTGGCTAGATTTGATTTGCAAAATATCTAAGATTTAGACTAGAAATCAGATTACAAAATATATGGTGCAAGATATGTATCCGGTTTTGTTAAGATTTTCTTGTTATCCTAATCTTAGTTTGTTATACCATATATCTAAGGTAGTTAGGATGTGTTTAGGATTCTGAAATATTGTGTGGCATGTTTAGCTATAAATAGGATGTAAAATACATCAATAAAATTCAGATTAGCTTGATTGAAAAACATAAGTTTTCCGGTTTTCTTTTGTTTCACGAAGTAAACAATTTTTGAGAGTTTCTTGTGAGAAATTCGATTGAGTGAGTGGTGCTTTTGCTTTATCTCACGTGAGGATAGTTCTTAGGATTTGAGGGTGCTTTGCTTTAATCAAATTCTACCAATTATTCGCCTTAGAAGTTCGAATTTGTGGTGCGTTGCTTTATCAAATTTGAAGTCTAAGTTTCCTTTGTGTGAGTGGCGTTTGTTTATAACAAAATTCACATCAGGCAATGTCATGTATCAAGTAAAGTATTTTATTCTTACAAAAACTTAGTTGCTCCTCTTGCCTAACAATGTAAATCATTATATTGATTTTTTTTAAATAATATGGACATAATGAATCTTTTTTTTCCCAACTAAGAGCCTGTTTACTTCAGCTGAAAATAAGTGAGCTGAACTTAACTGAACTTAACGGATTTTAAGATACAGTAAACATACCCTATGTTCCTGACAATGTCATTTTCTATGTCATATGTCACATACAAACTTTGTTTTGCCGCGTCACCTTTAAGAGGCTGCGACAATACTGTGTTACTTGTTCTTTTCCACTTTATAAGAAATTAATGAGTAATAATTGAACATCGATCATACTGTATGTCAAATAATGTTACAGAAATTCACACCAAGTGTTTATACGCATAAAATATTATATACCTTTGATCAATAATTAAAATACGCATAACATATCATATACCTTTGATCAATAATTAAAATAAACAATATAAGGTACATTCAAAGGCAATCTCACAATCAACAGTAGTACATTACCACTACTATCATGCAAGCTAGATTATTCCATTAGTGGTATGAAATAAAAGCAATATAATAATTTAGGACAAAAACAAACAAAAGTGTGAATAGCAAATTTAAAAAACTATAGAGTACTCCACAATATTAAGATTCTAGGTAATTGACTAATTGGGCAAATGGATGGTTTTTGATTAACAAGTGCAAGTGGGATAAAAAACAACAAATCAAAAGGTGTTGATTAATTATACAACACCCAAGCACTGTTAAAGGCAAAGGCTATATTGAGTGAGATTGACTATATGTCTAGAGACCAATTTCATCCAAAGGATAGCTGGAAAAAACAGTGTCCAGAGGAGGGTAAAAAGGTCATTTTCATGGTTTTACACATGTGGCCTTTTTATATAAAAAAAAGTTCACACTTATTCACCCTAAAAAATTATGTAAGTCAGTTCCTCAAATATTCAAGTCATTGTTATATGTTGTTCAAGTCAATGGTAGGCATCTTCAAGCCAATGTAATATGAACTCAAATATTGAGCATTTTCAAGGCAATGTAAACTCAAATGTTTACTTTTAAGCTTTTGTCACATCAATTAAGTCAATAATATATGCTATTCAAGTCATTGCTATCCTTATTTAAGTCAATAGAGTTATTGCCAAGTATTTTCAAGTAATTATGATAAGGTACATGTTATTCAAGTTACATTCATAGGTCATTGAAGTCACCTTTATAAGTTATTCAAGTCATTGTAACTTTTTGTTATTATTGTTAAGCTTTTCAAAGTCATCTTTATATGTCATAGATTATTCAAGTCATTGTTATTATTTTATAAAGTCATTAAGGTTATTAAAGCCAAATGTTAAGTATTTTAAAGTGATTAGTAAATATTCAAGTCATCATTTTATGTTATCAAAGTCATTGTTATGCACTCATGTTTACTGAAGTCGTTATATATGTAATTAAAGTCATTGTTATGCTTTCAAGTTATCATTATATGTTAATCAATTCAGCGGTATGCTTTTTATAAGTCATTGAGATCAAATTTGGTAAAATGAATTGTTATGATTATAATAATTATTATTTTAATGTTGTTTATTAGTCTCTAATTTAAACTAATTATTTAGTTCATATGTATTAATAACTTTTGTTATTTAATACTAATTATTATGAATTGTTATTATACATATAAATAATTACTATTAAATATTTAGTATCAAATAACAAAAGTTATTACGAAGTAATAAATTATTTAAATAATATTAAATAAATAATTAATAATGGTTTTGGATTGAATTAATTAGGGGAAAGATTTCTTTCTCATGCATTTTCTTATTTCCCCAAACAATGTACTCTTTCCCCTCATAATTACTCCCACATATGTGAACTTGCCTTTTTTTTCCATTTTATTTACTATATTGCCATCCTCTGAACACTATTTGTCCACAGATCCTTTGGATAGAGCAATTCTCATATGTCGAACATCCTCAATCATACAAGTTACAATGGCTAAGTAACACAAGTGATGTCAAGGTAAATAACCAAGCCTTGATTAGCTTTAAGATTGGGAATTTCGATGATTAAGTGCTCTGTGATGTATGTCCTATGGATGCGTGTCACATATTGCTTGGAAGACCATGGAAGTATGATAGATTTGTACAGTTTGACGGTAGAACGAATGTATACTTCATCAGAACGCAAGTAAAAAGCAATCCGGTTGCATTGAAACCTTTGGAATGCTCAAAATTTTCGAAAGAGGTGAGCAACAAGAAGGGTGTTTTGTGGAGTGATGAGAAAGCTATGGTTCAAGAGGTGAAGAATTGTGAGAAGTTCTATGTGCTGATGGCTAAGGAAGTGCAGGAGGAAGCAACGAGCATCCCTCGTGAATTGCGCCCCTTGTTGCACGAATTCCAAGACATATTTCCTGATGAATTGCCACCAAGGTTGCCACCCATTAGAGGAATTGACCATCAGATTGATTTGGTTCCTAGAGCTCAGATTCCTAATAAACCAGCTTACAGGTGCAATCCAGAAGACACTAATGAAATTCAATGACAGATTGAAGAGTTAATGGCAATAGGGTATGTCAAGGAAAGCATGAGTCCATGTGCAGTACCAACATTAGTTGTTCCTAAAAAGGATGGTTCATGGAGAATGTGCATTGATTCAAGAGCTGTGAATAACATCACCATCAAATACAGGTTTCCTATTACTTGTTTGGATGATTTATTGGTTGTATTGTTTGGCTCACAAGTATTTACTAAGATTGATTTGAGGAGTGGTAACCATAAAGATTCGGATGAAAGTGGGTGATGAATGGAAAACAGGATTTAAAACTAAACTAGGACTCTATGAATGGTTAGTTATGCCTTTTGGACTTACTAACGCCCCTAGTACTTTTATGAGATTGATGAATGAAGTTTTGAAGCCTTCCATTGGAAAGTTTGTGGTTGTATACTTGGATGATATATTGGTGTATAATGCAAGTGTGGAAGATCATCTACAGCATCTAAGAGAAGTGTTCAAAACTTTGAGAAAGCAGCAGTTGTATACTAAGCTCGAAAAGTGCTCGTCCATGGTCCCAAGTGTGACGTTCTTAGGTTACATTGTTTCTAAGGATGGTGTTTCAGTTGATCCTTCAAAGTAGAAGCTATTAAATCATGGCCAGTTCCGAAATCTGTGACTGAGGTGCGTGCTTTTCATGGTTTAGCTTCTTTGTATAGAAGATTTGTGAAGAATTTCTCTTCTGTAGTAGCACCTATGACCGAGTATATTAAAAAGAACAAAGAGAAGTTTGAATGGACCAAGGATGCGCAAATGGCATTCAAGTTGGTGAAGAAAGGGCTTTGTCAAGCTCCTATCTTATATTTGCCAGATTTTCCGAAACCTTTTGAAGTTGAGACGAATGCTAGTGGCATGGGGATTGGTGCAATGTTGATTCAAGGTAAACGACCTATAGCTTATTTCAGTGAAAAATTGAATGGAGCAAGGTTGAACTACTCTACCGATGANCTGATGAATTGCCACCAAGGTTGCCACCCATTAGAGGAATTGACCATCAGATTGATTTGGTTCCTAGAGCTCAGATTCCTAATAAACCAGCTTACAGGTGCAATCCAGAAGACACTAATGAAATTCAATGACAGATTGAAGAGTTAATGGCAATAGGGTATGTCAAGGAAAGCATGAGTCCATGTGCAGTACCAACATTAGTTGTTCCTAAAAAGGATGGTTCATGGAGAATGTGCATTGATTCAAGAGCTGTGAATAACATCACCATCAAATACAGGTTTCCTATTACTTGTTTGGATGATTTATTGGTTGTATTGTTTGGCTCACAAGTATTTACTAAGATTGATTTGAGGAGTGGTAACCATAAAGATTCGGATGAAAGTGGGTGATGAATGGAAAACAGGATTTAAAACTAAACTAGGACTCTATGAATGGTTAGTTATGCCTTTTGGACTTACTAACGCCCCTAGTACTTTTATGAGATTGATGAATGAAGTTTTGAAGCCTTCCATTGGAAAGTTTGTGGTTGTATACTTGGATGATATATTGGTGTATAATGCAAGTGTGGAAGATCATCTACAGCATCTAAGAGAAGTGTTCAAAACTTTGAGAAAGCAGCAGTTGTATACTAAGCTCGAAAAGTGCTCGTCCATGGTCCCAAGTGTGACGTTCTTAGGTTACATTGTTTCTAAGGATGGTGTTTCAGTTGATCCTTCAAAGTAGAAGCTATTAAATCATGGCCAGTTCCGAAATCTGTGACTGAGGTGCGTGCTTTTCATGGTTTAGCTTCTTTGTATAGAAGATTTGTGAAGAATTTCTCTTCTGTAGTAGCACCTATGACCGAGTATATTAAAAAGAACAAAGAGAAGTTTGAATGGACCAAGGATGCGCAAATGGCATTCAAGTTGGTGAAGAAAGGGCTTTGTCAAGCTCCTATCTTATATTTGCCAGATTTTCCGAAACCTTTTGAAGTTGAGACGAATGCTAGTGGCATGGGGATTGGTGCAATGTTGATTCAAGGTAAACGACCTATAGCTTATTTCAGTGAAAAATTGAATGGAGCAAGGTTGAACTACTCTACCGATGACAAAGAATTCTATGCTATTGTTCGAGCATTGGATCATTGGAGTCATTATCTACATCCAAGTCACTTTATATTGCGTTATGATCATGAGGCTTTGAAGCTTATCAAAGGCCAACATAAACTCAATCCAAGACATGCTATGTGGGTTGAATTTTTGCAATCTTTTCACTTTTCATCAAAGTACAAAGAAGGCAAATCTAATGTGGTTGCTTATGCTTTATCAAGGAGTTATGCTTTAATTGGTGTCCTTAATTTCAAATTGCTTGGTTTGGAGTTGATTACACAATATTACGAGCAAGATGGATATTTTGGACCTATTTATTCACAAATTTCGAAAAGTTCAATGGGAATCTACTTTGCATCCCTAAGTGCAGTATTCGTGAGTTACTTGTTACAGAGGCGCATGGGGGCGGAATTGTAGGACACTTTGGTATCACAAAAACTTTGACAATGTTGCAGGAACATTTTTATTGGCCTAGAATGATTGCTGATGTTGAAGCAGCAATATCACAATGTGCTGTTTGTGAGAAAGCCAAGGCATCCTTCCATCAGGGATTCTACACACCATTTCCAGTGCCAGAAGCCCCTTGGGATGATATTTCTATGGATTTTATAGTTGGTTTGCCTAGAACAGCAAGGCAAAAAGATGCTATAATGGTTGTGGTTGACAGGCTTTCGAAGATGGCTCATATTATACCTTGCCACAAGACTGATGATGCTGTCAATGTTGCAGAACTGTATTTTTGAGACATTGTTAGGTTACACGGAGTTCCGAAAGCAATTGTTAACGCTAGAGACACGAAATTCATGAGTTATTTATGGAAATCATTATGGCGTTTGATAGGTACGATATTGCTCTTCAGTACTTCTTATCATCCACAAACAAATAGTCAAACTGAGGTCACCAACAGAACCCTAGGCGTTCTACTTCGTGGTTTGGTAAGCAAGACACAAAAGGATTGGGACTTGAAATTAGCACATGTAGAATTTGGTTATAATCGTTCACCTACATATGCAACTAAACATTCACCTTTTGAAGTTGTTTATGCAATCAATCCCAAGCTACATATTGATTTCGTGGCTATTCCTAAAGGGGAGCTCGTTCACAAAGATTCTTTAGCTAAAATTGAATCCATGCAGAAGTTACATGCACAGGTTAGAGCAAGGATTGAGCATGTGAATAATATCTATAACACAAGAACTAACAAGCATAAAAGCAAACACACATACAAGGAAGGAGAATTGGTATGGTTACATCTAAGAAAGGAAATATTTCCTAATCAAAGGAAAAACAACCTAATGCCTAGGTGTGATGGACCATTCAAAATCGTGAGCAGGATTGGGGCAATACCTATAAATTCGAATTGCCAGGTGAATATGGTGTGCATGCCACGTTCAAAATTGGTGATTTGTCTCCTTATGTTCCTGATGATCAACTTCGAGGTTTGAGGACAAACTCTTTTGAAGAAGAAGAGGATGATACGAAACAAGGTGACAACTTCAAAGGTTTGATTTTGGCTTCTAAAGATGATACAAGTATGGGAGAAATTATGGCTTATGGAGATTCAAGACTTTTGGGATCTTGTAAGACATCATCATGGGTGTGTATGGTGACACACGAAAATACTTGATCAAGGAAGAAAATGAAAGAATGGTGGAATTAGGGGAATAAGATGGTTATGCCTATGGCTTTTTTCCCACTTCACTTGATAGGGTTTTCTCATTTTTGGCATTCAGTCTTTTTATTCTTGAAGTGTCTTAATCATCATTTATGGCCTTATACACATGAAGAATGACTTCTTGATTAAAAGATTGAATCTTGAAAGGTTTTTTGAAAATTTGAAGAAAAGTCACAAAATGGCGCAAATTTGGACGGTTTGCTTGGGCGTAAATTTTGGCGTTTTTTTTGGGTGATTTTGGGTAGATCATATATTTGTGTAAATCTGGTTGTACTTTGTTGATTATCTTGATTAGTAAGGTAATAATAAGTTTGTTAGGATATTTTTCAGAATAGATAGATTTTGTTAGGATATTTTAGCAAGTTGCATTGCCATGCAATGATGATGTGGCATTCTTATTTGGTGAGTCATTGATGAGTCACTAGATTAGTCCTAATTGATGTGGATTTTTAGTAGTATTCACAAAATACGACCTCAAATTCACGTTTTGTTTATCAATTAAACTCTCCACTCCTGGATTAATTTAATTGAAGGCTAATTAATTAATACACTCATGTAATTAACTAATTAGGATCTAAATTTGTTAATCACTCTTGACTCACAAATTTATGATAGAAAATCTAACAAAGTTTAATCACCAAACTTGTGCAATTTACGAAAATATTGAATTGAAATTTCAATGTGTAAAACTTAATTAATTGCATCATAATGTTGAGATTATTTATAGGTATAATTAACAACAAAATCGTAACTAGAATCAACAAAGAAAACACACACAAACTAGGGAAATTCGTCCCTTACAATGACACACACATACAAACACTCAACAAGATAAGTATGTCACCTCATCAACGCATCTTGATCTTATCTTTTCTAACAAACTCTAACAAACTAATCTAATCAAGAAAATATTCTAACAACCTAACTAAATAATTAATAAACAAGATAATCATCAGAAATTATCCTAAAAATCACGAAAAATACTTGTTGCCCAAGATTGCCAAAAATCGTCAAAATACACGCGCTTTGCTGTTCGTCCATTTTGCACAATTTTCAAGAACTTCAATAAATGCTTCAAGATTTAATATTTTAATCAAGAAACCATTATTCATGTCTTTTAGAATATTTATGATGATCAAGACTCCACAAGAACTAATAAAAATAATGTCCAAAATGAGAAAACCCTATCAAGTGATATGGGAAAAAACTCATGGACCAAACCAACTTGTTCCTTGTAGCCACCATGTGTTTCCATCCTGTGAGTGCATTAATTAGAATTACTATCACTTAACTTAACTTAATGGCTCACTCCACCAATGACAAGCATATTGATGGTTAATAGTTAATAGTGTTGGCTAGGAAGCCACCACCATCACATGTCTCCATAGTGTTAGTGCTCATCATTATCATTGTCACCCATACCTGTGATTTATCTTTGTCAAACCCCATAGGATTTATTATTAGGTTGATTGACTCATCCACTATTGGTGCATCATCACAGATATTCAAATTCACATCAAGTCTTGATCATCCCGTGGTTGAAAAGAATTTGCCCTCAAATTCACTTCATCCCAACATGGAATAAGTGAATCACCACTTGTGCATTTTTTGATTTGCAATATAAGCCATATCCAAACATTGAACAAACTGATTATGACAATCACCTTTTTTTATCCTCATTGATTCTTGATCACTAATTATCCTATGTTTATGCGTGTATTATGGCGTAGATTAGTTAGGATTTTGTTGATGATTATGAGTATAAATAATCTCAACTTTAGGTTGTAAAAAATATACAGATTAGATTTCAAC
This sequence comes from Suaeda aralocaspica, assembly GCA_016808085.1. Classification (NCBI taxonomy): domain Eukaryota; kingdom Viridiplantae; phylum Streptophyta; class Magnoliopsida; order Caryophyllales; family Amaranthaceae; genus Suaeda; species Suaeda aralocaspica. The sequence goes on from PYUH01000285.1 coordinate 1,890,580, forward strand.
AAACATTGATTGTTTAAGTTTAATTGTTTTCTACAAAACAATAGAAAAACCGAAGGTGGGAAGAAATTTTCAAGTGTGTGAAATTTTCGAATACTTTGTGAGAGTTGGTGCTTAGGCTTTAGACTCTTGTGAAGATAATTTTAGGAATTGAGGGTGCATTGCTTTAATCAATTCATAAAATTGTTCGACTTAGATCGATTTTCTTGGTGCTTGGCTTTAGAGAAAGTCGAACTAAGGTACTATCCTTGTGAGTGGCGATTACTTTGATCAACGTTCACATCAAATATGATAATGGTATCAATTTAATTTATGTTCTTTAATTAGTTCTAGGCTTTTAATTGAATTCTTGTTATTGAATTCTATCGATTGCAATTAAATTGTGGCCAGATATAGTTATAAGTTTGGTTATTGTTGAAATCGAGGCCGAGAGGTAAGATTACCACAATTAGACCACTAAATAATAGGCAAAAACAAATTTATGCGAGCGAGAGTCGGTAAAGGAGTTTTTAGGGGGCCTATGTTCGAGAGAATTAGTGAGCCCTAGTTCAATAAATGCCAATGAATTGATTGGTGAGCGTTAATTGAGTTTGTTGATTGATCATAGTGAATCGATAGCCATAGGAAAAGCGGGGCGAAAAAGTGACGGGGCCTTGAATGGCTCCTCGGGGGCCTGAAAAAAAGGCTATTATTCACTATTTTTTGGATTCAGGTGTCCGGGAAAATAAAATCCCGGAAATTGACCAGGGTACCTGTAAGGTAAAAATAGGAACCCAGACCAAAGTATTCAGGGTGAAAATGTCATATGAGGGATGATAAGAATGTCTTAGACGATTGCATATAAGGCTGGTTTTCCCCTCTCTGGAAGAGGCCATAGGAGGGATCCTAAGAGGTGTTTAGGGGTTGGAAACGGTCGTGGGGGGTGCTGTTGAGGTCCATAGGTGGTAAAAAAATGGGGCGAAAAATGGACGGGGCCCGGGACGACCCTTATGGGAGGCCTGAAACTAAGGCTATTATTCACTATTTTTTTGGGGTTCAGGAATCCCGGAAATCGAACGAGGTGCCCGTAAGGTACAAAATAATAACCCTGACTAAAGGATTCAGGGTGATAAGGTCATATGAGAGATTATAAGAAGGGCTTAGATGATTGCATATAAGGCTGGTTTTCAGCTCTCTACAACTGGCCATAAGAGGTAAACTAAGAGGTGTTTATGGGCCCAAAACGATCTTAGGGGGTGCTATAGAGGTCGATAGCACGCCGTAAAAAAAAACGGGAAGAAAAAGTGACGGGGCCCGGGACGGCACCTCTGGGGGCATAAAAAAAGGCTATTATTTATTGTTTTTTAGGGTTCTCAGGTCCCTAAAAAAACCCCGCAAATCGAACGAGTGACCATACGGTAAAAATAGGAACCCTGACCAGAGGATTCGGGGTGAAAAGGTCATATGAGGGATGATAAGAAGGCCTTAGAAGATTGCATATAAGACTGTTTTTTCCCCTCTCTAGAAGAGGCCATAAGAGGGATCCTAAAAGGAGTTCAGGGGCTGAAAACGATCGTGAGGGGTGCTGTGGACGTCCACAATGTAATACCCCACATTTGCACGTATTTAAACAAAGTATTTTTGAATTTGATGCGTATAATTTTTGTATTTTATTCGTATAATTCTAATATTTGTACTGAAAATTATGTTCAATAGGAATATAAAAAAAAAACTAATAAAAATAAAATAAATAACACGTTTTTGTTGAAAGTAGTTAATTGTGTTCTTAAATAATATTTTTATGGTTAAAAATATTTTAAAAGCTTCCAAAAATAGATTTCAAAGGTTTTCTAACTTATTTAGGAGTATTTATGGGCCTCACCAAAATCCTACTTTGGGGCCTATAATTACCCTATAAAACCAAAAATTTCAAATTTTCATGATCGTACTAGTCATTAGGATTCCATAAATCTTGAGAGAAAAAGAGAGAAAAAAGGGGGTTTTGAATTTTTCGGGGAAAAAAATAGTTTCGGTTCATAAATCCGAAGAAAAAAAAAAGACAGAGAGAGAGAGAGTTTGTTGCCTCGGGATTCGTGCAGCGCCGGACCTCCACCGCGGAAACCACCGCGCCACTGCAGCAGCCATCGCGCTACCACCAGCTGGCCACCACTACCCTTCCTCCTCTCTTGTTGGTATTTTTTGAACTCTTCAAAAAAAAATTTCTACTTCTTTATTTTTTATTCAATTTTGCAAATTCATGTTTATAATTATGTTTAATCATGTTTTTATAACTTTAATCATGTTTTGATATAAGTATGAATTGTTTTAAGGCATGAATTAATTTTGTTGTTCATGAAATTATAGATTAGGGTTTGAAAAATTTATAAAGTTATGATTTTATGAATTTTTATGTTCTAAAATTTGATATTATGATGTTAAATTAATGTTGGGTGAATTTATGATGATGTTATTAAGTTTAGATGGATTTTTAAGGGTTTTAAACTTAATTTATAAAGCTGTCCAAATTTTATAATCATGAATTTGAGTTGAATAAATATTATCAACATGTTTTGGCATATGAAAAAAGTGTTCCAAAGCCTATGTTGATTTCATAAATATGTTAGTAGATTGTAGAAGTGCTTTAACATGAAATTATGATGTTTTTAAAAGTTTTCATGGCTTTAAAGTTGAAAAAAAAATATGAAGTTTTAATAAAAACAAGTTAAATTAAGTTTTAAGTGTCCAAATTGTACTAGTATGATCAAACATCAATTCTATGGTGATATAAATAAATTTGAGTATGTTTTATGAAGTTTATAAGAGATTTTAAGCATGTTTAACATGCTGTCCAGATTTTATAAATTAATTAATTAGACTTTTAAAGCATGAAAATAACATAAATTGATCATATATGTTAAGTAATACATTGTATAATCGATTGGTGTTGTTTTCGGAAGTTTTCAAGGAGTTTTGATAAATTTAAATTGCTGTCCACTTTTCTAAAGTGGCATAAAAAATTTATTAAGGTTTTATAAAGCATAAATAAGTCTCGAAAACTAAGTTGTATTGAAATAGAATAGAAAAGTGAAGTATGGAATTGAATAGAGACCATATAAGGAAGTTTTGCACAATGTTTCAAAATTAGAAGTTAGTTATATTTGTTGTAGAATTTTGTCAATAAGGTTTTAATTTAGTTCGATTTTTCCTTATGTAGGAGACTTTGACCTTGTTCACTTCTAGAAGTTGTGGCGGAGCACAGTTATTTTACAAGGTACATAAGTACTAAAGACAAACATAAGAGTTAGAATGCATGCTTGAACAATTCTTGATTACATGATATCTTGTATGCTTGTTTTGAATCATGAATTTATGTATATGGCAAGTTAGTTAGTAGCATGTTCATAAAGATTGATGACATTCCATGTTAAATAGAAAGTTTAATTTTTATAAGCTTGAATTGGAATGTGATGATCAGTTTAATTTAGCAAATAATTTATTGATCAAGGAAGAAGGTTATTTTTAAGTTGGTTAGTCACTTAATTAACAAGAAAGATAGTTGTCAATTTATATTCACATAGTTAAAAGAAGCTGTGAGCAATTATTTATAGGCAAGTTACCACTCACAGTTTAATGTGTGGTAAAGAAGGCTCAGTTTAAATAAAAGACACACAAAAGATTAATTTTGAATCCCCTTAAGTTGAAGATAATTAAATTGGCTTATGTGATTTGATGCATGTTTTTATGTGATGCTACATGAGAGTCATAACATTGTTAAAACTAATAAACCACGTAAAGTGTAACAGGACTTGCATTAAAGCTCTTGGAACGTATATACCTTGAGTATGAACAATGGGGGGAGTCGTATGGAACAGTGATCTATGACTTCTAATTGGAGTACAAGATGTTGTACTCTTTTCTACAGCTAATGCGCTGGATATCCGTCACTTTATGTGATATAGTAAGACCTTCTTAGAGTTCTCCGAAGTTGGTGCCCAATAGGGCCTTGAGTATGAACGAGGTTGAATTAAGTTGACGTTTGATGGCAAAGGACAAGAGTAGCACTTCAGGACAAGCAACTTAAGGCAATGTGCCAGAGGCTACTCAGGCGGCATTTGAGAAGCTTGAGAAACGGGTGGCCAAGGCGATGGAGAATTCGACCAAATCAGAAGAGCGATCCACAAGGGTCGAGAGGGGAGCCGCGGAATCGTCCGACGGGCTAAGGAAGGCCGAGTAAGACATTGGGGCGCTTAAGGAGCAAGTGGACGTTGTTGACACAAGGGTTGAGGAGATTGCTATTGAGCGTTCCGTCGAGGCCAACACGCTCATGAGCCATGTCATGGAGAAGATGGAGAGTGATGAGGCTATCGCACACCTATCAAAAATAAACCTAACCACTCTAACTAATATAACTAGGGAAGTAGGGATCAAATCCACAGGGAAGCAATTAAACCTATTAGTTCTAAAAAGTTTAAACTGTGTAAAGGGCCTTTGACTGACAACTGTGATCAAGAAATTAACTAGAATTAGTGTTAAATTAAATAAGGAATTAAATTAATGACTAAACCTAGGACGTCGGTTCACCATACATTAACCAACGAATTGCAAACAAATAATTAATTAGAATATCAATTTCCTTGAATTAAGGTCCACTAACTCTCTCGAAACTAAAACCATTCAAAACTCCTCTAATGGCTCTCGCTCACTTAGACTTGTTTTTTCCCTATTGTCCTTATGATCTAATTGAGGTAATCTTACCTCTCGGCATCGATTTCAACAATATCAAACTAACAACTAAACCTGGCCAGTATTTAATTGAAAGCAATAACAATTGACAACAGGAATTCAAGTACATTAATAGTTAAACTAATATTTATGAGCAAAACATCACCAATCAACCCATGGATCCCCTAGTCCAAGAAAAGAAACTACTCACTCATAATTGAGAGAAAAAAAAAAAACTAAATCAATAAAAGCAATTAAAATCCTAAACATGATTAAACTAAACAACCCAACAATAATCAAGAATTTAATTCTAAGAGCATGAATTAAAACTAATAATAAACATTAATTAAGAACAAGAATTGAGATTGAAATAAAACCTGAATATTATTGATTGAATGATTGACAAGAATTCTACACTTGAGAGAGAATTTATAGTAAACTAGGGTTTGTAAAACTAAAAAGGCGTAATTAACTAATTAGGAGTAAAAAGGCGCAAAAGTTAGTAGAAATGGCTCAAAAGAGCTGCATTAGAGCTAAAAGTCAATCGGGATCGGGGGTAAAGTACATATAAAATATCAACTTATCAAACTCTCCCGAGCCAAACCTTTGCTTGTCCTCAAGCAAACAACTAAGCAAACAATGACTTCACCCCTTTAACTTTGCAAAACAAAATTAATTCAAGAAATTCCGAGTACGCAAGTTCCTCAACCAACCCATCAAAATCCCTTGATCGCCATCCACTCAAATCAAAATGAATAAGCCAACAATGTAAGAATAGAAGTCGATGACTAGAGTAGCTCACTCAGTGTCACTCCACACATAAAATTGAGCATAGATAATGAAGCTCACCCTTAATCCCAAATAAGAATGCAAATGCAATAAGTGTTTGAATGCAAAATTTGAGAACCCAAACCCACATCTCACGCCTCATGCAAGTGTTTAAAGGTAGTCACTCAATCCTAGTATGAATGTCGACTCGAAATGCATGTAATACTCCATAGCTTTGGCAATTGACTCAACTCACAAGAACTAAAAACATGCACATGCCGATCAAAAAGGTCTTTATAAGCTTGTAACGTGGCTAGGGTGATGGGTAGGATAGAATTTGGGATAATGTGGTGGTAAATGCGGGCTATACGCATATAACAATAAAAGATCACAATCAACATCTCCAACATTAATTCCAACATCAAACCAATTCTCATACAATCACATCACACCATAAAGCTTTACATTTCAACTACTCCAAGTATCACAAACTTTTCTTTTTCAACATCTTTTTTTCAGCTCTGTTTTTTTTTCTGCTTTTTCTTTTTCATTTTTCATTTCTTTTGTTTTCAACTTTCAAGATTTTTTCAATTTAGGTTCACGACTCTTAATGACATCTCAAAGAAAAAATCATTACACATACATATCTAGGCCAATAAAAGATGTATAACATTTTAATTCTTTATTAAAACTAGTCTAGACATTGGTATGCAGAGCCTGAATGTGAGACCTATTATTAAACTTTTAACAATAACCATTCACAATTTCCCAACTCAAAAATCTCCAACAAATACAAAACAACTCCTCAACTCCCCCAAGCCAAGATTGGGAATACATCAAATGATTAGAATAAGGCCAAATAGGGTTGTAATGTGGCTAAAATGCAAATGAAGGGTAAAAGCTCAAAATAAAGACTAAGGGAAAATTTGTGAAGGAATGCCTAAAATCTGAAAGCTCCTAATAGAAATGAATGCCTTATATCATTCGCAGCATGTAACATATCAAAGCCAAGCTACTAGAGTTAAAAGCCTAAAACATGGATTATACATGCACCAGCAACAAAGCACACATGAAAAGAAATAAGAATAGAATAATGTATGTGGCTCAAATCCTCCCGTTAACACGGTTCAACCCTCTACTCTACACATGGCTATAATGACAAGATTAGAAATAGTTTCAAGCTAAGTCAAGTTCCAGTCCAAGTTGGAACTTCCCAAAACATAGCTGTTCACATGCACAAGTCAATCAAAAACATTTTTAAATAAAATGCGGGGCAGAGGGAAGTCAACATTCACAAAATTTCTTCAAACCAATCAATCAACTAAAGCTAACTACCAAAAGCAAATAAAAAAAACTAAACTATGAAAACATTACATTTTTTTGGTCATATGTAAACTCCTACTTCTACGAAGTAGTACAAACCATATGACTATCCTAAGAAAGAAATAAAACTACACTAGAAAGCAATAAAAACTAAACTAAGAAAGCAATAAAATTACCTCCCCCAAGTCGGACACAGCAATGTCCTCATGCTGAAGGAAGCAAAGTGAGAGAGAAGAGAGATGGTGGAAGGGTTTAAGGAGTCATGGAGGTGTAATATGATATATATGGGTGAGAGGATGAAGTTGTGCATAGATAAGAAACATGCGTGGGTGATAAATGATATTGCATGTAGCATACACGAATTGAAAATTTACCACCTCTCAGTGTTTCGATCATATCTCAAAAAGTATAATTCCGATTAGCATGATTCTTGAGGCATTGGAAAGTAGACTCAAAGGACGCCTCAACGGTAGGTCGTACGCCTCGTGGAACGTCCTCGAAAAAATGTTATGGGCGTTTAAAATTGACCCTTTGAATCTGCCGCGAACAATTTATTCACTCGGGCCACGGGCTGGGCACCCGGAGGGGTCCGGGCATACAGCTCTTTTTACAACTTTCCAAAAAAATTTCTATGTGTTCAGTTTTGGGTTGCGCGCCCGGGACGATTTCCACACGCCCGGACCAACCCGGGCATATGACTCCTTCGTGTTTTCTTGCTTTTCACTTCAATTTTCACCTATAAACATACAAAAATAACACTTGGAAGACATTGTTAGTCCGTCACTCTCCTCTCCAAAGCTAACAATAGAGATAAAGAACCTACTAAACTATGAAAATCAAAATGAAAAAGTTACTATAAACTAAACTACCTATGGGTTGCCTCCCGCAAAGCGCTTCTTTAGGGTCATTAGCTTGACCATATTACCTAATAACTCATGGAGGATCGAAGAGTGAACATGAACCACATTTATTTAGATAATCAAAGAAATTAGGATTTATTGGTTTCTCAAATGCCTCTAGTTCCATGGTAAAAACCTCATCATTTGTCTTATTCGCATTACAAGCATGAGAAGATTGTTTTCGAGGTTTTCGACGTTTCTTAGGACGGGATTTCCTTTTCTTTTGATCGTGAAATAGCTTATTATTAACGCTATCTTCATCACCTACAATAGAATCCAAACACACAGGAGCCTCCAGAAGATCCTTATTAGGGGATCGAGGCAAGTCATTAAGAACAATTTCATTAAGAGTATAAATTGCATAGCATGATTGTTCTATCATAGGATTTTTCAATGCACTATCAAGGATAAAGGTAACCTTGTCATCACCTACAGAAAGAGTCAAATTTCCATTCTTTACATCGATAACAGCTCCTGCAGTATTTAAGAATGGTCTACCTAGAATAATAGGGATGTGAGCATCCTCAGCCATATCTAGCACAACAAAATCAACAGGAATAAAGAATTTCCCGACTCTCACCGGGACATCCTCTAAAATACCTTTAGGGTACTTCACTGTTGTATCTGCCATCTGCAAAGTAATATTAGTGACCTTCAAAGCACCCATATTAGGCTTTTTGCAAATAGATGAAGGCATGACACTAACACTGGCCCCTAAATCGCATAGAGCTTTATCAATAAATAATGGGCCAATGTTACAAGGAATAGAAAAACTTCTCGGGTCTTTCAGCTTAGGTGGTGACTTGTTTTGCAATATGGAATTGCACTCCTCTGTAAGTGCTACGTTCTCCACTACATTCAACTCACGTTTCCTGCTCAAAATATCTTTCAAAAATTGTTATCAAATCTGTCAAAGGAACAATAACTTGCAAATTCTTCACAATATCTAAAAATTTATTGAAATGATTATCATTCTTACTCGTGGTCACCCTGTTCGGAAAGGGCAACCTAACGTGTGACCTCGGGATCGTATCAATCGATGTGTCATCTACCTTCTCCTTAAGTGCTTCAGTTTCCTTAGCTGGAACGGTCTCTAAATCTTCAATCACCACATCACTACTCTTCTTAGCTCCACCTGCAACATAAGAATTAACATCATCAGTAGGAATTTTTGAGCCCTCATAAGCAGTTCCACTCCTCAAAGTAATGGCAATGACATGGTCCCTCGGGGGATTCTGTGATGCATGTGATACCGGAGGTGTAGGTTGTGATGGAAGGTGGCCTGGTTGTCTTTTAGCAGTTGATTGTGCAATCTGAGCTATCTGAGTCTCCAGGTGCTTGTTGTCAGCCTACATTGCCTCCATATTTTTCTACATCTGCAACATCATATTCTTCAGCTCCGAAATTTCACCACTAGGTTGAGCCGGTAATGGTGGTGCTGATAGTGGTGGCCTGCTGAAACCTCGTGGGTGTGGTGGTACATATCTCTGCACCTGCTGGGGTGCCTGTTGAGATGATATAGCTTGCTGAGGATTATGTACATTGCTATTGTTCTTGTAGGAAAAGTATGGATGATCCTTGCAACCTGGATTATATGTATTGGAAAATGTTTTGCTCTACTGAACTGGTACATGACTGCACAATATGACCGAATGAACCACAGGAATCACTGAAAGGGTCACTGCATCCCAAAAGTGCAGCTACAGGTGATGGTGGAGGAGCTGTAGTACCAATCTTATCAAGTTTAGTTCTGACTTATGTCATTGATATGTGCAGCTAAACTCTCATACTTATCATCAACTACGTGTTTTACACCCTTCTTGGAATGCCCTCTAAGGTTACCAAACTGTGAATTATGAGTAGCAATTTCATGAATCAGTTCATAGGCAGCATTGACCTCCTGGTTCATGAATCGACCATTAGCAGCAGAATCTAACAAAGCTCTACTCTCATTCCCTAAACCATTGTAGAATGACTGAACCAAAAACCACTTCTCAAGCCCATGATGAGGACACATTCTCAATCACTCTTTGAAACATTCCCAAGCATCATAAAGTGACTCATTTGTTTCCTTATTGAAATTAGTAATTTGGCTCCTCAATAAAGCAGTTCTCTGTGGTGGATAGTACTTCCTCTAAAAGGCAAGAGCCAAGTCTTCCCCATAAGTAATTGTAGCCATATTATGATCATTCAACCAGGTTCTAGCCTTGTCCTTCAACGAAAATGGGAACATTCTCCTCCTAATGTAATCCTTAGAAACGTTCATTTGCTTGATAGTATCACAATATTGAAGGAAATTCTGCAAATGAAAATTCGGATCCTCCTTCAATGTCCCTGAAAAATGATTTCGTTCAATCATATTCACAAGGGCCGGTTTTAGTTCAAAATTAGCAGCATCGGTATCGGGTATTCAATAACCTCCAGCCATAGACTTCGTACTAGGCAAGGAATAGTCTCTCAATGAACGGGCCGCAAGTGGCGGTGGTGGAGGTGATGGTCCTCTACCCTGTCCTTCTCCTTCGGCAGCCATTTCGACCTCTAAATACCCCCTTCAAACAATGGGTTGAAGGTTAACTCAAAAAACTGAGACAAATTAGAAACAACTTCCTCCACGGATCGAGGAAGAAAAATTCGGCGTCTACTACGTCTCAACCGCTTCAAAAATGCTTGCTCGGGCTCAGGGAAAATGAAAATGTCAGACACGTGGTCGGTTTGCATAAACCTATAAACCTGTACAACATGCAACTCCGAGAAATAATGAGAAGTTGCCTCAAAGAACCAAAAAGTTCTTTGAGACAAAGAAAAATAAAAAGGAAACAGTATAAACCCGACTAATAGAATTAAAAATTGCCTCCCTGGCAACAGCGCCAAAATTTGATGAGGCTATCGCACACCTAACAAAAATAAACCTAACCACTCTAACTAATATAGCTAGGGAAGTAGGGATCGAATCCACAGGGAAGCAATAAAACCTATTAGTTCTAAAAAGTTTAGACTGTATAAAGGGCGTTTGAGTGACAATTGTGATCAAGAAATTAACTAGAATTAGTGTTAAATTAATTAAGGAATTAAATTAATGACTAAACCTAGGACGTTGGTTCACCATACATTAACCAACGAATTGCAAATAAATAATTAATTAGAATATCAATTTCCTTGAATTAAGGTCCACTAACTCTCTCGAAACTAAAACCATTCAAAACTCCTCTAATGGCTCTCGCTCACTTAGACTCGTTTTCCCAATTGTCCTTATGATCTAATTGAGGTAATCTTACCTCTCGTCATCGATTTCAACAATATCAAACTAACAACTAAACCTGGCCAGTATTATATTGAAAGCAATAACAATTGACAACAGGAATTCAAGTACATTAATAGTTAAACTAATATTTAAGAGCAAAACATCACCAACCAATCCATAGGTCCCCTAGTCCAAGAAAAGAAACTACTTACTCATAATTGAAAGAAAAAAAAAAAACTAAACCAATAAAAGCAATTAAAATCCTAAACATGATTAAACTAAACAACCAAACAATAATCAAGAATTTAATTCTAAGCATAAAACTAATAAACCTAAGAGCATGAATTAAAACTAACAATAAACATTAATTAGGAACAAGAATTGAGATTGAAATAAAACATGAATATTATTGATTGAATGATTGACAAGAATTCTACACTTAGGGAGAATTTTAGAATAAACTAGGGTTTTTAAAAGTAAAAAGGCGTAATTAACTAATTAGGAGTGCAAAGCATTAAGTACTAAACATAATACAAGGAAAAACACGCGAAAAAAGCCTTCGGAGCCACCCCCCCGAAGGGGTCCGGGCATGCAGCTCTTACCCAGGCGGATGGCTTCGACCCGAGCATGTGGCTTTGCCTTGGCTCGTTTCTCGGTTTTTGCTCGTCCTTCCTTAATTACTTATTTAATTTTTCGTTTAGCACTTCTAATCTTAAGTTAAGCTTCCCAAATGACTTCATCTCTTCACTAACTTCTTCAAGTGCTTCAAAAGGCTCGGAAAACAACGATAAATCATCGATTCCTGTAAAATCTAATAAAAAGCACAACAGACACTCGGAATAGCAAAAGTTAGTAGAAATGGCTCAAAAGAGCCGCATTGGAGCTAAAAATCAATCGGGATCAGGGGTAAAATACATATAAATATCAACTTATTAGAGAGCGAGATGGCTAAGGTCTGGGGAGAGCTCTAAGCCTTGAGGAAAGAAAATGACCTCCTCAAGGACGATCTGTTGTTGTGCAAGAAGGGCGCGGTAAATGGGGGTGTCACTATCCAAGCCGAGCCAAAGATAGACATTCCCAAACCATCCAAGTACCAAGGGAAAAGGGATGCTCGAGAAATCGACAATTTCCTTCGGAGCTTGGAGAGGTATTTTGAAGCCATGCACATGGAGGATGAAACTTCCAAGATCAACACCGCCACTATGTACCTCGGGGAGGATGGTATCCTAAGGTGGAGAAGGCGTGAGTTGGATATAAAGAAGGGAACTTATTCCATTAACACTTGGGATGAGTTTGAGAAAGACTTCATGATGTGAATTTGAATATCTGTGATGAAACACCAACAGTGGATGAGCCAATTAGCCTAATGGTAAATACCATTGGTTTTATTACTGATAAATCACAGGTTTGGGTGATGATGGTAAATAATGTGGTAAGCACTGACAACGGTGATGGCTCCCTAGCCAACACATTTGTTTATTGATCATTAATACTTTGTCACTGGTGGAGTGAGTCATTAAATAAGCTAGGAATTATTATTAATGCACTCACAGGATGGATCACAGTGGTGGTTACAGGGAACAACTTGGTTTGCTCCATGAGTTTTTCCCATTTCACTTGATAGGGTATTCTCATTTTGGACATTATTATTAATAATTCTTGTGGAGTCTTGATCCACATAAATATGCTAAAAGACATGAAGAATGGGTTCTTAAAGGTTTCTTGATTAAACGATTGAATATTGAAGCATTTCTTGAAGTTTCTTGATGTTCTTGAAAGTTGCGCCAAAATTGACAAAGCATGGTGGCAGAATTTTTTTGCGATTTTAACTATCTTGGGCATCAAGCAATTTTCGTGATTTTTAGGATAATTTCTGATGATTATCTTGTTTATTAAATATCTAGTTAGGTTGTTAGGATATTTCTTGATTAGTTAGTTAGTTAGAGTTTGTTAGGAAAGATAAGATCAAAGTGCAAGTTGTATGATGATGTGGCAATCTTATCTTTAGTTTGTTGAGCAAGATTAGGATTTATTTTCCTAGTTTATGCGTGATTCTTTTGTAGATTCTCGTTAGGATTTTGTTGTTGATTATACTTTAAATAATCTCAACAATAGGATGTAATTAAAAAAGTTTTACACATTGGAAATTCAATACATTGAATTCCGAAATTTGCGCAAGTTTGTGAGTAAACTTTGTTCGTATTTTTCTTCATAAATTTGTGAGTCAGGAGTGATAAACAAATTTAGATCCTAGTTAATTAATTACAGGAGTGTATTAATTAATTAGCCTTNAATTAGCCTTCAATTAAATAATTTAGGAGTGGAGAGTTTAATTGATAAACAACACGTGAGTTTTAGGTTGTATTTGCGAGTACCACTTAAAATCCACATCACTTCAAGAAGAAGTTCTACCTGGAGAATGCTCAAGAGGTGTCCATGACGAAGCTACATGAGTTGAAGCACACAAGCAACATCAAAGAATATATCAAGAAATTCACATCACTCTTGCTTGAAGTCGAAGACATGACAGAGAAGACCCAACTCATTTACTTCATTGGAGGGTTGCAACTTTGTGACCAGCAAGAGGTAAAGAGGAGGAACCCTCAAACCATTGCTGACGCCATCGCTATTGCAGAGTCCCTGATGGAGTTCAGGGTTTCCAAGAAGGATGCCAGGAGTGGTAGTAGTAAAGGGAAAGGTGGAGGAGGTAAGCCCACCGAGCGAAACCACGGTCACCAGGGGGAAGGCAAGGTCGAGAGGAAGGATAAAGGAAAGGGTCCAGCATCTTCCTCAGACAAGCCAAAGAACCGTGGTTTTTTCTTATGCGGAGGGTCGCATTGGGCCAGGGAGTGCGCAGCCAATGGGAAGCTCATTGCTCTTATGGGGTCGAATGCGGAATCGTTGGGGAACGAGGCGCAAATGGGGACTTTGCGTTTGTTGAGCTGCGTCAAGGCGACGGTTAAAGCAAGGGAGTGTGACAACGTGGCCAAGGTGAGTACACTGCCCCGTTCAAAAACATCTTCACTTATGTTTGTTGAAGCACACGTGAATGGGCACGCTTCTAAGTCACTCATGGACACGGATGCCACTCATAACTTTGTTGCCAAGGGGGAGGCAACAAGATTGGGGTTACAATACGCCAAGGAGCCAGGCCGGTTAAAGACCGTCAATGCTTCACCAGCGCCTATCCTAGCTGTTACACGGGGTGAACCCCTTTGTTTGGGCGAATGGAAGGGCACTGTGGATTTCAGGGTCGTTAATATGGATGACTTCTCACTAGTGTTGGGTATGGAGTTCATGCATTCAGTGAGGCCGTTGACATTGGAGACAGATGACACCTTAACCATTAGGGGAAATGATGGAACAAGGTTTATCCCCGTTTCATGGGAAGACGTGGAAGCCAAGGCCCTATCAGCTCTCCAACTTTGCAAGGGTGTGAAGAAGGTTGAAGCTACATTCTTGGCAACACTCGTCGAAAAGGAGTCTCAAGGGGGTGAGATTCACAAGGAAATTTCCAGGGTTCTCCAGGAGTTTGAAGACGTAATGCCTCCGTAACTTCCCAAGAAACTTTCTCCTAGAAGGGAAGTGGATCATGAGATTGAGCTGGAGCAACGGGCTAGGCCTCCAGCCATGTCGCCTTATAGGATGGCACCACCGGAGCTCGAGGAGCTAAGGAAGCAAGTCAAGGAATTGTTTGATCCAGGGTTCATTAGGCCATCCAAGGCACCCTATGGGGCACCTGTGCTTTTCCAATGAAAGCATGATGGGAGGTTGCGTATGTGCATTGACTATCGAGCCCTCAACAAGATCACGGTGAAGAAAAAGTATCCAATCCCGTTAGTCGCCGATCTCTTTGATTAACTTGGTAAAGCCAGGTACTTCTCCAAACTTGATCTTAGATCGGGGTATTTGCTGGTACGCATAGCTGAAAGGGATGAGCCAAAGATAGCATGCGTAACTAATGGAGATTAATTTGTTGGACTTGCAAACTACTATTGGCAATTCATAAGGAGTTACTTGGCAAGGACAACACCATTGACTAACTTGCTGAAGAAGAAGGTAAAATGGTCGTCGAGTGACAAGTGTCAAGAAGCATTTGATGACTTGAAACAAGCTGTCAGCGAGGAGCCTGTTCTAGCCTTACCCGACTATTCCAAAATATTCGAGTTGCACACAGATGCATCAGAATTTGCCATAGAAGGGGTGCATATGCAAGAAGGACATTCTGTTGCATATGAGTCGCAGAAGATGAATGACACAGAGAGGCGCTACCCAGTTCATGACAAGGATATGAACGCGATCATTCATTTCTTACGCATTTGGAGGCACTACTTGGTTGGGAGTCAGTCCACCATCATGACCGACAACGTGGAAACAAGTTTTTTTCAAAACCAAAAGAAATTTAGTCCCAAGAAAGCCATGTGGCAAGACTTCTTGGCAGATTTTGATTACACTATGGAGTAAAAGCCGGGCAAGGTAAATGTCGTTGCTGATGCCTTAACCCGCAAGGCTATACTTGCTAGCACGAGTTTTATTGCTAGCAACCTCCTTGAGCGAGTCAAGGAGGGGATGAAGCAAGATCCATTGGCCAAGTCAGTATTGGAGATGGCCATGGAAGGGAAGATGCGACGGTTTTGGGTTGAAGGTGGGGTTCTCTACACCACCGGTCGTCGCATGTATGTGCCTAAGTGGGATAACCATAGACGTGACATCATGAAGGAGTGTCATGACTCAATGTGGGCCGGACATCCAGGTATGCAACAAACTCTAGCTCTATTAGAGGAGTCATATTACTGGCCACATATGAGGGATGACATAGAGGCCTATTTGAAAACTTGTCTTGCCAACAAGACAAGATTAAACAACAAGTTCCAGCTGGGCTCTTGGAACCATTGCCCACACCTGAGAAACAATGGGAGAGTGTGTCAATGGACTTCATATCAGCCTTACCCAAGTCTGATGGGTGTGGCTTGATCATGGTTGTTGTTGATCGCTTCTCGAAGTATGGGACATTCATCGCAGCACCAAGGGATTGCACAGCCGAACAAGCTGCCCAGTTATTCTTCAGGCATGTCGTGAAGTATTGGGGACTTCCTCGGACAATCATTAGCGACCGAGATCCAAGGTTCACTGCAAAGTTCTGGATGGAGTTGTTCAAGCTGCTAGGGTCAGGCCATCACTTCTCAACAAGCTTTCATCCGCAAACCGATGGGCAAACGGAGAGGGTGAACGCCTTGTTGGAAGTCTACTTAAGGCACTTTGTGAGTGCCAACCAAAAGAATTGGGCAAGGTTTATTGATGTTGCTCAATTCTCCTACAATCTGTAGCAGTCAGAGTCGACACAACAAAGTCCTTTTGAGATCATCAAGGGACAACAACCCCTGACACCGCAATCAATTGTTGCGACGGGCTACAAGGGTAGTAGTCCCGCTGCATATCGGGTTGCAAGGGAGTGGGATCAACAAATGGATATAACAAAAACCTACTTGAGCAAAGCCATAAAGAAGATGAAGAAATGGGCAGACAAACATCGGAGACCGGCCGAGTATCAAGTTGGTGACTTAGTCATGGTAAAGTTGCTCACACAACAATTCATAGTATTCCGGAAAGTCCACAAGGGTTTGGTGCGCAAATATGAAGGACCATTTCGAATCCTAGGAAAGGTTGGAAAGTTATCTTACAAGGTGGACTTGCCAGCCATGCTGAAGATACACTCGGTGTTCAATGTGAGTATGTTGAAGCCCTACCACGAAGATATGGAGGATCCAACGAGGGGCAAGTCACAACGAGCTCCCACGGTTGTCGTGACATCATTTGAACGGGACAGTGATCAAATTGAAGCGACAAGGGTGGTCCGTCGCAGGAGCGTTCCAAGCTACAAAGAGTACTATGTCCATTGGAAGGGATTCCCGGAAAGCGAGGCAACATGTGAGAAAGAAGATGACTTATGACAATTCCGGGATAAGGTCGAGGCATTTGAGTCGCAGCCTTGACGGGGTCGTTAAGGGCTTTGGTGGGGGAGCATGTCACGAGTGACTCAATGACCCACCCATGGCATTGGAACGAGGGCACAGGGATCCCGATGGGGAGCCGCCCATATGTTGTGCAAGCAACACTTATCTCCCTATAGTAGGCAGTCTACTGGAAAAGATAGTGATGCTGGACAATACTCGATGTGCAGATAAGCAGTACTTTTGGGGACGGCAGTGCTATATTTCTCTAACGAGGTTTAAACTTGGTGTAAAGGTTGTCTATTACATTGGAAGAGTATGGAATGCTCTAGAACCTCGTTGAAAGGTCTAGAGTAGTACGGCACATTCCGGAAGGTTCCGGAAAATTGTAGGATATTCTAGGGTAGGTGACTCTAGAATGTTCTAGTATGCTCTAGTGGATGCATAGATGTTTCTAGGGTATTCTGACATGTACATAAGAGTATGTAAGGACTAGAAAGTTCTAGATAGAGTATTGTGTAGAACCCTCCATTTGAGGAGGTTAGAATGTTCTAGATTACATATAGTAGGAAGAGTGATGCCTAAAAATACCTAAGGCATTCATTTGTACATTCATTCAGGAAGAAAAACACAAGCCTTGTACTCTTCTCTCAAGCAACAGAACACATACTTTACTCAAACACTTGTCCTTTCTTACTTAGTCTCTTATTCAAGCTTTTGTTGCACTACTTAGCTACATACTAGGAAAAGGGTTTAGCCTTGACTAGCATCTAAGGGGTGGAAGTTAGTGGGCAACGTGTGTAGGACTAAGGGGAATTAGTCAACACGTGACAAAGCACTCTCACTCCATCCCATCATGAAATGACTTATGCCCACTTGTACTTGCACCTTTTCTTTTACTAGACAACTACTCACCACAAGTGGGTCATCGTAGGGCCAAGTCCAAGACAAAGCCATGCACACAAAACAAATAGTCGGCAAAGCTGAGTACATAACTACTAAAGACTATGCAACAAAAATAAGAAATAAAACATGCACTCAACTTACCTTGACAACCTTTTTCCTGTACATGGACTCAATTAAATTAATTACTATATTAAAAATTATGAATCCTGCATCGAACGGGTTTCCTCTTTACAATCATCACCCTATTAGGCACCAACTTGGGAGCAACTCCAAAAAGGTATTACTATGTTACATAAAGTGACGGATATCAAGCGCATTAAAATAGAAAAGAGTACAACGTCTTGTACCCCAATTAGAAGTCATAGATCACTGTTCCATACGACTCTCATGCAAAATCACACAAAATATGCATCCAATCAAGTAAGCCAATGTAATTATCTTCAACTTAAGGTGATTCCAAATTAAAATTATGTGTGTCCTTTAATTAACCTGAACCTCCTGCACCACACATTAACTGTGAGTGGCTGATAACTTGCTTTCTTCTTAACCACACATTAACTGTGAGTGGCTGATAACTTGCTTTCTTCTTAAAAATGATTGCTCATAACTTCTTTTAATTATGTGAATAAAAATTCACAACTATCATTCTTGTTGATTAAGTAACTAACCAACTTAAAAATGACTTTCTTCCTTGGTCAATAGACTATTGGCCAAATTAAACTAATCATGACACTCCAATTCAAGCTTATATAATTCAACTTTCTATTTAACTTGCCATGCACATAAATTCATGATTCAAAACAAGCATACAAGATTTCATGCAATTAAGAATTTTTCATCCATGCATTATAACTCTTATGTTTGTCTTTAGTACTTACGTACCTTGTAAAATAACTGTGGTCCGCCACAACTTCTAGAAGTTGACTAGTTCAGAGTCGCCTACATAAGGAAAAACCAAACTAAATTAAAATGTTGTTGACTAAACTCTACAACAACTATAACTAACTTCTAATTTGGACACTTTGTACAAAACTTCCTTGTATGGTCTCTATTCAATTCCATACTTCAGTTTTCTTTTCTATTGCAATACTACTTAGTTTTCGGGACTTATTTATGCTTTATAAAACCTTAATAAAAAATTTATGCCACTTTAGAAAAGTGGAAAGCAATCTAAATTTATCAAAACTCCTTGAAAACTTCCGAAAACAAGACCATTCGATTATACAATGCATTACTTAACTTATATAGTCAATTCATGCTAATTGCATACTTTAAAAGCCTTATTAATTAATTTATAAAACATGGTTAAAATAACTTTTAAACTTCATAAAACATACTAAAATTTAAATATTTCAATATAGAATTGATATGTGATCATACTTAATGTAGAAAGAGTTCATGTTAGGGTCTCTTCAACTGAATACATGGAGAGGGAACTAGAGAGCTACACTTCGGACGGACAGGTGTTGGCTTGTTCACTTCCTGATGGCACGGACCTCAATTCCTGCAAAACAAGGGAGTAAAATCCTTGTACGAATTTTTCCCCCTCCGATACTTAAGTAAGTACTTGTATGAGGACTAAGGCAAATTAACAATAAATAACAACTTAGTAATCTACAGAGGGAAACTAGTGAGAGAAATTCTTTTAGTATGATGAGAGAATAAATGAAAATTGAATAGTGAATGCCCCTCCAAAATGATGATTTTGAGGGGTATTTATAGCCTTTAGGTTTAGAGTCTAACAAATAAGACAATGAGATTTGTCATCGTTTAACTGGTTGATACTTGATCAAGCCTCATGGGCTTTCATATTCAAGCCTCAAGGCCCAAATTCCTCTTTGTATCCTACCTTGTAGCCTCAAATAGGATTGCGACATGTGGCAGAGGTTGCTCTTCTTTTAAGTATTTGTTGTGGACACGTGGCCCAATCTTACAACGATACGTGGCCGTGTGGAGCCCACCTTGGTAGTCTAGTCATTGCCAGGTGGTAGTGCCACTTGGTCTTTTAATGGTCATGTGGCCCAGTATTATGCTGACACGTGGTATGATTTGGCGTGCCACATCATTTGCCCCTCAGTTGGGTGTTTGGATCCATAATCCATGCCCCAATTGACGTCTCTTTCCCTTTCGGAAGTTATTTTGTAACCTTCCTTGGCAGTTATTAATCCCTCAACCACCCCCTATGGTTTTTTGGGGGGAAATTCAAATTTGAAGGGGGGATTTACTTTTGTACCCCTTCAAATTTCTATACATATAGGATGATTACAATCATTTTCAATCATTTTACTTCACTTTGTATCTGTAAAAGTTCCCAACAATCCTCTCAAACTCCCAAGAAACTTCAGAGGCGATTGTCGGTGACCTGTGGTGCAATTTCCGGCGAGTTGTTGCGGTGGTTTCCTATGTGAATAGTAGATCCTAGTTTTCTTCTATTTTTTAGGTATTTACCTGAATTCTTTTTCTTTCGTGTTTTTCCTTTACTTCTTTGTCTTTTTTCCTTTGAATCTATCAATGGCTTCTTCATCCTCTTCATCCCCAAATAATAATGAGAACTCTATTAAATTATTTCCTTCTCCTCGTACTACTTCTTCTGTTGGAACTCAATCTTCTGTTGTTCCTGATCATTTATTGTCTGGGTCTTTTCTACTTCCTTCTCTTCCTGTGCAAGGAGTTGCAATGGCAAGAATTAAGCAAAATTTCCTTCACAAAATTTCCCTTGGTCCTTATTTTGAGCTTTTACCCTTCATTTGCATTTTAGCCACATTACAACCCTATTCGGCCTTGTTCTAATCTTTTGATTTATGCCCAAGCTTGGCTTGGGGGAGTTGAGGAGTTGTTTTGTTGTTGTGTTGCAATTGATTGGAGGTTTTGGAGGATTGGAAATTTGTGAAAAGGTTGTTCTTAAAATTTTATAATAGATCTCACATTAAGGCTCTGCATACCAATGTCTAGGCTAGTTTAATGAAGAATTAAAATGTTATACATCTTTTATTGGCCTAGATATGTATGTGTGATGATTTTGTCCTTGACATGTCATTAAGAGTCGTGAGCCTAATTTGAAAAAAAAATGTTGAAAGTTGAAAGAAAAAAAAAATAAATGAAAAATGAAAAGAAAAAAAGAGAGAAATTGAAAAGATGTTGAAAAAGAAAAAGACTTGTGATATTCGGAGCATTTGAAATGTAAGTTTTAATGGGGTGATGTGATCCCATGTGAATTGGTTTGATGTTGGAGATGTTGATTTTGATTTCTAATTGCTACATGCGTATAGCTCGCGTTTACCGCCACATTATCCCAAATTTAATCCTACCCATCACCCTAGCCACGTTACAAGCTCATAAAGACCTTTTTGATCAGCGTGTGCATATTTTTAGTTTTTGTGAATTGAGTCAATTGCCAAAGCTAGGGAGTATTACTTGCATTTCGAGTCGACTTTCATACTAGGATTGAGTGATTACCTTTAAACACTTGCATGAGGTGTGAGATGTGGGTTTGGGTTCTCAAATTTTGCATTCAAACACTTATTGCATTTGCATTCTTTTCCCGGGATTAAGGGTGAGCCTCATTATCTATGCTCAATTTTATGTGTGGAGTGACACCGAGTGAGCTACTCTAGTCATCGACTTCTATTTCTTACATGGTTGGCTTATTGATTTTGATTTGAGTGAATGGCGGTCAAGGGATTTTGATAGGTTGGTTGAGGATCTTGCATACTCGGAATTGCTTGAGTTAGTCTTGTTTTACAAAGTTAAAGGGGTGAAGTCATTGTTTGCTTAGTTGTTTGCTTGAGGACAAGCAAAGGTTTGGCTTGGGGGAGTTTGATAAGTTAATATTTTATATGTATTTTACCCCCGATCCCTGTTGATTTTTAGCTCTAATACGGCTCTTTTGAGCCATTTCTACTAACTTTTGCTATCTCGAGTGTTTGTTGTGCTTTTTATTAGATTTTTCAGGAATCGATGATTTATCGTTGTTTTCCGAGCCTTTTGAAGCACTTCACGTGAAGAAGTAGTAAATAGTTGAAGTCATTTGGGGAAGCTAAACTGAAGACTAGAAGTGTTAAAACGAAGAATTAAAGAGGCAATTAAGGAAGAACGAGCGAAAACCGAGAAACGAAGCAACTTAAGCTACCCGCCCGGGTCAGAGCCGTGTGCCTGGGTGAGGGTTGCACGCCCGGGTAGCCCGGGCGGGTGGCTCTGAAGGCCCAATTCAGCGAGTTTCCCTTGATTAGCCTAATTACTTAAGTGTTTTTCTCCTAATTTGTGAGATGACGCCTCTTATTATTTTTAGAATCCTAGTTTTACTCAAAAATTCTCTAAAAGTGTAAAACTCTATTCAATCATTCAATCAATAATATTCAGGTTCTATTTTATTCTCAATTCTTGTTTTTAGTTATGTTTATTATTATTTTTAATTTATGTTCTTAATTTTCGTAGTTTTGTGCTTAGATTTAATTTTCTTAATTTTTGTTAGTTTTGTTTAGTTTAATCATGTTTAGGATTTTAATTACTTTCATTGTTTTAGTTTCTGTTTCTTTAATTATGAGTGAGTAATTCCTTTTCTAGGACTAGGGGATCCATGGATTAATTGGTGATGTGTTGCTCCTAATTATTAGTTTAACTATTAATTTGCTTGAATTCTTATTGTCAATTACTATTGCTTTCAATTAAATACTGGCCGGGTTTAGTTGTTAGTTTGATATTGTTGAAATCGATGCCGAGAGGTAAGATTACCACAATTAGATCATAAGGGCAATAGGCAAAACGAGTCTAAGTGAGCGAGAGCTATTAGAGGAGTTTTGAAGGGGACTAGATTCGAGAGAATTAGTGGACCTTAATTCAAGGAAATTGATAATATAATTAATTATTTGTGTGCAATTTCGCTGGTTAATTTGTGGTGCTATAGAGAAACTGCTACTTTGAGAGTTCCAGCATCTGGTGTTTCAGATGTGAATCCTCTTGATCAGCAAGATCCTACTCCCCAGGTTGAGGGAAGAGAGGATGCTGAAGCTGCACAGGAAGCTCCTGAGGAGGAAGTAAGGGAGATTCCTACTAGGAAAAGAGAGGCTTCTGAGGCTACCACTTCCAAGCCTAAGAATAAGAGAGGTGCCTATCCTGGTGCTAATGATGTACTCATCTCTGATGAATATGTAGATGGTGTAAATAAGAAAAAACTGAGTAGTGACTTGATTTTTAATAATGAGTATTTTGAACTGATCATCCCTAACAAGGGGATAATATTTTGGATGCCCCTGATGACTACTTCCCTGTTTTATACTGAAGTTATTGACTTAGAGCTTCCCCACTTCCTTATTCATTTTTAATCTCTTAAAAAAATATGACATTAGCCTATGTCAACTTACTCCGAATTCTTGGGTTCACCTAATGTCTTATGTGACTTCTACAGGCCTTAGAGGAGTGAATGCTTCTTCTAAGGTCTTCCTTCATCTTCACCATCTCTCAAAAGCCTCCCACTGCAAACGTGGGTGGTTCTATCTGAAAAACAATGAGGGGTTCCTCACTTGTATAGAGAAAGCCAACAAGGTTCCCAACTGGAGGAACCATTTCGTGTTTGTGAAGTCTCATAAAAAAAAACTAGTAGAAGTGTTGAAAAAATGGAATCCTTTTCCAAAGTGCCTAGGAAGATACTTTGAGCTTCCTAGAAAGAGTGATACTGAGCAACAAAACTTAGAATACTTCAGATCTACCACAGTGGAGATCAAGAAACAATTTCTGACAGTTCCCTTCAACTGGATCCCCTTTAGCGAGTTCTTCTTAGATCGCAACTTCCTTGTTGCTGCTGGTGCAATTTATGGGGATGAGTATAACTAGGGTAATTTTTGCTTTATTATTCAACACTGAAACTCTTTTCCTTTTCGCCACTTATCCAAGTGTCTTTTCTTTCTGCAGAAGAAGCTCTTGCTGACCTCCCTTCATTCAAAAAAGGAAGCATGAACCAAAAAGACTTCTGGAAACAAGTCTCTAAGAAGCTGGGGGAGGACACTTCCTCGAAGAAGGGGAAGTCTAAGGTATTTAATTTTACATCTTTTCAAAACTTGTGTTTTGGATATTATTATTTTTTGTTTTTTTATACTTATCAATCATGTTGACATAGACTACCACACTTAGAGTCTTACCATTTTCCCGGCTTGAACGCAAGCGGGAACTAAATGGGGAAGTTTGGTATTTAAACACTTCCCCTTAGAAACGTTATTAGGGACTTCCCTACTTAGTGACTTCCCGCTTTGCCGACTTGAACGCAGGTGGGCACTAATTAGGGAAGTTGTATAATAGTTAGAAGTCTTCCCTCTCCTTACGAAATTTAAAACTTTAGTTTTACATAGGAAGTATGTGTAGACTTCTTTTTATAGGAAGTTCCTACCTCGTAGGAAGTTGGAATATTTAAGACTTCCCCTTAAGAAGTTTTAGGATCATACTTCCCCTTACAAAGTATGTTTAGACATCCCTTCATACGAAGTCTCTTCCCCTTAGGAAGTTCGAATGACTTTAGAGTTCCCCTCTTTGTGTCCATGTGCGTTCAATTCGGCAAGTGGGAAGTCTTTGACTTCCTTGATTACCGGGTTGAACGTTGAACGACACTAGGAGGGGAAGTCCTTTTACTTCCCCTTAGGAAGAATTTAAGATCATACTTCCCCTTAGGAAGTATGTTTAGACTTCCTTTCATAGGAAGTCTCTTCCCTTAAGAAGTTAGATTTTTTTAGACTTCCCTCCTTTGTGTCCATGTGCGTTCAACTCGGCAAAGTGGGAAGTCTTTGACTTCCTTGCTTGCCGGGTTAAACATAGAATGGCATAAGGAGGGGAAGTCCTTTTACTTCCCCTCAGGAAGCATTTAAGATCATACTTCCCCTTAGAAAGTATGTTTAGACTTCCTTCCATAGGAAGTCTCTTCCCTTAGGAAGTTAGAATATTTTATTGGACTTCCCTCCTTTGTGTCCATGTGCGTTCAACTTGGCAAATTGGGAAGTCTTTGACTTCCTTGTTTGCCGGGTTGAACGTAGAATGGCATAAGGAGGGGACTTCCTTTTACTTCCCCTAAGGAAGTTTTTAAGATCCTACTTCCCCTTAGGAAGTATGTTTAGACTTCCTTTCACAGGAAGTCTCCTCCCTTAGGAAGTTAAAATAACTTTAGAGTTACTCCCTTGGTGTCCATGTGCATTCAACTCGGTAAAGTAGGAAGTCTTTGACTTCCTTGCTTGCCGGGTTGAACGTAGAATGGCACTAAAGGGGGAATTCTTTTTACTTCCCCTTAGGAAGCTTTAGGTTCCTATTTGCCCTTAGGTAGTATTAGTTTACCAATTCCCCTTAGGAAAATTAAATATGACACTTCCTGTTAGGAAGTATCAATTCATTACTTCCCCTTAGGAAGATTTAATATGACACTTCCCCTTAGGAATTATAAATTCAACTTCCCTCTTTTGTGTCATTATACGTTCAGCTCGGCAAACTAGGAAGCTTAGGCTTTGGAAGTTGCAAGTTGAACCTGGGGAGGCACCAGAGAGGAAGTATTGTTTGATGTCTCCACCTAGGAAGTTGTAAGCAATGGCTTCCCCACTTTGTGTCAATGTACGTTCAAGTCGGCAATCTAGGATGTACACAAAGTGGGAAGTTATTGATTTTGCTCTGAAAGTTGTTCATCTTAGTAGGATCTATTGAATATTTCTTTATACTCTTCCAACACTCATATTTTTCAGGAGACAAGCAAGCCTTCTGGGAGGTAGCCAAAACCCTCCCACAAGAGGAAGAAGGAGGAAGCACCAGAACGAAGCACAAGGTACAAGCTCAAAGAAAAGCAGAAGAAAGGGTGCTTCCTCCAAAGCTGCTGCTACTCCCATTGAGCTTACCGAATCAAGTCCCCATACTTCCTCCCTTTCTGGGAAGAACGCCTTTCTGATTGGGGAGAGTGATTTCATGATAGGGGTGAGGAACAGAACTCCTCCGACTGAACAAGATAACCCCTTGGAGAGAGACAATGGGTTGGTTGATCCTTTGACTGCCTTAACCACTCTCCAGAAGGAAAGCATTTCTGCCACTCCCCTCAACACAATGCCTGCTTCCCAATCAGCTGGCGTTTCTGAAACTCCTTCTTCTCTTCCTGATGAGGATCCTGTTATTCGAATCTCCACATATGTTGAGAGAAACATCCCCGAAAGTGTTAAGGCACGGGCTAGAGCTTCTGGGGTAAGTTTAGTCATACATTCTGTCAAACTATACGCTCATCTTCAGATACCATTAACTCTCCCATGAACCCTAATGCCATAGTTTGCCCGGTTCCCATAACATATAAGGCTGAATCCCCCAACTTCCTTGATGACGAGGAGGATCTCCCTTCAACTAGAAAAAAATTTGACTCCAACTACAAAAGATGGTTGATTAGGGAGATCTTATGCTGTGGAGAACTTGAGTACAAGGAGTCACTCAAGGGATCTGTCAGAGGCCACCTTCTTCCCATCTTCAATAACCTCTCTGATGTATGCTTCCAACAACTGTGTCCTTTTCTATTCTCTTCCCATTATTATTATTTTATGAACTAACTCTTTGTTTCACTTCCCTTGCAGTCTATGTTCCGCCTAGAACACTTGGCCAAACTCTATGGATCCATGAAGGCTGAAAACAAAAAGTGCATGGCATTCTATGACAAAGCTGCTACTTATGTAGTGGCTCAAACAAATAACATTGAGGCCAAATGGAAGCATGCAATGAATGCTCTCTCCATAGATCTCCACAAAACCAAGGAAGACTACCAAATAATCTTGGAAAGGAGCATGGAACTGGTTAACCAGATACACGCTGACAAAGAGAATGTGGAGAAGGCTTCTGCTGTCATTGCTAACCAAGGTCGCATTGAAAAAGACGCCAAGGATGCCAAGGAAGAGGCCAAAAGACTCGGAGAGGAAGTGGATGAGCGGAAGAGGAAGCTCAAGGAAGCTGAGGAGGAAAAGGAGAAGCTAAAAAATGAAAAGGAAGAGGTTGAACAAAAGATCTCAACCACTGCTATTGAGAAGTACATGGAGGGTCAAGATTTTCTTAGAGAGATGTGCTTACAAGCTTGGGGAATGGGGTTAGAGGAAGATCTAGCCTTTGACTCCTTTGAAAGAAGATTGAACTATGTCAACATAGTTCATATCAAAAAACAAGCTGAAGCAACTCCTCCTCCTTTCTTTGACTATTGAGAAGAAGAAGAAATTCAAGAAGGGAGTGAAGATGAAGAAGAAGAGAGTGTTGAAAAGGAGAAGCAAGAAGAAGAAGAGAAGAGCAAAGAAGATTCAGAAGTCCATAATGACAAACATCAAGGCTAATGCTCTTCTTCAAAATTTTAATGATTGTTTTTAATTTGTTTGAACAATATTAGTTTAGCATATTTTGAACAGTGACTTCAGTAGGAACACTTTTAAAGTGTTTCTTGTAATATTTGATTTAATTTTCTTTTAATGCAGCCTTTGTTTGATTTCTTGCTTATTCCTTGATCATTCTTGGTTCATCTTCTCAAGGTTCCCCATGGGATCTTGACTCAGAGGTTTAAAATATATGAACTCTTAGTTCACCTTCTCAACGTTCCCCATGGGATTTTTAGAACTTTAATTATGATTTCCCTTAGGAACTCTTAGTTCACCTTCTCAAGGTTCCCCATGGGATCTTAGGAACTTTAATTATGATTTCCCTTAGGAAGTTCATAAATAATCCACCTTCTCAACTATAATACTTATTGTTCCCTATGGAGAATACTTCCTCATAAGAAGTATTCTAAATGTAACTTTGAAATTTTATCTCCTTTTTCCATTTCTCATAGATTTGTAGGGTTCTCTTTGCCCCAAATTAAGCTTAGAGTTAAACAAGATCAGCCTTTTGCTGAGATCACTAAGTTTACTTGAAGTTCTAGTATTGATTGCCCTTAAACTTAAGGAATCGAAGCAAGTATTATAGTTTTTTAATCTTAATGCCCTTAGCATTTTCAAGGACTCTTAGTCACATTTTTAAGACACTTGGTCTAATTGTAAGACCCTTAGTCCTACTTCTAAGACACTTGGTCTAGTTGTAAGACCCTTAGTCCTACTTCCTTTGTCTTAAGTCTCTTTTTGCTGAATTAACAAAGTATGACTTTTGGGATCTTGCCGTAGTCTTGCCCTAATGGGAATTCATAAGATTCACCAGGGCTCTAGGGTCTTGCCCTAGCCTTGCTTAATAAGCAAAATAAAATGTAATAAATTAAATTATCACCCATGCAGAAATAGAGTTTTCATTACTTATGGCCCGTAGCCAATTTTAATACAAATGTAAACTCCAGTTTCTATAAAAAAGATCAACTTAAAACTTACTTATATGGCCCGTAGCCTATTCATCTGATTCCGTAAATCAGGATTACATGTAATACCTCTTTAAGTTATTAGCATCCCTAGTTCATGGCAGCTCATAACCATCTAAACTCTTGAGTCGATAAGTACCATCTCGGACAATTTCTACAATCTCGTAGAGACCTTCCCAATTTCGAGTCAACTTGCCTTACTCATTTTCCCTTCGTATGGCTTCCATCTTTCTCAAGACTATATCTCCAAGCTTCATGGGCCTATTATTAACCCTTTTATTATGTTCTCTAGTCATCCGAAGCTTGTACAATTGCTGTCTAAGCAAGGCATTACCTCTCACTTCAGGTAAGGTATCAAGAGCAGCTTTCATCAATTCCCAATTCGCATCCTCGTTATACAGCATCATTCTGAGAGTAGGTTCACACATTTCTATGGGAAGAACATCTTCAGCTCCGTACACCAACATGAAGGGAGTTTCTCCGGTTGAGTTCTTAACGGTGGTCCTTATTGACCATAAGACATTGTGCAATTCAACGACCCATAATCCTTTGGCCTTCTCATGATTCTTCCTCAGTCCATCACTGATTATCTTATTGAAAGCTTCAACTTGTCCATTGGCCTGAGGATAGCCTACGGAAGCAAAATTAGCAGAGATGCCTTGGTCTTCTAACCATTTTCTCAATTGTGGTATCTCGAACAGCGGACCGTTATCAAACACAATAGATTGCGGAACTCCAAATCTTGTGATGAGGTTCTTCCATGTAAAGCACTGTACATCTGAGTGTTTGATAATCATCATCGGCTCTACCTCCACCCATTTTGTAAAGTAGTCCATAGCTACCAACACATACTTTCTTTGCCCCAAGGCCTGAGGGTATGGACCAAGGATGTCCATGCCCCACTTGGCAAAAGGAAGTGGACTGATGATTGGGCTTGAAATATTAGCTGGTTGGTGGTGCACATTTCCATACAACTGACATCTCTTACACTTCTTGACGTAATTCATAGCATCTTGCCTCAGTGACGGCCAGTAATACCCTGTGCAAAGCGCCTTTTTAGCTAAGGCTCGTCCCCCTATATGAGACCCACAAAACCCCTCATGAATGTCTTCCAAAACTTCTTTACCTTGCTCGGGAGTGATGCACTTCAATAGTGGATGAGTAAATGATTTCTTATACAATTGCCCTTGCCATAGCACAAACCATGCATCTCTTACCTTGACATACTTAGCTTGTCGCGCATCGGTTGGCAAAGTTCCATCTGTTTTATAAGCAATGATTTCATCCATCCAGGTACTTCCTCTACTAATGAACTTTACATCTCTTTCCTTTTCAATACTCTTCTTTTCCTTAACTTCCCAAAAAACAGTTCGGGGTGAGTCTCCTATAGCAGAACTTGCTAACTTGGACAGGGCGTTAGCCTGATTGTTCTCGGATCGAGGAACTTGCATTAACTCAAAACTTTCGAGATCCTTAACTTCTTCTTGCAACATTTGCAAATACTTGCTCATGCCCTCATCACGGGCTTCATAGTCTCCCAAGTATTGACTCACAATCAGTTGTGAATCAGACATAGCCTCTATCTTCCTAGCACCAGCGGCTTTACACATCTTAATCCCTGCAATTAAGGCCTCATACTCAGATTCATTGTTCGAAGTTTGAAATTTGAACCTTATTGAATACTCGTAGAAATCTCCTTCATGAGATTTGCATATGATTCCTGCTCCACACCCATTTTGGGTGGATGATCCATCAACATGCAGTGTCTAGTGGTCAATACTTGGCTTCTCAATCTGTGGCCTGGTCATTTCAACAATGAAGTTGGCAAACGCTTGTCCCTTAATCTCTTTCCTAGGTTCATACGAAATCTCAAATGAACCCAACTCGATAGCCCACTTAAGCATTCTACTAGAAGATTCTTTAGTTGGGCATGACTTAAGCGGCTGATCCGTGTAAACGATGATTTGGTGGGACAAGAAGTAGGGTCTCAGTTTTCTGCTTGCTAAAAACAATGCTAATCTAAACTTCTCAATCGTGGCATATCTCAGTTCGGCTTTCTGGAGAATATGGCTGACAAAATAAAACGAAAGTTTAACTCCTTCCCTCTCAACCAACAAGACAGTTGAGAGTGCATATCCTGATATAGCAAGGTATATATACAAAATTTCTTTTTCCTTAGGGCTTACGAACTTGGGAAGAGAATGGAGATGATCCTTTAATTTAATAAAGGCTTCCTCAACTGATTGAGTCCATTCAAATTTGTTGGCTTTCTTCTTGATCGTATCAAAGAAGAAGTGGCACTTATCTCCTGCCCTTGACAGGAACCTTCCCAAGGCTGCTAAGCACCTAGTTAACTTATGTACTTCGTTAACATTTCGGGGAGAAGTCATATCCAACATGGCCTTGACCTTGTCTGGATTGACTTCAATCCCTATTTCATCCAAAAGAAACCCCAGGAATTTGCCTGATGTGACACCGAAAACACACTTCTTCGGACTCAACCTCATCTTATACTTCCTCAGAGTTTCAATTAATTCCCTTAAATCGGCTACATGATCCTTGGCTTCGTTGCTTTTGACGATCATGTCATCAATGTATGCTTCCATATTCATTCCTAATTGTTCCTTGAATACTTCATTAACTAGTTTCTGGAAGGTAGCTGGAGCATTCTTCAAATCGAAGGGCATTCTTATATAACAGTATAGAACTGTTTCCGTAACAAAAGCTGTTTTTTCCTGATCTTCCTCCCATAGAGGAATTTGATGAAAGCCGGAATAGGCGTCCATAAAACTCAACAAGGCATGTCTAGCCGTAGAATCAACCAACTGATTGATCTTGGGCAAACGAAAGCTATCCTTAGGGCACGCCTTGTTTAAGTCTGTGTAATCCACGCACATTCACATTGTTCCATTAGGTTTTGGCACCAATAAAACATTTGCCACCCAATCAGGATATTGGCATGGATGGATGAATCCTGCTTCCAATAGCTTTTTAACCTCTTCATCCGCAGCTTTGTTATGGACTTCACCAAGATTTCTTTTCTTCTGCCTGACAGGCTTCAATTCATACTTAACATTGAGCTTGTGAACAGCCACTTTCGGATCAATCCCCGGCATTTCTTCAACTTCAAATGCATTTGCATTGTCTAAGTAAGGCTCTTATCTCTGCCCCAACATGTTTGTCAGGTGCTTGTCCAATCTTGACTGTTCTATCAGGCTTCATCTCATCCAACATAAAATCTTCGTGCTCACCTCCAGGTTGAGGTCTTGGGACTTGATTCAAGCTATGAACAGCCATAACTTGGTCCTTGGGAGCTTCTTCTACTTTCCTTCTCTTACTTGGTTCGCCACTTTCACTTGACTAGGCTTCAGCTTTTAATGTGGTAACATAACACTCTCTTGCCAGTTGCTGGTCTCCATGAACTGTTTCCACAGTACCATTGTTACACTCATACTTCATGAGCATGAGGTGGGTAACAATAACTTCCCTGATAGCATTAAGTGTTGGCCTTCCAAGAATCACATTGTATTCCTGAAGCTCTTTCACTACAAGGAACTTGACGAACATGTTAGGAGCACAGTCTTTATCTCCGACTCGAGCTGCAAATTCATAGTTCCCAAGGGATTGATAATTCCTCCTCCAAACCCAATGATGGGATGGTGGATTGGTTCTAACTCTGAAGAATCGTATTTCAACTTCCGCAGACAACTGTAACTGATTATATCGGATGAACTTCCCGTATCAACAAGTAATCTTTTTACTTTCATATTTGCCACTTTCAGCTCTACTACCAGAGGATCATCATGGGGTGTTCGAACTTTTCCCCGGTCCCGGTCACTGATGAGTACTTCCGGGAATTTAATTTTAGCATCTTCCCTAGTCTCGGGTGATGATTCCCGGACTAGGCGTCGCACATATTCCTTACTTCCCTTCATAGTAGGACCTCCAGCAGCAAAGACCCCAGAGATTACGTAGACAACAGCTTCAGTATCATAGCCCTCGTTTTTCACCTCGTTTTTAGAGTCAGACTTCAGCTTGGTACTCTTGTTAGAGGACTTGATTAAATGTTGACTAATCTTCCCTTTAGCAACAAGAGCTTCAAGGGTTCTCCGAAGATTGAAGCAATCATTGGTATGATGCCCCACATCTTTCTGTAAGTTGCAATATTTACTTGAATCTGTATCTTCTTTCGCGCTTCTCAATGGAGGTGGATCATCAATGTCAATTTTCCCCCAGATCTCCTTAAAGACTGAATGGAGATCCTTAGTGAATTCAACTCTCAGTGCATTATGCACCTTTCTCTTCCTGTTTTGATCATTTGACTTGTTTGATGAGCCAGCCATCCAAGTGGAATGTCTCTTCTGATCTTTGTTTTTTGATCCGTGATCATTCTTCTTGACCTTGCGGGTGGAAGTGCATAGCTCCTGAGCATGGATGAAGCAT
Source organism: Suaeda aralocaspica (assembly GCA_016808085.1). Lineage (NCBI taxonomy): Eukaryota > Viridiplantae > Streptophyta > Magnoliopsida > Caryophyllales > Amaranthaceae > Suaeda > Suaeda aralocaspica. The sequence continues at coordinate 1,923,127 of PYUH01000285.1, forward strand.
TCATCTTCCTCCAGGATCCCCTTCAAGGTTTTACAGTTCCTTCTGACCACATCAAACTTAAAGGTTCCATCACGGAGCCCTCTGAAGAAGCTATCAAAAGCAACTCCTTAAGAACGGTTAGGTATCTGCAATGATTCAAGATTGAACCTTTGGATGTAACTTCTTAGTGATTCCTTCTCACCTTGCACAATTTTTTCTAAGTGCATACTTGTCTTCTTTCACGTTTGTTAGCCATGAAATGGTGTACAAAGGATGTACTCAACTCATGGAAACTGTTGATGGATTGGTCAGGTAAACTATTATACCACTTCTGAGCTATTCCCTTGAGAGTTGCTGGGAAATAGCCGCACCAAGTTGCATCATTCAAACCTTGAAAATACATCAAGTGTTTATATGTTGCAAAATGTTCTTCTGGATCAATTGTTCCATCAAAAGCCTCTACATTAGGCATCTTAAACTTAACTGGGCGAGGAGCCATCATGATTGATGCAGCAAATGGGGTTGTCCAGTTCATAGACATAGAACCCACTATATCCCCGATGATCCCCGTAGGATCATTAGGCACCTGCTTGGCCATGTAAAGCTCCTCGGGTCTCACCCTGTTCTCCCAGTATTGGATCAATTGCTCTCTTCTAGCTTGATCTGCTTTCTTCTTCTCAATCTTGTATCTCAAATTCTCTTCATCATCACGCTTATGTGATTCAAGAGTAAATGGATGTGAATCAGACATTTCTTTGGTTGTAGTTCAACCCAACGAGTCAGAGCGACTCTATTCACGTTGGGCTCGTTTGGACTTCAAATATTCTCTTGCATCTCTACTAGATTCCCTCCTTTCGTTGATAACTTCTCTAGCATCGTTACTCGAAGTTCTCTTAGCCTCAAGATACTCTCTAGCATCATGAGCTAATGACTTTTTGAATTCAATGAATTCTCTAGCATCAGTTCTTGTCCTGCTTACTTCAATGTGTCCTTTTGCCAACTCCCGTTTTGGTTTATACTTAGGAGTGACAGGATACTTTCTGAGTGTGCCCCAATGAGCTTTCAATGGAGTTCTTTCCTTCATGATTTTTTCAACTTTCTCTTGGAAAGTTAGTCTTCCTTCACTTTGATCTTCCTGATACATCTTTCCTTTAAGCTTTTTCTGATGAGGATCACCCTCCTCATGAGTTCTCTTGGAAGAATGCTCCCGTAGAGCATCCGTAAAGGACTCTTTTAGACCTTCCAAGACACTCTTGAGTTGACCCATAGTCACGGGTTGATCCTCTATTGCTTTCCCCTTAGGAGAGCCAGTTCCTGGTCCGGTTTCACAGTTCTCGGATTGATCAAGGTACCGAGTCTCATCCTCGGTTGGAAGTGAACCACCAGTCATCCTTAGGTGCCCTCCCCTCAGACGGCGCCAAATGATGTAGAAAGGGTTCCTAGTAGTGTCTCTTCAACTGAACATGGACAGGGAACTAGAGAGGAACACTTCGGACGGACAGGTGTTGGCTTGTTCACTTCCGGATGGCACGGACCTCGATTCCTGCAAAACAAGGGAGTAAAATCCTTGTAGGATTTTTTCCCCCTCCGATGCTCAAGTACTTGTATGAGGATTAAGGCAAATTAACAATAATTAACAACTTAGTAATCTAGAGAGGGAAACTAGTGAGAGAAATTCTCTTAGTATAATGTAAGAATGAATGAAAATTGAATTGTGAATGCCCACCAAAATGATGATTTTGAGGGGTATTTATAGCCTTTAGGTTTGGAGGCTAACAAATAAGACAATGACATTTGTCATCGTTTAATTGGTTGATACTTGATCAAGCCTCATGGGCTTTCATATTCAAGCCTCAAGGGCCAAATTCCTCCTTGTATCCTACCTTGTTGCCTCAAATATTGCAACATGTGGCAGAGGTTGCTCTTTTTTTAAGTATTTGTTGTGGACACGTGGCCCAATCTTACAACAACACGTGGCGTGTGGAGCCCACCTTGGTGGTCTAGTCATTGCCAGGTGGTAGTGCCACTTGGTCTTTTAGTGGATACGTGGCCCAGTATTATGCTGACACGTGGTATGATTTGGCGTGCCACATCAATACTAGCACAATTTGGACACTTAAAGCTTAATTTAACATTTTTTTTATTAAAATTTCAAAATTATTTATAAACTTTAGAATCATGAAAAACTTATAACAACATCATAATTTCATGCCAAAACAGCTCTACAATCTACTAACAAATTTTTTGAAATCAATCTAGGCTTTAGTACAATTTTTCATATCTTAAAACATGTTCATAATATTTATTCAACTCAAATTCATGATTATAAAATTTGGACAGCTTACAAAATTATGTTTAAAACCCTTAACAATCAATCCAAACTTAATAATATCATCATAAATTCACTGAATAACAATCTATGGTCATAATATCAAAGTTAAGAACATAAAAATTCATTAAATCATAACTTCATAAATTTTTCAAACCCTAATCTATAATTTCATGAACAACAAAATTAATTCATGCCTTAAACCAATTTATACATATATCAAAACATGATTTAACATTATTATAAACATGAATTTGGATGATTGAATCATAATAAAGAAGTAGAAATTATTTTATAAAGAGTTCGAAAAATACCAACAACAGGGGAGGAAGTGCAGCGGTGGCCGGCTGGTGGCGTGCGGTGGCTGCTGCAGTGACTCGGTAGCTGCCACGATGGGGGTCCATGCTGCACGGATCCCGAGGCAACCAAACTCCCTCTGTCTGTTTTTTTTTCTGATTTCCGAACTAAATTTTTTGTCCCAAAAATTTGCAACCTTTTTTTTTCCTCCCTTTTATCTCTAGATTTTTGGAATCCTAATGACTAGTATGATCATGGAAATTTGAAATTTTTGGTATTATAGGGTATTTATAGGCCCCAAAGTAGGATTTTGATGAGGCCCATAAATTCTCCTAAATAAATTAGGAAACCTTTGAAACACTAGTTGATACGAATATCAACGAGCAAAACTTTGATGGTTTGGTAGAAGGTGCAAAGCAAGATACAACCATGGGAGAACTAGTGGCTTATGGAGACACGAGACTCTTGGGGTTAGCTAGAGTAAATTATTACGTGTGCATGGTGACATGCACAAGTTTCCTCACGTAAAAATCAAGCAAGAATAAATAAGTAGTTTAGGAATGTTGACCTATATGGGTTTTCTTCCCACTTCACTTGATAGGGTTTTCCCATATAGTGTTTTGTGATTTTCTTATTAAGTCTATGAGTCATGGTTGATGGAATCAAGCATGGGGAACACGAAAATCGAGGTTTCTTGAAAGAAAGATCGAAGCTCAAAAGGTTTCTTGAAGTTCTTGAAAATGGAAGTCCATCAAAAATCAAAGAAAAATATAGCGGGTTATATTACGGGATTTTTGAAAGATTTGGAAAGATTTGGGCAACGATGATTTACGTGTTTTCCGTGTTGTTTGACTTGGTCAACTTTAGTTAGTTGGTTGATAATATTGTCCTTAGATTTGTTTCTCAAAATATCTAAGATTTAGGCTAGAAAATCAGATTTCAAGCTTGGTGCGCAAGATTTGTATCCGGTTTGGAGTAGATTTTTGTTTTCCTAATGTTATTTTGTTTGTACCTTAAATCTAGGGTAGTTAGGATTTGTTTTAGGATATTCACATATTAGGTGACATTTTTAGCTATAATTAGGATGTAAAGTACCTCAATAAAATCAGATTAGATTGATTGAAAAAACAAGTTTTTTTTTTTCCGTTTCATTGTTTTACGTCAAAACAAAGTTTTGTGAGAACTTCTTGTGAGGAATTCGACGAGTGAGTGGTGCTATTGAGCTTTATCTCACGTGAGGATAGTTTTTAGGATTTGAGGGTGCTTTGCTTTAATCAAATTCTAACAATTATTCGCCTTAGGACTTCGAATTTGTGGTGCGTCGCTTTATCAAATTTGTGTTCTAAGTTTATCTTGTGTGAGTGGCGTTTGTTTATAACAAAATTCACATCAACTTTTGGTGCTCTCGTTGAGAGATTCGTTCAATCTCAAGTTATCATCATCAATTCTCATGGCTCAAGAGGGTGGAGACGAAAATACACAAGGATTTACGAAGGGTTTAAGTTTGGCTCAAGCAAAAGAATTGCGTATGCAAGGGGAGATCGACGAGTTGAAGGCTCGTTTAGAAGAAGTCTTGACAATCATGGCTTCTACGAAGAAGACTCCTACTAAATCTAAGCAAGAGGATGGCTCATCATCAAGTTCGAGTGAGCAGGAAAGTGTGAGAAGTGTTCGTAAACCAAAGAAAGGATACTCGTCAAGTTCTAGTGACGACGAGGAACCTAGGTCAAGACACAAACGCAAGGGGAAGATGAGGGATGATGATCGAAACCTTAAACTCGAAATCCCTGAGTTTAATGGAGGTATGGATCCTGAAAAGTTTTTAGATTGGATTCGTAGAGTTGAGAGGATTTTTCGTTACAAGGAGTATGATGATCATAAGTCCTACAAATTAGCGGAGTTGAAGCTCACTTCCTATGCAAGTCTATGGCTTGAGGGGTTACAAAGGAAAAGAAGGAAGGAGGGTAGGTCGAAAATCTCTTCATGGTCTAAGTTAAAGAGGGAGATGAGGAAACGTTTTGTCCCTCAAGATTTCGAACAAAACAACTTCATTAAGATGCATACATTGAAGCAAGATAGAAAATCTGTTGATGAATACATTGTGGAGTTCGAAAAATTGATCATGGTTTGTGACTTAGAAGAGAAGGAGGACCACAAGGTGGCTCGTTTTGTGGCTGGTCTAGATGACAACATAAGGGAGAAGGTCGAATTACAACCTTATTGGACCTTTGATGAAGTTTGTAGAGTGGCTGCAAGAGTTGAAAAGCAAGTTGCACGTAAGCCAAAAGCATACTTTAAGACTTACGATCCTAAGGAAAAACGTGATGCCTTTCCTCAAAAATTAAACTTTGATAAGGTTACTAAACCACCCTTCATCAAGGATAAGAGTTCAACTTCAAGGCCTCAAGGTAGTGACCCACGCATTGTTTGTTTCAAGTATAAGGGGCAAGGCCACATCCAAAGAGATTGTCCTCATGCTAGGGTTACAACAACTCGAAATTGGGTAGATGAAGAAAACCTTGAAGAAGAGGAGGAGGTGTATGAGGATAGGGGAGAGGAAGATTATGCCAAATGTGAAATTATGGAAGAAGAAACGGAGGAGGTTCAACCAGAAACACAAGGCCAATCCTTGGTTTTGCATAGGGTGTTGCAATCCCAAAGTGCGCAACCGTTGGAGAGTCAACGAGACAAAATCTTTCTCACAAGGTGTAATGTTCAAGGCAAGCTTTGTGATGTGATCATAGACACTGGGAGTTGCACAAATGTAGTCTCTACATTATTGGTGGAAAAGCTCGCAATCCCTACGAAGGTCCATCCTCAACCATACAAACTACATTGGCTTAGTAACACAAGCGATGTTAAGGTAAACAAACAAGCTTTGATTGCGTTTAAAATTGGTAAATTTGAGGATCAAGTGCTTTGTGATGTTTGTCCTATGGATGCTTGTCATATATTATTGGGTAGACCTTGGCAATATGACCGTTTTGTGAAGTTTAATGGGCGAACAAATGTTTACATTGTGCGCAAGAATGCCAATGAGAAATCATTTGCATTAAAACCTTTGATGATTTCCAAACCTAAGTTAAACATGAGTAACTCTAAGGGTGTCTTGTTAATTGGTGGGAAGGAGTTAGAAAGGGAGATAAAAACAAGCTCTATGTCCTATATGTTGTTAGCCAAGGAAGTACAAGATGAAGCCCCAGTGATTCCTAGGGTTTTGCATCCAATGTTGAATGAGTTTTTGGATGTATTTCCTAATGAGTTACCACCAGGGTTACCACCAATACGTGGGATTGAGCATCAAATTGACCTCATTCCTGGGTCTCAAATTCCCAACAAGCCTGCATATAGATGTAATCCAGAGGAAACTAAGGAGATACAAAGGCAGATTGAGGA
>PYUH01000285.1:1929152-1947292 GCA_016808085.1 Suaeda aralocaspica
AGTCCAGTCGAACAGCGATCGAAAGGAAAGGGCAGAGGGGGGGGGACATCCAGAGCCCCCGGGGCTGGGAAAGAAGAACCGGCCCCACGAAGTCGGTGTAGGATATTAGCGGAGAAAAGAAGGGGAAAAGAAAGGTATGGACAGTTCCTGGAGGGGCATAGTAGGGGGCGTTCGTGAAAACACGGCATAAATTGATGTGAGGTCCCATGACTTAAGGGTGGTATGCCTAATTGAAGACAGAGGTGTGTGGACAGCGATAGATGGTGACAGAAAGAAGGGGAGGAAGGAAAAGGGATAGCAAAAATTGATCTCATGATAGGAGAGGGGAGGGGGGGAAGAAAAAAGAAAGAAGAGTGGATAGAAAGGGGAGAAAGGGAGGAAAGAATATTAAGAAAGAAACAAGTAAGGGGTTTTTAAAGTTGGACTAAAGAAGAGGAAAAAAATAAGAGGGAAAGGGGGAAAAAAAGGGAGGAAGGGTAGGGGAAGAAGGGGAGGAGAGAAAGAGGGGCCTTGCTTAATATATCTTATCTCTACACCAATATGAACCTTTTCATGGGTGCGGGTAATTCACAAAAGACCCAAATACTGTGTATTCTGCTTCATGTTGTGTAAACCTTATGGGTACCCCAGCATGGCGGAATTCCACATGGTAATGGGAAAAAAAAAAAGGGAGGAATTTTTGTCTGGGACTGCACTAAACCGTTAAAAAAACGGGCCAGATGATTCCTGAGAGTCTTATGTGTTCTCCACCCGATGGAAAAGCCGCCACGGGACCGACCTGTAACTTTTAGAATTCGAATTCGAATTCGCAAAAGAGGAAGGGGGAATAACGGCACAGGCTTTTCAGCGCGGGTGCCCGTTGTTTCAATTACCAACTGGCTATGGACCTCCACAACAACCCCACGAATTGTTGTTCGGCCCCTAAATCCTTTTATGTTCTTCTTCTAGCCCTTCCACTAAGGGATAGTTACTAACCTTATATGCAATCGTCTTAAGGCCTTCTTATCATCCCTCAGATGGACTGTTTTTCATCACTCCGAATCTTGTAGGGGTTCCTTATTTTACTTCTAGTCACCCCCCCATTCGATTTCCTGGATTTTTTTTCCGAGAGCCCTAAACACACCACGAAACACATGAATATAACCTTTGTTTCAGGCCCGAAGGGGCATCTCGTGCCCAACGGTCCTTTTCGCCACAGAACCCCCACGATCGTTTTTCACATCTAATGACCTCTTAGGATCCCTCTTGATGGCCTCTCTAGAATGTAAAACTGTCCTTATATGCAATCTTCTAAGTCCTTCCTAAATCCGTCATATGGCCTTTTTCACCCCGTATACATGGTCTGGTTCCTATTGTTAACTTACTCGTCACCACCCCCTGTCATTATCCGGATTTTAGTTTTTCGAACCCCAAGAACCCCAAAAAAATATGACAATAGTCTTTGTTAGTTTCAGCCCCCGGAGGGGCCGTCCCGGGCCCGTCACTTTTTCACCCCTTTTTTTACCAAACTGCTATGGACCTCCACAGCACCCCCACGACTCGTTTCGGACTCTAAACACCTCTTAAAATCCCTCTTATGGCCTCCTTCTGAGAAGGGAAAAACCACCTTTATATGCAATCGTCAAGGCCTTTTCTCATCCTTAGATATACCTTTCATACCAAATCCGTTGATCGTGCCTATTTTCACCTTACCCGGCACCGTGTTCGCTTCTGGGAATTTTTATGTCCGGGACCTCTAAACCCAAAAAACGGTGATGAAACAGCCTATCTTTCAAGCCCCCGGAGGTCCGTCTCGGGCCCGTCACTGTTTTCGGCCCATCTTTACTCACGTGCTATGGACCTCCGCAGCACCCCCCACGATCGTTTTTCGGCTTCTAAACACCTCTTAGTATCACTCTTCGGCCTCTTCCAGAGAGGAGAAAAAAACGGCTATATGCAATCGTCTAGGCCTTCTTATCATCCGTAATATGACCTTTTCCCCTAATCCTTTGATATGGGGTTTCTATTTTTACCTGACGGGCACCCTTGTCGATTTCCGGAATTCTTGTTCCGCACCCAAAGAACCCTTAAATAAAGTGATTAATAGCCTTTGTTTCAGGCACCCTGGAGGGGCTGTCCCGGTTCCCGTCTCTTTTTTCAATCCGTTTTTTTGGCAAACTGCTATGACCTTCCACAACACCCCCACAATTGTTTTCGGCCCCTAACACCACCTCTGGGATCCCTCCATGGCCTCTTCTAGAAAGGGGAAAAACAACCTTTAGATACATCGCTAAGGCCTTTTTATCATTCCCCCATCTTACCTTTTCCCACCCAAATCCTTGGTCTAGGTTCCTATATTTAGCTTACGCGTACCTGGTCTGATTTCTGAGATTTTTTAGGCTATAGAGGAATAGTGAATAATAGCCTTTGTTTTAGGCCCCCAGAGGGGCCGTCTCAGGCCCTGTCACTTTTTTTCGCCCGTTTTTTTTTACCACGTGCTATGGACCTCCACCGCACCCCAAACGATCATCTGTTTCGTTTTCTAAAGACCTCTTGTCATCCCTGTTTTTGCCTCTACCCCCGGAGAGAGAAAACAAGTGGTTAGTATGCAATCGTCAAGGCCTTCTTATCATCTGTAAATGACCTTTTCACTCCAAATCCTTTGATTTGATTTCTATTTTTAACTTGGGACCCCTGAACCCCAAAAAACAATGATTAATACCTTTGTTCAGGCTCCCGGTTGGGCTCTCCTGGCCTCGTCACTTTTTCGCCCCGTTTTTATAACAAAGTTGCCCCTCCATGAGCACCACCCACACGATCGTTCTCGGCCCTACTAAACACCTCTTAGACTCCCTCTTATGACCCTTTTTTAGAGGGAAAAACAAACCTTATATGCATATCGTCTAGGCCTCTTATCATCCCCATATGACATTTTCACCACAATCAATTGTCTGTGGTTCCTATATTAACTGGGGACACCCACGTTCGATTCATGGATTTTTTTTTCCAAGACCCCTGAACCCCGAAAAATAGTAATAATAGCGTTTGTTTCAGGCGCCCGGAGGGCCGTCCCGGCCCTGTTACTTTTTCGCCCCGTCTTTTAGCCACTTCTATGGACCTCCGCAGCAGCCCCCCACTCGTTTGAGCCCCTAAAAACCTCTTAGGAACCCTCGAATGGTCCGCTTCCAGAGAGGGGAAAACAAGCTTCTATGCCAATCGCCTAAGGCTTTCTATCCATCCCCCATATGACTTTTCATCCCACCCGAATCCTTTGGTATGGTTCCCTATTTATAACTACGGCAACCTTTTCGATTTCCCGTTGTTCTTTTTTCCGTGAACCCGAACCCCAAAAACAGTGAAATATAGCCTTTGTTTTAGGCCCGCCCGAAGGGGTCTCCCGGGCCCCGTCACTTTGTCACCCTGTTTTTTTACCACGTTGCTATGAGCTCCATAGCACCCCCCACATTGTTTTTCCGCCACCAAAACCCTCCTTAGGATCCCTCTTATGGCCTCTTCAGAGGGGAAAAACCTACCTTATTGCAATCGTCTAAGGTCGTCTTTTCATCCCTTATATTGACCATTTCCTTTTCCACCCCGAATTCTCTGGTCCCCGGTTTCCATTTTCCCTTAACGTCGTTTCTAGATTTTTTTTTTTTGTTTTTTCCGGACCCGCCCCTGAAGCCCATTAAAAAGTTGAATAAGCCTTTTGTGTTTAGGCCCTGTAGTGGCCGTCTTGGGCCCCGTCGCTTGGACTGTCCTTTATTTTTACCACGTGCTATGGACCTCCTTACACCACCCCCAATTGTTTTCGAACCCCTAAAACCTCTTAGGATCCCTCTTAATGGCCTCTTCAAGAGACGAGAAAACAACCTCATAGGTTGGGGTGTACGGTACCGTCTGGGTACGACCGGACAGACCGAAATTGCAGTCTAGGTTTTCCAGACTAGACCAGACCGTATTTTAGACAAGTCCAGACCATACCCATTTTTAAACGGTCTAATTAGTGCGGTTTGCGGTTAAACCATCATTCCTGAAAGATTTTATGAACATAAAATTATAAGAGTGAAATGTTAATACAACAAACGATAAGTTAAATACAACTCAGTGCGAGTTCACATAGAAAATGACAATATAACATCCATCAATCAATCATAAAATGGAAAACCATACACAGTTCAAATTTAAAGTTTTAGTGGTTATGGTTTTACGGTCTAAAACGCCAAACCATAATTATTTACGGTTACGGTCTGGCTAAAAAAAAAAAAAATCAGACAAACCAAAAAAATCCGGTCGAGCTTAAAAAAAAACAAACAGACCATAATTTTGGACCGCAGACCAGACCGGACCGCAGAAATACGGTTTCTCCTCCGGTTTGGTTGCGTTCGCAGACCATTTTTTTACATCCTTACTCATATGCAATCGTCTAAAGCTTCTTATCATCCCTCATATGACATTTTACCCAATCCTCTAGTCTGGTTCCATTTTAAACTTACGGGGCCACCGCGCGTTTTCCGGAGTTTTTTTGTTCCGAGAATCCTTAACCCCAAAAAACTGTGAATAATAACCTTTATTTCCCTTGGGGGGTCCTAAGGCCACGTACTTTTTCACTCTCGTTTTGATTACCACGTGCTATGGACGTCCACAACACCCCCACGATCGTTTTTCGGCCCCTAAACACCTCTTACGGTCTCTTCACAGAGTGGCAAAACAACCTTATACGCAATCGTCTAGGACTTCTTATCATTCCTCAATGACATTTTCATTGCGAATCCTTTGGTCGGGTTCCTATTTTTTCCCTTATGGCCTGGTCAAACCCACCGGTCAATTTCGGGATTGTTTTTTTCTGGACCCCCGAACCCCAAAAATAGTGAAATATAGCCTTTGTTTTCAGGCCAGCAGGGCCGTCCCGGGCCCCTTTTACTTTTTCGCACCCTTTTTTACCACGTCTATGGACCTCCACAGAACCTGATGTGGTTTATGTGGTATACTCTCCAATATCACTCGAAAGCTGCAGCAAATAACCAGCTAAAATTTTTTATTTTTATTTTTGGTTTTTAAATGCTAAATGTGCCAAAATGTTTATATGTACATATTTGTAAGTAACACTTACTGTCTGATTACAACACTAAACCCAAACAAACACCCTTAAACCACACATTCAGTCCCATCCTCCCTCCCTCACTCACGTCACCACTCAGTCACTGCAGCAACAAAGTAGTAACACAATACATTTTACAGAAGGATGGCAGCAACTAACAGAAGCCCATGGGAGCAACTACTAAAGAATGGCAGCAGCAATGAGCAACTACACAAGACATGGGACAGCAGCACTAGGGCTCAAAGTCGACACTGCAGCAACAAGTAGTAAAAATACAGTTTTACCCATATATACCAATAATGCAATATCAAGACTCAAACCAAGAAATGGAAAAAAAGAGTAGCTTGTCACAACAATAAAAGGCACTAATCACAATTCTACAACCCCAACTCATAAACCAAATTTCATCAAAACACCAGCATAAAAGGCAACTAAGCACATAAAAGGCAATGAAGCAAATATGCCATGATATGCTTTTGCACACTAAATTGATTTTCCCTGAAACATTTTTGTTCATCACTCATGTAATGGTCGCATTAAAATAATGCATCTCTAAACAAATCAAATGGTCTAATAATGCTAACGTCATTCGGTCCATGTTAACTATCTAGTAAAGCAACACCTTTTACTGTGTAGTATAGCAATTATCACCAAGGAGAACCATCACAGTTGTAACATAAAAAGAAACACATATAGAAAAAACACAGCATTCCAAAACTCAAAATCATATGTCAGTCCAGACTCCTGAGGCTTTTGAATGTTAATCTCCAATTACTTACAAATAGTAAGACTTAAATTAGAACGGTTTTCAGTTATCTTCAACAGAAAAAACCCACCATCTTTGTCCTCCCCAGTTCAGCCAATGACGACTAACATTCCTCAATTTCAAACACCAAAATATTCTCCTCATGCCATTACTTCAGAAACAATATATAAGAAATCAAGAAGAAAAAGAAAATCCATGACCAATGCATGACCATGGCAACAATATTGAAGGTTTAAAATTTAGTAAAGGGAACAAAAATAATATATGGAATACAAAGCTCAACTCTTAAAGAATAAAGCACAATTCGTTAAACAAAACAATAAACGCAATCACAAGTTCCTAGGTCTCAAGCTCAACAAAGTTCCTTCATAGCATTAGGGGTGGAACAAGAAGTAAATTTAAGCAATCAAAAAAAAACCATTATAAATCTGATAGCACAAAGGTGCTTCTTATCTTTCCATGGGAATATTAGTTGGAAACTTACCATGAGGCTCCCTATAAACAACAGCCAAATGAGACCACCTCCAAAAGCCACCCAAAACTCGCAAAATCAGAACAAAAAATTAAACACAAATCCATTGAAATGAAAAATAAACTGAAGACGGAGAGAAAAGAGAATTATCGTGAAAATTGCAAAAACAAACTCATAATAAGTTTCCATATATAGACAACATTCAACCAAATCCATATAATAATTCGCAAATTCAAACCTAAAAACTGACAAATTCACGAGTTAGAGTCAACATTGCCCAATTCGCCAATTCGTTTCGCTTTATAATTCGAATTCGCTTTTAGATTCACAAATCACCATGATTACTTATCATAATTCGCAATTTTTAGGTAGTTTATGGAATTGGTAACACTGGTTACAATTACAATCACACATTCAACTCAGTACATGCACTATCGAACAACGAATCTAAACACGATAACAGTTTCTTCACACAACATTCCAATCGAATTCGAACAAATCACAATCAAAACAATTTCACGCGAAGAACCTAATACAAATTCACGATCAATCATCACACATCAATCTCCATTAACAAACGATCACAACATACAAAATGATAACCCTAGATTTCACTCAACAATTCATTGAAAATAACAACAACTTTCACAAACGAAGAAAGAAAAAGAAAAACCTTGAACATCCCCATTTCCTTCTCACTTAGCCTGCATCTCACGAAGAGACAGCAAATCCGATACTATAAGAAATTTACCATCCGACAACCAGGAAGGAACGTCGATACGTTAGCATGAAACAAGACTCAATACAAAACATCATTTACTACTATATAACACCTATTGAACTATATACCACTCCGAGTAATTCAACACACGATTCATTTTCCGTCGGAATTCATAATAGAAAACACATCCGAAACATATACAATTATTTGAAAGTCTAATTGACTCCTTCAAAAGATTCGTCTAATTCACTACAACTTCTCAACTTGTTCCAAAACGAAATCTTCAAAAAGATCACATCATAACAAACAAATCGAATTACAGGCATTACCTCAAAACTAGAAAACTCAATACAACAATTGAACCTAATTAAATTCACAAAATTCATTAAAATTAAAAATTAAAAAAAACTAATCAGTAAAGATAATCAATAATCCTTTCAAAACTTAATTCAAGTACATCGATTAAACTCAATCCAAAAAAACATTCATAACCTAATGCAAAACGAATTCAAAAAAAAAAAAAAACATTCTGAAATAACACAAAAAACAAAAATCGATTAAATTTAGAATAACAAAAACCCTAACAATTCGATCAATCAACTCGAATCAATCAAAACACTGCCAAAAAATAATAAAATGAGACAACCTGAACTTGTGACCAAATAGTCAAAGAAGAAAAAACGGCGGACAAGTACCTTACAAAAATTAGGCAGATTATTGAGGCCTCTTCTCAACTTAAAACCAATAAGAAATTTGATTTTTGATTTGGGGAGTAGGAAATAGAAAGTTGTGAGGTGATAATGAGGTTAGAAGATTAGAGAAATGAAAAGAGAGATAGGGTTAGGGTTAGGAGGAAGAAATAATAAGGTTTTTAGAGAGTGTTTTTTTTTTTTTTTTTTTGCTTTGTTATTATACCCTCCTTGTTGGTTGGCTTGGGGAGTCTTTGTTTTGTGTTGAATGTTTCTGCGGTTAACAAAAAAAGCGCAGAAAATACGGACCGCAGCAAATATTTGTGTGTTGAACAAATCAAACATGATTTGTGGCGCAGAAAAATCTATTTTTCTACTAGTGAAATCTATTTTTAGAAACTTTTAAATGTTTTTACCATAAAATATATTTAAGAACACATAAAACTACTTCAACCTAATCTGTTATTTATTTAACTTTTATTAATTTCTTTTTATTTAATATTCCTACGAACAATTTTCAATAAAAAATAAAATTATACAATAAATATCAAAATTATACGCATAAATAAAAAAATACTTGTTTTAAGTATGTGTAAAATGTGGGGTATTACAAAAAGGTGATATGCGGGATGATAAGAAGGCCTGAGACGATTCATATAAGGCTGGTTTCCCTCTCTGTAAGAGGCCATAAGAGGGATCCTGAAGGTGTAGGTTGGGCCGCAAACGTCGTGGGGGGTGCTGATGTGAATTTGAGTACAAGTGAGATATCCTATGATTACACCAAGTTGATGAGCCAATTAGTCTAATAATGAATCGTATTGGGTTTGAATAGTATAATCACATGTATGGGTGCAATGGTTAGGAGCTTGACACTGTGGGTTATTGGTGGCTTCCTAGCCAACACTATGATCACTGATCTTTGTCACTGGTGGGGTGAGCCATTAAATAGTTATATTACGATTATGGCAATCTTAGAAGGATCACAATGGTGGTGACAGGGAACCACGTTGGTTTGGTCCATGAGTTTTTCCCATTTCACCTTGATAGGGTTTTCTCATTTTGGACATCATTGCTTTAATTTCTTGTGGAGTCTTTGATCACATAATTGCTAATACACGGAGGATATGTTCTTGAAGGTTCTTGATAAAAGATGGATCTTGAAGCATTCCTTGAAGTTCTAGGGAAATCTGAAAATTGCGCCAAAAACAACGATCTTCTTATGGCGGAAATGTGACGATATAGTTTTGAGAAATCTTGGGCACCAAGTTTTTCGTGATTTTTAGTATTGATTTCTGATGATTATGTGGTTAATTATTTATTTATTAAGTTGTTAGGAAATTTTCTTGATTGATTAGTTTGTTAAGTTTGTTAGCAAGAAGATCAAGATGTAGTGATGATGTGCATTTTTATCTTGTAGTCACCTTGAGTCTTGTAGCTGAATTCAGCCTATTCATGCGTGTTTTAGGTGATTTATAAGTCTTAGAAAGAGTTTGAGCTTAGCCTAGGTTGTTATATAGGTAGCTGAGAATTCCTTGTCAAATAATAAGTTTAAATTACATTTGAATTTCATCAACATAAACCGAACTCGCTTGCGCAAATTGAAGCTTTAATTTGTGCAAGTTTTCTCAATAATTTTTGAGTCAGAACTGAAGCTTTAATTTGTTCAAGTTTTCTTCAATAGTTTTTTCTTCTAATAAACCGAACCTTTTTTGGTGAACCGCAACAATAGTGGGATTTCCCACCAATTTTTGCCACTTTTTTCCTGAGGTTTGCCTACAACCGCACCAAAAAGCTCCATTTTTGGATGCGGCTGAACCGCAGCAAATGTTAAGCTGGTTTTGCTGCTGCTGTCCAATTGCCGCGGTTAAAAACCGCAGCAAATAACCCTAAAAAACCGCAGAAAAGTAGATTTTGTACTAGTAGTGAATTTGTGATACAAACGCCACTCACACAGAGAAACTTAGAACAACAAATTTATAAAGCGACGCACCACAATTCGAAGTCCTAAGGCGAATAATTGTTAAATTTGATTAAAGCAAAGAACCCTAAATCCTAAAAACTATCCTCACGTGAGAAAGCTCATAGCACCACTCACTCGTCGAATTCCTCACAAGAAATTCTCACAAAACTTTGTTTTGACGTAAACAATGAAACGGAAAAAAAACTTGTTTTTTCAATCACTAATCTGATTTTTATTGAGGTACTTTCACCTCTTTATAGCAACCTGTCACCTAATATGTGAATACGTAAACAATCCTACCTACCCTAGATTTAAGGTACAAACAAACTAACATTAGGAAAACAAATCACTACTCCAAACCGAGTACAGTCTTGCGCACCAAGCTTAAAATATGATTTTCTAGCCAAATCTTAGATATTTTGAGAAACAAATCAAGGACAATATATCAACCAACTAACAAAGTTGACCAAGTCAAACAACACGGAAAACACATAATCATCGTTGCCCAAATCTTTCCAAATCTTTCAAAAATCCTGTAATATAACCCGCTATATTTTCTTTGATTTTTGATGGACTCCATTTCAAGAACTTCAAGAAACCTTTTGATCTTTGATCTTTCTTTCAAGAACCTCCATTTTCGTGTTCCCCATGCTTGATTCCATCAACCATGACTCATAAAATTAATAAAAAATCACAAAACCCATATGGGAAAACCCTATCAAGTTGAAGTGGAAGAAAACCCATATGCTCAAACATTCCACTATTATTTATTCTTGCTTGATTTTTACGTGAGGAAACTTGTCATGTCACCATGCACACGTAAAAATTTACTCTAGCTAACCCCAAGAGTCTCGTGTCTCCATAAGCCTGTTCTCCCATGGTTGCTCTTGCTTTGCACTTCTACAAACCATCGAAGTTTACTCGTTGATATTCGATCATCCCCCTCTTCTTCAGAAGAGTTTGTCCTCAAACCGAAGTGGGTCATCAGGAAATAAGGAGCTAAATCACCAATGTTGAAAGTACGGAACTCCATATTCTCTTGGCAACTCTAATTTGTATGCATTGTCCCCCACCTTACTTATGATTTTGAACGGTCCATCACACCGAGGCATAAGTTTTGTTCTTTCGTTGATTTGGGAACCTTTCCTTTCTCAAATGTAGCCAAACCAAATCCCCTTCCTTGTAAACATGTTGAATTTTGTGTTTGTTTGCTCTTGCCTGTAAAGATCATTTCCTTTCCGATTCTAGCCCTTACCTCTGCGTGAAGCTTCTCCTGTAATCAACCTTTGTCTATGCATCCATGTACCAACTCCCCTTTAGGAATACTTCACAAGTCAATTGGCAATTTAGGATTGATTCCATAGACAATTCGAAGGTGAATGTTAGTGCATAAGTTGGGTGATCTATTATAAGCAAACTCAGCATGAGCAAGTTTCAAATCCCAATCTTTTTGTGTTTTACTAACCAAACCACGCAAAAGAACCCCTAGAGTGCGATTTGTCACCTCTGTTTGGCCATCTGTTTGAGGAGGATAAGATGTGCTAAACAAAGTTTCGTACCTATCAATCTCCAAAGTGACTTCCAGAAGTAACTCATGAACTTTGTGTCTTGTCACTTACAATGGTTTTTGGAACCCATGTAACTGATTAATCTTGAAAGTACAAGTCACTACATTCATAGCAGCTCGTCGGTCTTGTGACATGGTGTGAAGTGAGCCATCTTTGAAAACCGATCAACCACTACCATAATGCATCCTTGCCTCTTGCTGTCCTTGGTAACCCTACAAGGAAATCCATGAAATATCCTCCCAGTCCCTCTGGCACTGGCAATGGGGTGTGTAGCCTTGATGGAAGCCGCCTTTGCCTTTTGACAAGTAGCACATTGAGATATGAGAATTCAACATCGACGATCATCTTTTGGCCAGTAAAATGCTCTTACAAACATGGTTAGTGTCTTTGTAATTCCAAAGTGTCCAGCAATGCCTCCTCCATGTCCCCTCTCGTACATAATTCACGTATAGAACACTTTGTTATGCACACGATTGCCTTTGAATAAAAACCCATCACGTAGCACATATGAAC
This sequence comes from Suaeda aralocaspica, assembly GCA_016808085.1. Lineage (NCBI taxonomy): Eukaryota > Viridiplantae > Streptophyta > Magnoliopsida > Caryophyllales > Amaranthaceae > Suaeda > Suaeda aralocaspica. Next base: position 1,940,919 of record PYUH01000285.1, read on the forward strand.
TCATAGAACCCTTTGAAAGTTGCGCCAAATGGGTCCAAAGTCACCACTTGCTCGTAAAACTGGATTATCAACTCTAACCAAGTAATTTGAAGTTTAAAACACCAAGCAAAGCATACCTTCTGACAAGCATCAGCAACAACATTAGACTTCCCCGTTTTGTATTTTGAGAAAAGTGAAATGATTGCAAATTCAACCATTTAGCATGTCTTGGATTTAACTTTTGTTACCATTGATGTGCTTCAAAGCTTTCATGATCAGGTGTAGTATGAAGTGATTAGGCCTTAAATAATGACTCCAATGATCCAAATGTTCTGATAATTGCATAGAATTCTTTGTCATCAGTAGAATGTTCAATTTAGCACCATTCAATTTCTCACTAATAAGAGCAATTGGTCTCTTCCCTTGGAGACTAGAACGGCACCAATTCCCCCCCCACTTGCATCTGTCTCAACCTCAAAAGGTTTAGAAAAACTGGCAAGGCTAGAATAGGTGTGTTACAAGCAACTTCTTGATCAAGTCAAAAGCTTCTTGTGCCCCTTTAGTCCACTCAACTTTGGTTTATCCTTCTTAACATTCGGTCATAGGAGCAACAACAGATGAAAAATTCTTCACAAACCTCCTATAAATGAAGCTAACCCATGGAAAGCACGTACCTCTGTCACATTTTTAGGTATCGGCCATGATTTTATGCTTCTACCTTGGATGGATCACAGAAACTCCATCTTTGGACACAATGTACCCTAAGAACTTCACGCTTGGTACCATAAAATAGCATTTTTCGAGCTTAGCATAAGCTTTTTTTCCCGCAATGTCTCAAACCCACTCCTCAAATGAATTAATGATCATTAACACTCTTGCTAAAACCAAGATATCATCTAAATACACCACCACAAATAACCAATGTAGGCTTTAAAACTTCCTTCATCAACCTCATAAACGTACTAGGTGCATTAGTTAAACCAAAAGGCATGACTAACCCTTCATAAAGTCCTAGTTTTGTTTGAAGCATGTTTTCCACTCGTCACCTTCTTTCATTCGAATCTGATGATAGCCACTTCTTAAATCAATTTTCGAAACACATTGAGAAGCCATGTAATTCATCTAGTAAATACCGTCCAGTTGAGGTATAGGAAACCTATCTTGACGGTGATATTGTTAACTGCCCTTGAATCAATACACTCTCCAAGTTCCTTCTTTCTTAGGTACTATCATGAGGCACAGCCACATGGACTCATGCTTTCTCTTACGTACCCCCTCTCCCTTAATACTGGACGATTTACTAGATGAATTACATGGTTCTCAATTGTTTTCGAAAATTGATTTAAGAAGTGGCTATCATCAGATTCGAATGAAAGAAGGTGACGAGTGGAAAACAGGCTTCAAAACAAAACTAGGGCTTTATGAATGGTTAGTCATGCCTTTTGGTTTAACTAATGCACCTAGTACGTTTATGAGGTTGATGAAGGAAGTTTTAAAGCCATACATTGGTAAATTTGTGGTGGTGTATTTAGATGATATCTTGGTTTATAGCAAGAGTGTTAATGATCATCTAATTCATTTGAGGAGTGTGTTTGAGACATTACGGGAACAAAAGCTCTATGCTAAGCTCGAAAAATGCTATTTTATGGTACCAAGCGTGACGTTCTTAGGGTACATTGTGTCCAAAGATGGAGTTTCTGTTGATCCATCCAAGGTAGAAGCATAAAAATCATGGCGATACCTAAAAATGTGACAGAGGTACGTGCTTTCCATGGGTTAGCTTCATTTATAGGAGGTTTGTGAAGAATTTTTCATCTGTTGTGCTCCTATGACCGAATGTTAAGAAGGATAAACCAAAGTTGAGTGGACTAAAGGGGCACAAGAAGCTTTTGACTTGATCAAGAAGTTGCTTTGTAACACACCTATTCTAGCCTTGCCAGTTTTTCTAAACCTTTTGAGGTTGAGACAGATGCAAGTGGGGGGGGAATTGGTGCCGTTCTAGTCTCCAAGGGAAGAGACCAATTGCTCTTACTTGTGAGAAATTGAATGGTGCTAAATTGAACATTCTACTGATGACAAAGAATTCTATGCAATTATCAGAAATTTGGATCATTGGAGTCATTATTTAAGGCCTAATCACTTCATACTACACTCTGATCATGAAGCTTTGAAGCACATCAATGGTCAACAAAAGTTGAATCCAAGACATGCTAAATGGGTTGAATTTTTGCAATCATTTCACTTTTCTTCAAAATACAAAACGGGGAAGTCTAATGTTGTTGCTGATGCTTTGTCAAGAAGGTATGCTTTGCTTGGTGTTTTAAACTTCAAATTACTTGGTTTAGAGTTGATAATCCAGTTTTACGAGCAAGATGGTGACTTTGGACCCATATTGGCGCAACTTTCAAAGGGTTCTATGAGTTCATATGTGCTACGTGATGGGTTTTTATTCAAAGGCAATCTGTTGTGCATACCAAAGTGTTCTATACGTGAATTATTAGTACGAGAGGTGCATGGAGGAGGCATTGCTGGACACTTTGGAATTACAAAGACACTAACCATGTTGTAAGAGCATTTTTACTGGCCAAAGATGATCGTCGATGTTGAATCTATCATATCTCAATGTGCTACTTGTCAAAAGGCAAAGGCGGCCTTCCATCAAGGCTACTACACTCCATTGCCAGTGCCAGAGGGACCTTGGGAGGATATTTCTATGGATTTCATTGTAGGGTTACCAAGGACAGCAAGAGGCAAGGATGCAATTATGGTAGTGGTTGATCGGTTTTCAAAGATGGCTCACTTCACACCATGTCACAAGACCGACGATGCTATGAATGTAGCTGACTTGTACTTTCGAGATATAATCAGGTTACATGGGGTTCCAAAAACCATTGTAAGTGACAAAGACACAAAGTTCATGAGTTACTTCTGGAAGTCACTTTGGAGATTGATAGGTACGAAACTTTTGTTTAGCACATCTTATCATCCTCAAACAGATGGCCAAACAGAGGTGACAAATCGTACACTAGGGGTTCTTTTGCGTGGTTTGGTTAGTAAAACACAAAAAGATTGGGATTTGAAACTTGCTCATGCTGAGTTTGCTTACAATAGATCACCTACTTATGCTACTAAACACTCACCTTTCGAAATTGTCTATGGAATCAACCCTAAATTACCAATTGACTTTGTAAGTATTCCTAAAGGGGAGTTGGTACACAAGGATGCCAAGACAAAGGTTGATTACATGCAGAAGCTTCACGCAGAAGTAAGGGCTAGAATCGAAAAGGTAAATGATATTTACAAGGCAAGAGCAAACAAACACAAATCACAACATGTTTACAAGGAAGGGGATTTGGTTTGGCTACATTTGAGAAAGGAAAGGTTCCCAAATCAACGAAAGAACAAGCTTATGCCTCGGTGTGATGGACCGTTCAAAATCATAAGTAAGGTGGGGGACAATGCATACAAATTAGAGTTGCCAAGAGAATATGGAGTTCATGCTACTTTCAACATTGGTGATTTAGCTCCTTATGTTCCTGATGACCAACTTCGAGGTTTGAGGACAAACTCTTCTGAAGAAGAGGAGGATGATACGAATATCAATGAGCAAAACTTCGATGGTTTGGTAGAAGGTGCAAAGCAAGATGCAACCATGGGAGAACTAGTGGCTTATGGAGACACGAGACTCTTGGGGTTAGCTAGAGTAAATTTTTACGTGTGCATGGTGACATGCACAAGTTTCCTCACGTAAAAATCAAGCAAGAATAAATAAGTAGTTTAGGAATGTTGAGCTATATGGGTTTTCTTCCCACTTCACTTGATAGGGTTTTCCCATATGGTGTTTTGTGATTTTCTTATTAAGTCTATGAGTCATGGTTGATGGAATCAAGCATGGGGAACACGAAAATGGAGGTTTCTTGAAAGAAAGATCAAAGATCAAAAGGTTTCTTGAAGTTCTTGAAAATGGAAGTCCATCAAAAATCAAAGAAAAATATAGCGGGTTATATTACGGGATTTTTGAAAGATTTGGAAAGATTTGGGCAACGATGATTTATGTGTTTTCCGTGTTGTTTGACTTGGTCAACTTTAGTTAGTTGGTTGATAATATTGTCCTTAGATTTGTTTCTCAAAATATCTAAGATTTAGGCTAGAAAATCATATTTCAAGCTTGGTGCGCAAGACTGTATCCGGTTTGGAGTAGATTTTTGTTTTCCTAATGTTAGTTTGTTTGTACCTTAAATCTAGGGTAGTTAGGATTTGTTTTACGATATTCACATATTAGGTGACATGTTTAGCTATAAATAGGATGTAAAGTACCTCAATAAAAATCAGATTAGATTGATTGAAAAAACAAGTTTTTTTTTCCGTTTCATTGTTTTACGTCAAAACAAAGTTTTGTGAGAATTTCTTGTGAGGAATTCGACGAGTGAGTGGTGCTATTGAGCTTTATCTCACGTGAGGATAGTTTTTAGGATTTGAGGGTGCTTTGCTTTAATCAAATTCTAACAATTATTCGCCTTAGGACTTCGAATTTGTGGTGCGTCGCTTTATCAAATTTGTGTTCTAAGTTTATCTTGTGTGAGTGGCGTTTGTTTATCACAAAATTCACATCACTAGTACAAAAATCTACTTTTCCTGCGGTTTTTTTAGGGTTATTTGCTGCGGTTTTTAACCGCGGCACTTGGAGCAGCAGCAATAAACCAGCTTAACATTTGCTGCGGTTCAGCCGCATCCAAAAATGGACTTTTTGCTGCGGTTGTAGGCAAAACCTCAGAAAAAAGTGGCAAAAATTGGTGGGAAATCCCACTATTTGTTGCGGTTCACAAAAAAGGTTCGGTTTATTGAAGAAAACTTATTGAAGAAAACTTGAACAAATTAAAGCTTCAGTTCTTGACTCAAAAATTTATTGAAGAAAACTTGCACAAATTAAAGCTTCAATTTGCGCAAGAAGTTTCGGTTTATGTTGAATGAAAATTCAATGTATTAAACTTATCTATTTGACAAGGAATTCTCCAGCTACCTATATAACAACCTAAGGCTAAGCTCTAAACTCTTTCTAAGACTCTAAATCACCTAAAACACGCATAGAATAGGCTGAATTTCAGCTTACAAGACTCAAGTATGACTCACAAGATAAAAATGCCACATCATCACTACATCTTGATCTTATCTTGCTAACAAACTCTAACAAACTAATCTAATCAAGAAAATTTCCTAACAACTTAAATAAATAAATAATTAACAACATAATCATCAGAATCAATACTAAAAATCACGAAATAAACTTGGTGCCCAAGATTTCTCAAAATCTATCGTCACAATTTCCGCCATAAGAAGATCGTTGTTTTTGGCGCAATTTTCAAGATTTCCCTAGAACTTCAAGAAATGCTTCAAGATCCAATCTTTTAATCAAGAAACCTTCAAGAACATATCCTCCGTGTATTTAGCATAATTATGATGATCAAGACTCCACAAGAAATTAAAGCAATGATGTCCAAAATGAGAAAACCCTATCAAGTGAAATGGGAAAAACTCATGGACCAAACCAACGTGTTCCCTGTCACCACCATTGTGATCCTTCCTAAGATTGCAATAATCAGTTAATATAACTTATTTAATGGCTCACCCCACCAGTGACAAAGTATCAGTGATCATTAGTGTTGGCTAGGAAGCCACCAATAACCTCCACAGTGTCAAGCTCCTTAACCATTGTCACCCATACATGTGATTTATACTTATCAAACCCAATACGATTCATTATTAGACTAATTGGCTCATCAACTTTTGGTGTATCATAGGATATCTCACTTGTACTCAAATTCACATCAGCACCCCCCACGATCGTTTTCGGCCCCTAAACACCTCTTAGGATCCCTCTTATGGCCTCTTACAGAGAGGGGAAACCAGCCTTATATGCAATCGTCTCAGGCCTTCTTATCATCCCGCATATCACCTTTTTTGTAATACCCCACATTTTCACATACTTAAACAAAGTATTTTTTTATTTTATGCGTATAATTTTTGTATTTTATTCGTATAATTTTAATATTTTTTATTGAAAATTATGTTCAGTAGGAATATTAAATAAAAAGAAATTAATAAAAGTAAAATAAATAACAAGATTAGGTTGAAAGTAGTTATATGTGTTCTTAAATAATATTTTATGGTTAAAAACATTTTAAAAGTTTCTAAAAATAGATTTCACTAGTAGAAAAAATAGATTTTTCTGCGCCACAAATACTTGTTGATGATTTCAACACAAAATTATTTGCTGCGGTTAAAGTATTTTCTGCGCTTTTTTTGTTAACCGCAGCAAACAATTCAACACAAAACAAAGACTCCAAGCCCAACCCAAAAGGAAGGGTATAAAAGCAAAAAAAAAAAAAAAAAAAAAC
>PYUH01000285.1:1947299-1957374 GCA_016808085.1 Suaeda aralocaspica
AAAAAAAAAAAAAAAAACACTCTAAAAACCTTTATTCTTTTCTTCCTCCTAACCCTAACCCTATCTCTCTTTTCTATCTTCTCTAATCTTCTAACCCTATCCTCACCTCAAACGTTTTCTCTTGCCGCTCACCAAAATCAAAAATCAAATTTTCTTATTTGGTTTTAAAGTTGAGAAGGAAGAGCCTAATTAATCTGCCTAATTTTTGTAAGGTTCACTTGTCGCCGATTTTTTCTTCCTTTAGATCTATTTGTTTCACAAGTTTCAGGTTTGTTCTTATTTTATTATATTTTTTTTGGGCAGTGTTTTGATGATCTGATTCGTTGATTTGATCGAATTGTTAGGGTTTTTGTTATTCTAAATTTAATCGATTTTTTGTTTTTGTGTTATTTCGAATGTTTTTTTTTTTTTTTTTTGAATTGTTTGATTTTAGGTTTAATTGATTGTTTTTTTTTGGATTTGAGTTTAATCGATGTACTTGAATTAAGTTTAGAAAGGATTATTGATTATCTTACTGATTAGTTTTTTTTTTAATTTTAATTTTAATTGAATTTTTGTGAATTTAATTAGGTTAAATTGTTGTATTGATTTTCTAGTTTTGAGTTAATGCCTGTAATTCGATTTGTTTGTTATGATGTTGATCTTTTTTGAAAGATTTCGTTTGGAACAAGTTTGAGAAGTTGTAGTTGAATTAATCGAGATCTTTTGAAGGAGTCAATTAGACTTTCAAATAATTTGTATATGTTTCGGATTTGTTTTTCTATTACTGAATTTTCCGACGGAAAATGAATCGTGTGTTGAATTACTCGGAGTAGTATATAGTTCAATTTAGGTGTTATATTAGTAATCATGTATGTTTTGTATTGATTCTTGTTTTCATGCTAAACGTATCGACGTTCTTCCTTGGTTTTCGGATGGTAAATTTTCTTATTAGTAATCGGATTTTGCTGCTCTTCGTGAGATGCAGGCTAAAGTTGAGAAGGAAATGGGCGATGTTCAAGGTTTTTTTCTTTTTCTTTCTTCGTTTTGTGAAAGTTGTTGTTATTTTCAATGAATTTGTTGATGAAATCTAGGGTTATCATTTTGTATGTGTTGATCGTTTGTTAATGGAGATTGATGTTGATGATTTGATCGTCGAATTTGTATTAGGTTTCTTCGTTGAAATTTGTTTTGATTGTGATTTGTTCGAATTCGATTGGAATGTTGTGTGAAGAAACTGTTATCGTGTTAGATTTCGTTGTTCGATAGTGCATTGTACTGAGTTGAATGTGTGATTGTAATTGTAACCAGTGTTACCTAATTCCATAAACTACCTAAAAATTGCGAATTATGATAAGTAAATCATGGTGATTTGTGAATCATAAAAGCGAATTGCGAATTATAAAAGCGAAACGAATTGGCGAATTGGGCAATGTTGACTCTAACTCGTGAATTTGTCAGTTTTTAGGTTTGAATTTGCGAATTATTATATGGAATTTGTTTGAATGTTGTCTATATATGGAAACTTATTCATGAGTTTGTTTTATGCAATTTTCAGCGATATATTCCTCTTTTCTCTCCTGTCTTCAGTTTTATTTTTCATTTTCAATTTGGATTTTGTGTTTTAATTTTTTTGTTCTGATTTTGCGAGTTTTGGTGGCTTTTGGAGGCTGTCTCATTTGGCTGTCTTGTTTATATGGGAGCCTCATGGTAAGTTTCCACCCCTAATATTCCCATGGAAAGTACAGAAGCACCTTCTTGTGCTATCAGATTTATAATGGTTTTTTTATGATTTGCTTAAATTTACTTCTTGTTCCACCCCTAATATGCTATGAAGGAACTTTGCTTGAAGCTTGAGACCTAGGAAACTTGTGATTGCGTTTTATTGTTTGTTTAACGAATTGTGCTTTATTCTTTAAGAGTTGAGCTTTGTATTCCATCATATTATTTCTGTTCCCTTTACTAAATTTTAAACCTTCAATATTGTTGCCATGGTCATGCATTGGTCATGGATTTTCTTTTTCTTTCTTGATTTCTTATATATTTGTTTTCATGAAGTAATGGCATGAGGAGAATATTTTGGGTGTTGTAAATTGAGGAATGTTAGTCGTTCATTGGCTGAACTGGGGAGGACAAAGATTGGTTGGGTTTTTTCTGTTGAAGATAACTGAAAACCGTTCTAACTTTTAAGTCTTACTATTTGTAAGTAATTTGAGATTAACAATTCAAAAGCATCAGGAGTCTGGACTTTGGACATATGATTTTTGAGTTTTGGAATGCTGTGTTTTTTCTCATATTGTGTTTCCTTTTTCATGTACAACTGTGATGGTCTCCTTGGTGATAATTAGCTATACTACACAGTTAAAAGGTGTTGCTTTAACTAGATATGTTAACATGGACCGAATGACCTGTTAGCATTATTAGACCATTTGATTTGTTCTAGAGATGCTATTATTTTAATGCGACTCATTACATGAGTGATGAACAAAAATGTTTCAGGGAAAAATCAATTTAGTGTGGTCAAAACGCATATCAATGGCATATTTGCTTCATTGCCTTTTATTGTGCTTAGTTGCCTTTTATTGCTGGTGTTTTGATGAAATTTGGTTTATGAGTTTGGGGTTGTAAGAATTGTGATTAGTTGCCTTTTATTGTTTGTGACAAGCTACTCCTTTTTTTTCCATTTTCTTGGTTTGAGTCTTGATTATTGCATTTATTGGTATATATGGGTAAACTTGTATTTGTGTTACTACTTTGTTGCTGCAGTTGTCGATCTTTGAGCCCTAGTTGCTGCTGTCCCCATGTCTTGTGTAGTTGCTCCTGCTGCTGCCATCCTTTAGTAGTTGCTCCCCATGGCTTCTGTAGTTGCTGCCATCCTTCTGTAAACTTGTATTTGTGTTACTACTTTGTTGCTGCAGTTGACTGAGTGAGTGAGTGAGGGAGGGAGGTTGGGACTGAATGTGTGGTTTAAGGTGTTTGTTTTGGGTTTAGTTGTTGTAATGCAGCAGTAATGTTGTTATTACAACTATTGTACATATATAAACATTTTGGCTACAATTTAGCATTAAAAACCAAAAAATAAAAATAAAAAATTTTAGCTGGTTATTTGCTGCAGCTTTCGAGTGATATTTGAGAGTATACCACATAAAATCCACATCAGGTTCTGTGGAGGTCCATAGCACGTGGTAAAAAAGGGGCGAAAAAGTAAAGGGGCCCGGGACGGCCCCTCCGCTGGCCTGAAACAAAGGCTATTATTCACTATTTTTTGGGGTTCGGGGGTCCCAGAAAAAACAAATCCCGAAAATTGACCGGGTTGACCAGGCCATAAGGAAAAAATAGGAACCCAGACCAAAGGATTCGCAATGAAAATGTCATATGAGGAATGATAAGAAGTCCTTAGACGATTGCGTATAAGGTTGTTTTGCCACTCTGTTGAAGAGACCGTAAGAGGTGTTTAGGGGCCGAAAACGATCGTGGGGGTGTTGTGGACGTCCATAGCACGTGGTAATCAAAACGGAGTGAAAAAGTTACGTGGCCTAGGACGGCCCCTCCAAGGGCCTGAAATAAAGGTTATTATTCACAGTTTTTTGGGGTTAAGGATTCCTGGAAAAAAAATCCCGGAAAACGACCGGTGTCCCCGTAAGTTAAAATAGGAACCCAGACTAGAGGATCTTGGGTAAAATGTCATATGAGGGATGATAAGAAGGCTTTAGACGATTGCATATGAGTAAGGATGTACAGAAAATGGTCTGGACCGCACCAAACCGCGGAGAAACCGTATTTCTGCGGTCCGGTCTGGTCTGCGGTCCAAAATTTATGGTCTGTTTTTTTTTTTTAAGCTAGACCGTAATTTTTGTGGTCTTGTCTGATTTTTTTTTTTTTTAGACCAGACCGTAAACCGTAAATAATTATGGTTTGCGGTTTTAGACCGTAAACCATAAACCACATAAACCTTTTAAATTTGTAACTTTGTATGGTTTTCCATTTTATGATTGATTGATGGATGTTATATTGTCATTTTCTATTGTGAACTCGCACTTAGTTGTATATTTAATCTTATCGTTTGTTGTGTATTAACATTTCACTCTTATAAATTTATGCTTCATAAAATCTTTCAGGAATTGCGGTTTAACCGCAAACCGCACTATATTAGACCGTTTAAAAAATGGTGGTCTGGTCTGGACTTGTCTAAAATACGGTCTGGTCTAGTCTGGAAAACACCTAGACTGCAATTTTCCGGTCTGGTCCGGTCTGTACCCCAGACCGGTCCGTACACCCCAACATATGAGGTTGTTTTTCTCGTCTCTTGAAGAGGCCATAAGAGGGATCCTAAGAGGTTTTTAGGGGTCGAAAACAATTGTGGGGGGTGCTAAGGAGGTCCATAGCACGTGGTAAAATAACGGACAGTCAAAGCGACGGGGCCCAAGACGGCCACTACAAGGGCCTAACACAAAGGCTATTATTCACTTTTTAATGGGCTTCAGGGGTCCCGGAAAAAAAAATCCTAGAAATCGACGTTAAGGTAAAAATAGGAACCCGGACCAGAGAATTCGGGGTGAAAAGGTCATATAAGGGATGAAAAGACGACCTTAGACGATTGCATATAAGGTAGTTTTTTCCCTCTCTAGAAGAGGCCATAAGAGGGATCCTAAGAGGTGTTTTGGGGCCGAAAACAATCGTGGGGGGTGCTATGGAGCTCATAGCACGTGGTAAAAAAACAGGGTGACAAAGTGACGGGGCCCGGGACGACCCCTTCGGGGGCCTAAAACAAAGGCTATTATTCACTGTTTTTTGGGGTTCAGGGTTCACGGAAAAAAGAACTCGGAAATCGAAAAGGTTGCCCGTAAGTTATAAATAGGAACCCATACCAAAGGATTCGGGGTGAAAAAGTCATATGGGGGATGATAAGAACGCCTTAGGCGATTGCATATAAGGCTTGTTTTCCCCTCTCTGGAAGAGACCATACGAGGGTTCCTAAGAGGTTTTTAGGGGCTCAAAACGATTGTGGGGGCTGCTGCGGAGGTCCATAGAACGTGGTAAAAAGACGGGGCGAAAAAGTAACAGGGCCCGGGACGGCCCCTCCGGGCGCCTGAAACAAACGCTATTATTCACTATTTTTCGGGGTTCAGGGGTCTTGGAAAAAAAAATCACTGAAATCGAACGTGGTGTCCACAAGTTAATATAGGAACCCAGACCAATTGATTTGTGGTGAAAATGTCATATGAGGGATGATAAGAGGGCCTTAGACGATTGCATATAAGGTTGTTTTTCCCCTCTAAAAAAGAGGTCATAAGAGGGAGTCTAAGAGGTGTTTAGGGGCCGAGAACGATCGTGGGTGGTGCTATGGAGGGGCAATTTGTTATAAAACGGGGCGAAAAAGTGACGAGGCCCAGGAGAGCCCAACCGGGAGCCTGAAACAAAGGCTATTAATCATTGTTTTTTGGGGTTCAGGGGTCCCAAGTTAAAAATAGAAATCAAATCAAAGGATTTGGAGTGAAAAGGTCATATTACAGATGATAAGAAGGCCTTAGACGATTGCATATAACACTTGTTTTCTCCTCTCCGGTAGAGGCCAAAACAGGGATTCTAAGAGGTCTTTAGAAACCGAAAACGATGATCGTTTGGGGTGCTGTGGAGGTCCATAGCACGTGGTAAAAAAAACGGGCGAAAAAGTGACAGGGCCTGAGACGGCCCCTCTGGGGGCCTAAAACAAAGGCTATTATTCACTATTCCTCTTATAGCCTAAAAAATCTCAGAAATCGACCAGGGTACGCGTAAGCTAAATATAGGAACCTAGACCAAAGGATTTGGGTGGAAAAGGTAAGATGAGGGATGATAAAAAGGCCTTAGACGATTGTATATAAAGGTTGTTTTTCCCCTTTCTAGAAGAGGCCATAGGAGGGATCCTAAGAGGTGTTAGGGGCCGAAAACAATTGTTGGGGGTGTTGTGGAGGTCCATAGCACGTTGTCAAAAAACGGATTGAAAAAAGAGACGGGAACCGGGACAGCCCCTCCAGGTGCCTGAAACAAAGGCTATTAATCACTTTATTTAAGGGTTCTTTGGTGTCGGAAAAAGAATTCCCGGAAATCGACAAGGGTGCCCGTCAGGTAAAAATAGAAACCCATATCAAAGGATTTAGGGTGAAAAGGTCATATTACGGATGATAAGAAGGCCTTAGACGATTGCATATAAGCGTTTTTTTCTCCTCTCTGGAAGAGGCCATAAGAGTGATCCTAAGAGGTGTTTAGAAGCCGAAAACGATCGTGGGGGGTGCTGCGGAGGTCCATAGCACGTGGTAAAAGATGGGCCGAAAAAGTGACGGGGCCCGAGACGGCACCTCCGGGGGCTTGAAAGATAGGCTGTTCATCACCGTTTTTTGGGGTTTAGAGGTCCCGGAATAAAAATTCCCAGAAATCGACACGGGTGCCGGTAAGGTGAAAATAGGAACCAGATCAAAGGATTTGGTATGAAAAGGTTATATTAAGGATGAGAAAAAGGCCTTTGACGATTGCATATAAAGGTGGTTTTTCCCTTCTCTAGAAGAGGCCATAAGAGGGATTTTAAGAGGTGTTTAGAGTCCGAAAACGATCGTGGGGGGTGCTGTGGAGGTCCATAGCACGTGGTAAAAAAAAGGGGTGAAAAAGTGCCGGCTCCCGGGACGGCCCCTCCGGGGGCCTGAAACAAAGACTATTGTTCATTATTTTTTGGGGTTCTGGGGTCCCGAAAAACTAAATTCCGGATAATGACAGGGGTGCCAGTAAGTTAAAAATAGGAACCCAGACCAATGTATACGGGGTGAAAAGGCCATATGAGGGATGTTAGGAAGGCCTTAGAAGATTGCATATAAGGACAGTTTTACCCTTTCTAGAAGAGGCCATAAGAGGGATCCTAAGAGGTCATTAGATGCTGAAAACGATCGTGGGAGGTTCTGTGGCGAAAAAGTGACGGGGCACGGAACGGCCCCTTCGCGGGCCTGAAACAAAGGTTATTATTCATTGTTTCTTGGGGTTTAGGGGTCTCGGAAAAAAAATCCAGGAAATCGACTGGGGTGACTATAAGTTAAAATAAGGAACCCATACCAAAAGATTCGGGGTGAAAAAGTCATATGAGGGATGATAAGAAGGCCTTAAGCGATTGCATATAAGGTTAGTAACTATCCCCTTAGTGGAAGAGGCTATAAGAAGAAAACTAAAAGGTATTTAGGGGCCGAAAACAATCGTGGGGGTTGTTGTGGAGGTCCATAGCACGTGGTAAGAAAAACGGGGCGAAAAAGTTACAGGGCCCGGGACGGCACCTTCGGGGGCCTGAAACAAAGACTAGTAATCACTGTTTTTTAAGGTTTAGGAGTCCCAGAAAAAAATTACCAGAATTCGACAGGGGTACCCATAAGGTAAAAACATGAAGCAGAATAAAGGATTTGGTGTGAAAAGGTCATATTAGGGACGATAAGAAGGCCATAGACAATTGCATATAACGTCTCCTCTCTATAATAGGCCCTAAGAGGGATCCTAAAAGGTGTTTAGAAGCCGAAAACGATCGTGGGGGGTGCTATGGAGGTCCATAGCACGTGTTAAAAAAGGCTATTATTCACAGTTTTTTGTCGTTCTGGGGTCGCGGAAAAAAACTTCATGAAATCAAATAAGGTGAAAACAGGAACCCAGACCAAGGGATTCGGGGTGAAAAGGTCATATGAGTGATGATAAGAAGGCCTTAGACGATTGCATATCTGGCAGTTTTTGACCTCTATGGAAGAAACCTTAAAAGGATTCTAAAGATGTGTTTGGGGGCCATAAACGATCGTCAGGGGTGGTATGGAAGTGTATAGCACGTGTAAAAAGATGCCCTGGACGGCCCCTCCGAGAGCCTAAAACAAAGGTTATTATTCATTTTTTTTTGGGGTTCAGGGGTCGCAGAAAAAAATCCCAGAAATCGAGCGGGGTGCCCGTAAGTTAAAAATGGGAACCCAGACCAAAGGATTCGGGGAGAAAAGGTCATATGAGGGACTATAAGATGGCCTTAGACGATTGCATATAAGGCTTGTTTTCCCCTCTGTAGAAGAAGCCATAAGAGGGGTCCTAAGAGGTGTTTAGGAGACAAAAATGATCATAGGGGTGATGCGGAGGTCCGTAGCCGGTAAAAAAAAATCCCGGTAAAAACAGATGTGCCCGTAAAAAAAATCCCGGTAAAAAAATCCATGAAATCGACAGATGTGCCCGTAAGGTAAAAACAGAAACCCATACTAAAGGATTCGGGGTGAAAAAATTGTATGAGGGATGATAAGTAGGGCTTAGACGATTGCATATAAGGCTGGTTTTCCCCTCTTTGGATGAGGCCATAAGAGGGATCCTAAGAGGTGTTTAGGGGCCGAAAATGATCGTAGGGGGTGCTGTGGAGGTCCATAACATGTGGTAAAAAAAAAAGGCTGAAAAAATGACGGGGCCCGAGACGGCCCCTCCCGGCGCCTAAAACAAAGGTTATTATTCATTTTTTTTGGGGTTCAGGGTTCGCGGAAAAAAAATCCCAGAAATCGACCGGGTGCCCGTAAGTTAAAAATGGGAACCCAAACCAAAGGATTCGTGGAGAAAAGGTCATATGAGGGATGATAAGATGGCGTTTGACGATTGCATATAAGGCTGGTTTTCCCCTCTGTAGACGAAGCCATAAGAGGGGTCCTAAGAGGTGTTTAGGAGACAAAAATGATCATGGGTGTGATGTGGAGGTCTGTAGCACGTGGTATAAAAACGGGGCGAATAAGTAACAGGGCCCGGGACGGGCACTCCGGGGGCCTAAAACAAAGGCTATTATTTAATTTTTTTTGGGGTTCAGGGGTCCCGGAAAAACAAAGGCTGGTTTTCCCCTCTTTGGATGAGGCCATAAGAGGGATCCTAAGAGGTGTTTAGGGGCCGAAAACGATCGTGGGGGGTGCTCTGGAGGTCCATAACATGTGGTAAAAAACCAGGTTGAAAAAATGACGGGGCCCGAGACGGCCCCTCCGTGAGCCTAAAACAAAGGTTAATTCACTGTTTTTTGGGGTTCAAGGTCCCGGAAAAATAAAACCCCGGAAGTTAAAAATAGGAACCCATACCAAAGAATTCGGGGTGAAAAAGTCAGATGAGGGATGATAAGAAGGCCTTAGAAGATTGCATATAAGGTTTACAATCACAACTTTTTGGGTTCAGGGGTCCGGGAAAAAAAAATCCCGAGGGCCTGAAACAAAGGCTAATAGTAACTGTTTTTTGGGGTTCAAGGGTCCGGGAAAAAAAAATCCCGAAAATCGACTAGGGTGTCCAAAAGGTAAAAATTAGGAACCCGGACCAAAAGATTCGGGGTTGAAAAGGTCATATGTGGGATGATAAAGAAGGCCTTAGACGATGACGTATAAGACGATTTTTCTCCGATGTGTTTAGGGGCCGAAAACGATCGTGGGTGGTGATGTGGAAGTCCCTAGAATGCGGTAAAAAAACGGAGCGAAAAAGAGATAGGGCCTGGGATGGCCCCTCCGGGGGCCCGAAATAAAGGTTGTTATTCACTATTTATAAGGGTTGAGGGGTGCCGGAAAAAAAAAATCTCGTAAATCGACCGGGGTGTCCGTAAGTCAAAAATAGGAACCCGAACCAAAGGATTAAGGAACAAAAGGCCATATGAGGGATGATAATAAGGCCTTAGACGATTGCATATAAGGATTGTTTTCTCCTCTCTAGAAGAGGCCATAAGAGGGATCCTAATAGGCGTTTAGGGGCCGAAAACGAGCATGGGGGGTGCTGTGTACGTCCATAGCAAGTGGTAAAAAAAGGGGCGAAAAAGTGATAGGGCCAAGGATGGCCCCTTCGAGGCTTGAAACAAAGGTTATTATTCAATGTTTTTTTGGGTTCAAGGGTCCTGGAAAAAAAAATCCCGGAAATCAACCAGGGTGCCCGTCAGGTAAAAATAGGAACCCATACCAAAGGATTCGGGGTGATAAAGTAATATGAGGGATGTTTGAAGGCCTTAGGCGATTGCATATAAGGTTGTTCTTCCCCTCTCATGAAGAGGCCATAAGAGGGATCCTAAGAGGTGTTTAAGGGCCGAAAACGATCGGGGGGGGGGGGGGGGGGC
>PYUH01000285.1:1957384-2026637 GCA_016808085.1 Suaeda aralocaspica
GGGGGGGGGGGGGGGGGGGGCCGCGGAGGTCCATAGCACGTGGTAAAAAAACGGGGCAAAAAGTGATGTGGCCCGGGACGGCTCCTCCGGGGGTCTAAAACAAAGGCTTATTCACTGTTTTTTGGGGTTTGGGAGTCCAAAACTATCCTAAGGGGTGCTGTGGAAGTCCATACCACGTGGTAAAAAAGTGACGGGGCCCGGGATGGCCCCTCAAGGGGCCTAAAACTATGGCTATTAATCACTGTTTTTTAAGGTTCAGGGGTCGAAGAAAAAAAAAATACCGCAAATCAACAGGGGTGCTCGTCAGGTAAAAATAAGAACCTAGATCAAAGAATTCTGGGTGAAAAGGTCATATTAGGGACGATAAGAAGGCCTTAGACGATTGCATATAAGGAAGTTTTTCCCTTCTCTAGAAGAGGCCATAAGAGGGATCCTAAGAGGTGTAGGGTCCGAAAAGGATCATGGGGGGTGTTGTGCAGGTCCATAGCACGTGGTAAAAAAACAGGACGAAAATGTGACGGGGGTCGGGACAGCCCCTCTAGGGGCCTAAAACAAAGGCTATTATTCACTTTTTTTTGGGGTTCAGGGGTACTGGGAAAAAAATCCTGGAAATCGAACGGGGAGTCCGTAAGGTAAATACCCATACCGATTCGGGGTGAAGAAGTTATATGAGGGTGATAAGAAGGCCCTAGACGATTGCATATAAGGCTTTTTTTTCCCTCTCTGGAAGAGGCCATAAGAGGAATCATATGAGGTGTTTAGGGGCAGAAAACGATCGTGTAGGGTGTTGTGGAGGTCCGTAACACAAGCTAAATAAACGAGGCAAAAAAGTGACGGGGCCCGGGACAACCAATATGGGGGCCTAAAACAAAGGCTATTAATCTATGTTTTTTTGGGGTACAGGTTTCCAGGAAAAAAAAATCCCGGAAATCGACCGGGGTATCCGTATGTTAAAAATAGGATCCTAGACCAAAAGATTCAGGGTGAAAAGGTCATATGAGGGATGACATGAAGGTCATATAAGGTTGTTTTCCCCTCTCTGGAAGAGTGTATAAGAGGGATCCTAAGAGGTGTTTAGGGGCCGAAAAGTATCGTGGGTGGTGCCGTGGAAGTCCATACCACGTGGTAGAAAAATGGGGCAAAAAAGTCATATGAATGATGATAAGAAGGCATTAGACGATTACATATAAGGCTGCTTTCCCGTATGTGTAAGAAGCCATAAGAGGGTTCCTAAGAGGTGGTTAGTGGCCGAAAACGATCGTGGGTGGTGTTGTGGATGTCCATAGCATGTGGTTAAAAAGATGGGGCGAAAAAGTAACAGGACCCAGGATGGCACCTACGGGGGCCCAAAACAAAGGCTATTATTCACAGTTTTTGGGGGATCAAGGGTCCAGGAAAAAAAAACTGGAAATCGATCGGGGTTCCCATAAGATAAAAATTGGACCCCAAGCCAAAGGAATCGGGGTGAAAAGGTCACATGAGGGATGATAAGAAGGCCTTAGACGATTGAATATAATGTTGGTTTTCCCTTCTCTAGAAGAGACCATAAGAGGGATCGTAAAATGTGTAGGGGCCGAAAACAATCGTGGGGGGCGCTGTGAATGTCCATAGCACGTGACAGAAAAACGAGGAGAAAAAGTGATGGTGCCCGGGACTGTCCCTTTGGGGGTCCCGGAAAGAAAAATCCCTGAAATCGACCGGGGTGCCCATAATGTAAAAATAGGAACCCATACGAAAGGATTTGCGCTGAAAAAGTCACATGAGGGATGATAAGAAGGCCTAAGACGATTGCATATAAGGCTGGTTTTCCCCCAAGCCGAGCATTTGCTCGTCCCGAGCAAAAACAACGAAATGAATTTCACCCCATAAAACCATATGCATCACAACTCAAGGATTCATCCGAGTTCACCAAGAGCAAAGCAAGTCAAATGCTGCACATTCCTACACACAATTTAAACAAACCCAACCAAGCAAGTGTAATGGATCGATGACTAGAGTAGCTCACGGGTTGTCACTCCACTCAATTGAGCATCTAACGATGTATCTCACCCTCACCACCCTACCAAAAGAAGATGGAATGCAAATGCAATAAATTGTTTAAATGCAAGTTTTGAGGAACCCAAATCCACATCTCACACCTCATGCAAGTGATTAAAGGTATACACTCAATCCTAAAGTTGACTCGAAATGCAATTAATACTCAACGACCTTGCCCAGGGACTCTTCCACAATCAACCAAAGCATGCACATAAAGATCAAAGAGGACTTTATAAGCCTGTAACGTATTGCTAGGGTGAAGGGTAGGATAAATTTGGGATAATGTGGCGGGAAATGTGGGGTATACGCATATAAAATATTAGAGACTCACCAACACATCATACAATAATATCAATGTCTCCCATCATCCAATTCCAACCAAATAATACAAAACCATTAAATTTTCATTCACTTCACACCTTTATTTTCATTCAAAGCACAAATATAAACCAAATTCAAGCGTTTCATTCATTCGATTTCAACTTGTTTTTTTTTTTTACAAAATAAAAATTTCTTCAGTTTTTTTTTTCCATTTTTATTTCACTTTAGTTTCACGACTCTTAATAGTTAGCCATTAAGACCGAACCATCACACTACATAACCGGACTCCAAATCATATTTACAAAGCACACCTTGTATTTTAAAACACAATTCTAGTCATTGGTACGCGAAGCCTTAATGTAAAACTTATAAAACCTCTTGTACATCAAAAATACACAATTTCACCAAATCCTCCAAATACACCGTCACAACTATCAACAACCATAACAAACCACCATATGACTCCCCCAAGCCAAGCTTGGGCATACAACATGTCATCAAACACCAAGGCCAAAGATGGTTGTAATGCGGTTTCATTTTGTGAGGGATATAGGCTTAATAAAACACAGCATCAAGGGGGAAAATGTGTTTATCATGAAAATCCTAGTGACGTATTTGAAAGCTCTAAATATAAATGAATGCCTCTTATCATGTGTAGCATGCAACACAACCTCAATCAAAAGCTACTGAAGTCCAATGGCAAACCCAAGATCATAAATGCACCAGGAACTAAGCACACACGAAAGAATACAATTTAATTTAGGCTATAAGATCAAAAGTGGCACAATCCTCCCGTTAACACAGTTCAAGTCCAAGCCCCAAGCAAAGTTAAACAAAGTTGACAAATACAAGGAATGCTAGCAAATTAAGACAAAGTCATGCTAGGTAAATCACATAAATAAACTCGTCCGAATACAAGCATCATGAAGTTTTAAAAAATTTAAGCACATGGGTAAATGAAGAGTCAAATCTCTTAAACACAAGCCGGGACAAGTGGGTAGCCATTCACAATATGAACTCTCTCTCTAAACTAGACTAAACTAGGAAAGCAATACAATTTTTTTGTTCACATGTAAACTCCCGCCCTAATGGACGGTACAAACCATGCAACAGTCCTACGAAAGCAATAAAAACTACACTAGAAAGCAATAAAAACTATACTAAGCAAGCAAATAAAACATACCCCCCCCCCCCCCCAAGCCGGACTCAGCAATGTCCTAAGTGCTGAAGGGAGTAAAGTAAGAGCGAAAAGAGACGGTGGAGGGGTTTAGGGAGTCATGGGGGTTTAAAATGATGTATATGGGTAAGAGGAAGAATTTTTGCAAGGATAAGAAAGAGGCATGGGTGATAAATGCTATTGCATGTAGCATACACGGATTGAGATTTAACCACCTCGAATTGTTTCGACCATATCTCACAAAGTGCAATTTTTATTAATCCTATTCCTGCTGAATTGGAAAGTAGACTCATAGATCTTTCCAACGGTAGGTCGTACGTCTCGTGCAACGTCGTAGAGAAAAAGTTATGTCCGTTTCAAAATGACGTTCTTGCGCAGATGCTGGTGGGAAAAAAATCGACACTTGTGGAGGTTTATTGCGGGTGCATAAAACCCCCATGCGTCCGCATCTACCCTGTTTCACCCCGATCACTTTGTTTTCTTTTGTTTGATACTTAACAAATTTTCACTTACCTTGACCTTGACTTAGACTTTTGACTTCAGAATACTACCGAAAACCCCTAGTTACTCAGTGATACCTAAAAACACACAAACACAAGCTAACTAAAAATTACGAAAATAAACTAAAACACACCAAAACACACAAAAATAGTTAAAAAGGGATAGAAAGCTCGGGTTGCCACCCGAGAAGCGCTTGTTTAGGGTTATTGGCTTGACTGTGGTTCCGGAGTGGTCACAGTGAGTTGGGATTGTAGAATTGCACCTCCTCCACTAATCCAACCGCATCACCTTCATAATAGAGCTTCAATCGTTGTCTGTTGACCTTGAAATTTTCACCTTTATCATTCTAAACCTCAAAAAACCCGAATTTACTCACCATAGTAACCGTAAAGGGACCGCTACACCTGGATTTCAGCTTTCCAAGGAATAAACTGAGACGAGAGTTGAATAGAAGTACTTGTCACCAACTTGGAACTCTCTTCTCATGATATTCTTGTCATACCACCTCTTAGTCTTCTCTTTGTAGATTTTGGCACTATTATATGCCGCTAAACGGAATTCATCGAGCTCACTCAATTGAAGAAGTGACTTTTCTCCTGCAAGCATAGCATCCATGTTCAACTCCTTTACTGCCCAATATGCCTTGTACTCTAGCTCAACTTGAAGATGACACGCTTTACCATAGACCAACCGGAATTGTGAAGTGCCAATTGGGGTTTTGAAAGCCGTCCTATACGCCCATAAAGCATCGAAAAGCTTGTTAGTCCAATCCTTCCTTGATTTTGCAACCGTCTTCACTAGGATAGATTTGATCTCTCTATTGGAAATCTCAACACGGTGTTAGAATGCAATGGGGGGTGGCAAGAGCTTCCACCAATTTAGAAACATAATCCATAGCAACTAATATATAACAGTTTCCATTAGAAGATGGGAAAGGGCCCATATAATCAATAAGCCAAACATCAAAAATCTCAACTTCCAATATACCTGTTTGAGGGATTTTGTGCCTTTGTGAGATATTACCTGTTCGTTGGCACGAATCACAAGACATAATGAAAGCTCTGGCATCATGGAGAATAGTGGA
This sequence comes from Suaeda aralocaspica, assembly GCA_016808085.1. Taxonomy (NCBI): domain Eukaryota; kingdom Viridiplantae; phylum Streptophyta; class Magnoliopsida; order Caryophyllales; family Amaranthaceae; genus Suaeda; species Suaeda aralocaspica. The sequence goes on from PYUH01000285.1 coordinate 1,962,505, forward strand.
CCAATAAAAACCCGATTCGAGGACCTTGAACATCGTCTTAAAAGGACCAGCATGACCTCTATACGGTGATGAATGGCAATGGTGAGTACACCATAGACTTCACATTCCGGAACACACTTCCTATATAAACCATCTTCACGTACACTCACAGAACAAGTTAGGGTTGTCCCAAAAGTATCGCTTAATATCATGCAAAAACTTCTTTTTCTGCTGGTAAGTCAAATCAGAGGGCATAACACCTCCAACAACATAGTTGGCAAAGTCAGCAAACCAAGGAGAATTTACACAAACCGCAAACAGATGTTCATCAGGAAAAGAATCATCGATGGCGGTAGAGATCTCCCCATCATCATACCGTATCGTCGATAAGTGGTCAACACGTTCTCCGCTCCCTTCTTATCACGAATCTCAAGATTGAACTCTTGGAGCAACAAAATCCACCAAATAAGCCTCGGTTTGGCTTCGTTCTTCACAAGTAGGTACTTAAGAGCTGCATGGTCAGTGTAAACAATAACTTTCGAATGTGTAAGGTAAGTACGAAATTTATCTAATGCATAAACAATAGTAAGCAACTCTTTTTTCGTGGTAGCATAGTTGACTTGAGCTTCATCCAAGGTCTTACTAGCATAGTGAATAGCATGTAGGACCTTATCCCTCCTTTGACCTAAAACTGCACCAACTGCAAAATCACTAGCATCACACATTATCTCAAAAGGGAAATTCCAATCGAGAGATTGTATGATAGGTGCCGAAATTAATGCATTTTTTATCATATTAAAGGACTCAAGACATTCATTAGTGAATTTAAACTCAGCACCTTTCCAAAGCAATCGGGTTAGTGGTTTCGCAATTTTAGAAAAGTCCTTAATAAACCTGCGATAAAAGCCAGCATGACCCAATAAATTCTTACCGTTTAACATTTACCGGAGGTGGTAATTGCTCAATTACCTGTTTTTTCGCCTTATACACCTCAATACCACGCTCAAACACCAAATGTCCCAATACCACCCCTTCATTGACCATGAAATGGCATTTCTCCCAAGTTAAGATCAAATTCATCTACTCACATCTTTTGAGAACTTTAGTCAAGTTAGTCAAACAGGATTCAAAATCAGTACCATAGACACTAAAATCATCCATGAAGACTTGCATAATAGACTCTATGAACTCAATAAAGATGCTCATCATGCAACGTTGGAAAGTAGCTGGTGTATTACATAAACCATAAGGCATTCTACGATAAGCAAAAGTGCCATAAGGACATGTAAAGGTGGTTTCTCTCTATCATCAGGATGGATGGGAATCTGAAAGAAACCTGAATATCCATCAACGTAACACAATTACTTATTCTTAGCTAACCGTTCCAACATTTGATCAATAAAAGGGAGAGGGAAGTGATCTTTTTAGTTGCAACATTCAATTTTCTATAATCAATACACATTCTCCATCCTGTAACAACCCTAGGAGGAATCAATTCATTCTTATCATTACGAACTACAGTTCCCCCCCTTCTTAGGGACTACCTGCACGGGGCTTACCCACTAGTAAATCAGGCACCGAGTAGATGATAACTGCATGTAGAAGTTGAAGAACTTCTTTCTTCACCACCTCCTGCATGTTAGGATTCAAACGACCTTGACCCTTTATACAAGGCTTATGAACCTCCTCTAAATGAATTCTATGCATACAAAAATAATGACTAATACCAGCCAAATCATCAATAGTATAACCAATAGCCTTCTTATGAAACTTCAGCACAGACAAAAGCCTATCAAGTTCACTATCAGTAAGAGAAGCACTAACAATGACCAGATACAACTCCTTATCATCTAGAAAAGCATTTTTTTAAGTTAGAGGGGAGGGGCTTCATCTTAGGTTGGGTGACCTCCTTGACAGAACAAACCTCTTGAGGTAACTCAACATATTTCCGGTTGTCCTCCGGATTCAATTCCTAACCAGTAAGATCCTGGACCTAACTAACGACATCAGCTGTACCTTCACCTGCACAAACATCAAGACAAACAACGACCTCAAAAAGATCCTTTGTAGTGAACCGAGGCATATCATCAACAACAATGACATCAATAGCATAGCATGACTGTTCCATCATTGGAATCTTAAGAGCAGCATTAAGATTAAATGTGACTTTATCATCCCCTACGGAAAGAGTCAAACTACCATTTTTGACATCAAGAACAGCACCTGCAGTGTGTAAGAATGGTCTACCAAGCATAATCGGAATATGAGCATCCTCATCCATATCTAACACAACAAAATCAACAGGAATAACGAATTTCCCGACTCTCACCGGGACATCCTCTAAGATACCTTTAGGGTACTTTACTGTCCTATCTGCCATCTGCAAGGTAATGTTAGTGACCTTCAAAGAATCCATATCAAGCTTTCTTTGTAAATAGACAAATGCATGACACTAACACTAGCCCCTAAATCACATAAAGCTTTATCAATAAACAGTGGGCCAATGTTACAAGGAATACAAAGACTTCCCGGGCCCTTCAGCTTGGGTTGGGACTTGTTTTGCAATATAGCACTGCACTCCTCAGTAAGTGCTACGGTCTCCACCACACTCAACTCACGTTTCCTGCTCAAAATATCTTTCAAAAACTTAGTGTAAGTAGGAATTTGAGTTGTCAAATCAGTAAAAGGCACAATAACATACAAATTCTTAAAAATAGCTAAAAATTTAATGAAATGATTATCATTCTTACTCCTGGTCAACCGGTTCGGAAAGGGCAACCTAATCTGTGACCTCGGGATCATATCAATGAATGTGTCATCCACCTTCTCGTTAGGTTATTCGGCCTCATTCTCTAGAACTGTCTCTACCACTAAATCTTCAATCACCACATCATTAGTCTTCTTAGCTCCAGTTGCAACATCGGAAGTAGCATCATCAGTAGGCATTTTCGGAACCTCATAAGCATCTTCACTTCTAAAAGTAATGGCATTGACATGGACCCTCGGGGGATTATGCGGAGCTTGTGATACTGGAGGTGTAGGTTGTGATGGAAGGGTGTCTGGTTGCCTTTGAGCATTTGATTGAGCAATTTGAGCTATCTGAGTCTCCAAGTACTTGTTGTGAGTTTTTATGGTCTCTATACTTTTCTGCATCTGTGACATCATATTCTTCAAATCTGCTAACTCACTAGTGTGCCATGGTGGTCCTGGGTTCAATGGTGGTTTAGTGAACCCAGGTGGCTGTGATGGACCTTGAGGTTGGAACCTTTGTATTTGCTGCTGCTGTTGTGGTTGTTGCATTTGGGACATAGGCTGTGGATTCTGGACATTGGACCTTCTATAAGAGAAATATGGATGATCCTTGTAGCCTAGATTGTAAGTGTTGGAGAACGGATTGTTCTTGTAGGCCTGGAATGCACATACTTGATCTATAGGACTATGACATGACTAAGAATTGTGACCAAATGATCCACATGTATCGCAGAAGGGATCATTGATTCCAGAATGGGAACACATAGCAACTACAGACATTGATGGAGGAGATCGAGGAAGTGCCAATCTTATCAAGCTTCTAGCTTATAGCATTGATCTGTGAAGCCAAACTCTCATACTTGTCGTCAACAACATGTTTTCCACCCTTCTTCGAATGTCCTCTAAGATTGCCAAACTGTGAATCAATCAATTCATATGCAACATTGACCTCTTGGTTCATGAATCGACCATTAGCAACATAATCCAACAAAGCTCTACTCTCATTTTCTAAACCATTGTAGAATGACGGAACCAAAAACCACTTCTCAAGCCCATGATGAGGACACATTCTCAATAGATCCTTGATACGTTCCCAAGCATCATAAAGTGACTCATCTGTCTCCTGATTGAAATTAGTAATTTGGCTCTTCAATAAAGCAGTTCTCTGTGGAGGGTAGTACTTCCTCTGAAAAGAAAGAGCCAAATCCTCCCAACAAGTAATTGTAGCCATATTAAGATCATTCAACCAGGTTCTAGCTTTGTTCTTCGACGAAAATAGGAATATTCTCCTCCTGATTTAGTCCTTAGACACATTTTATTGCTTGATAGTATCACAATATTGGAGGAAATTTTGCAATTGTAAGTTCGAATCCTCCTTCAGTGTTCCTGAAAACTGATTTCGTTCAACCATACTTACAAGAGCCGATTTTAGCTCCAAATTAGAAGCGTCGGTATCTGGTACTGAATAACCCCCAGCCATAGACTCCGTACTAGGTAAGGAATAGTCTCTCAATGAATGGGTCGGAGGTGGTTGCGGCGGTGGTGGAGGTGGCGGTCCTCTACCTTGTCCTTCTCCTTCGGCAGCCATCTCGACCACTGAATAACCTGAAAACAAAGGTTTGAAAGTGAACTCGAAAAACTGAGACAGATCAGAAACAGTCTCCTCCACAGATCGGGGAAGAAATATTCGGCGTCTACTACATCTCAACCGCTTTAGAAATAGTTGCTCGGGCTCAGGGAAAATGAAAATATAAGCGTCGTGGACGTTTTGCATAAACCTGTAAACCTGCACAGCATAAAAAGTCCAAGGAAAGATAAGAAACTGCCTCAAAGAACCAAATAGTTCTTTCAGACTAAGAAAAACAAAATGGAAATAGTTAAAACCCGACTAACAGAATTAGAAATTGCCTCCCCGGCAACGGCGCCAAAATTTTGATGAGTTTATCGCACACCTATCAAAAATACCCGGACGACTCTAACTAATGTAGCTAGGGAAGTAGGGATCGAATCCTCAAGGAAGCAATTGAACTCTATTAGTTCTAAAAAGCTTAAAACGTGTAAAGGGCCTTGGTTGAGAAATGTTGATTAACTAATTGACTACTAATTAACTACGGGAAATGACGGTGACTAAAACCAATAATTTAAGCCTAGGGTCATTCGGGTCACCAAGAACAACTAATGGATTCACTAACAAAGAACGTTCAATCTCACAATTATCGTCAAATTAGGGCTCAATAATTCTCTCGAACTTAGACTCCCTCGATACTCATCTAGCGGCTCTCGCTCATGCCTAGACTAATTCTGCCTATTATTCAGTGGTGTTATTGTGGTATTTTTACCTCTCGGCATCAAATTCGACAATTACCCTAATTACAACTAAATATGCGCACAATTCAATTGTAAACAAACAAGCCAATAATAGGAATTTGATTGCTAATTGCAAAATCGAATTCATGAAATTAGTCCATTAATTATTTTAGGTTTTCCTAACCGTAGAAAATTAACTACTCACTCATGAACATGAAAATTAAAGCAATCTTAATCATAGAATTCATAATTAAATTCATGAAATAATTATTAATTAAAGTAATTAACGTCAACAAAAAAACTAAATTAATTAAACTAATAAAACTAAAGAGCTTAAATTAAATTAAGCAAAAAGAATAAAAGTAAAAGGGATTACAGAATTGAAGATATTTGAATTGAATTGAAATAGTGTTGAGATCAAACCCTAATTCCTAATCTAATTTTTTAGAGACAAAAATTGCTTAATTAAACCCTAAGAGAGTAATTCTAAATTATGAAAAGCATAAGTGCTTTTTAGCCTACGAAGTCGTGCCCTTAATACCACAAAAATTGGGTTTACAAAGTAAAAGCATGAAAAAAATAAAAGTCCTCAAAAATTCTTGAGAAGCATTGATGCGGACGCATAACACTTTTGTGCGCCCGCATCAGTACTCCAGAAGCCCTTTGAAGGCTGCTCGTGAATTAAATGCGGGCGCATGGTGCTTTTGTGCGGGCGCATAACTATTCCAGAATTCTTCGCATTTTTTTCTTCATATTTCTTCATAGCTTCTTCATGGCTTGTTTCCGTAACCTCTCTGGCACGCATTCCCATGCACATGTCATTCCCGTTCCATCCAAGCTTCTCAGCTTCCTTCCAAACCTCGGTTTCCGAGCTCCTAATTAAAAATACAAAACACACCAAAACCGGGCATAACAACCGCAAATGATAAAATCAAACCAAAAAGCCCTAAAATCGTCGGAAATCAATCTAACTTGGCGAAACACTTCAAATTTGGCAAAGAACACCAAATGAGCTAAAACCAAGCAAAAACATAACTCTTAGGCATAATATTGACCCGAAACAAGGGGGAAAAACGCCCTAAAAACCACACATATCAGGGGACCCAGAAAAAAAAATCCCTGAAATCGACCGGGGTCTTCGTAAGTTATAAATTGGAACACAGACCAAAAGATCTGGGGTGAAAAGGTCATATGACGGATGATAAGAAGGCCTTAGACGATTGCATATAAGGCTATTCTTCCCCTCTCTCACTAGTATAAAAATCAACTTTTGCTGCGGTTTTTTTAGGGGTATTTGCTGCGGTTTTTAACCGCAGCACTTGGAGCAGCAGTAATAAACCAACTTCTTATTTGCTGCAGTTCAACCGCAACACACAGCAAAAAAAAAGACTTTTTGCTGCAGTTGTAGGCAAAACCGTAGCAAAAAGGTGGCCAAAAATGGTGGGAACTCCCACTATTTGCTGCGGTTCTTAGTAAAACCGCAGCAAATAGTAGATTTTCCCACCAAAAAAAGCTTTATTTGCTGCGGTATTCTAGAAAACCGCAGCAAATGACCACCTAAAAAGTTTTTTTTTTTATTTTTTGCTTTTTGATGCTAAATTGTAGTCTGAATGTTTGCATATGTATAATAGTTGTAATTACAACATTATAGAAGCATTAGAATAATAACATCAATCTCAAATGTTATACATACATAATAATTAATGTTTTCAACCTCAGTTACAATTATATTACAAAAAATACACTTCAAAGAGCATTATGCAGATAAGTGACAGCAACGGCAGCAACACAACACAGCAACAGTGGCAGCAAGGGCAACAACTCAACAGTGGCAGCAACAGCAGCAACTCAACAGTGGCAGCAACGGCAGCAACTCAAGTTAGTAGCTCACAAATAACAAGACAGCAACAATAATAACAACACAAACAGGACAATCACTCACTTATTTGTAAACATACTATATATGTTTATGTTTATATACATAATCTCCATCAGGGAAGTGGTTATGATCACCCACCATTCGAGTTAGGCTACTTCAACAGATTTTTAAGCCTGGAGCAACTCAAACCTCAATGATGTTTAGCATAGTTGTTTAATTTGGCTACTACAACTAGTAGTTGACAATCAACAACTTGGAGCAACTCAAACAACCATGGTCATCACTTGAGTCCCTTCATCATTTGGAGATAGTTAGTGTCTTATGAAAAAGGACTCATTTTTTATCAAACAATTGTCGGACTATAAGGGACTCGATCATCATTCAACAATTGCATCACTAGTTAGTTATCTTACAGAAAACATAGAAGAAAACAAAAATCAAGCAATAACTAGTAGTAATATTGATAAAAAAAACTGGAAAACCAAATTGGAAATAGGGAATCGAAAGATACATATTACATAGCTATAACTCCTATGTGTGTTTAGCAGCCAAGGAGTTCCTTACTTCCTTAAAGCATGATCTATTAGGCAAATAATGCAGTGAGTTTGAGACGCATTCAACATTTCTAGCTTCTTTCGGAATCCGACACACAATATGGTTAGATACTTGACTACTTTGCTAGCATAATATGAAAGAAATAGAAAGAGATATTGCAAAATGAAAGGGGACACAAGAACAGGACCTAAATACAATCAACAGTTACCCATAATAGACAAGATGATTATGAAAATGTGTGGAACAGTTTTTCCAAGACAATTAGACAAATGATTGCCCTGTTTAGTTTCCACAATCATTAGTCATTACAGCAACAGCTTAGTAAGGAAAGAGATAGAAGTGTTAGAATCCTAGATAATATACTTAACGAAATTAAAGACTTTAACGTACCAAACGCAGAGCACGGAAAATAAAATGTTGGTTAGAAAAATGCTCAAGACATCAAATGAAGCATGGCAGCTAGATAACAGGCTTTTGTACACTGAAGATCACATTTATTTTTCTACTTCAGATCTATCTACACAAGACTACATCTCCAATCAGCAGTTCAAAACAGCTTCACGAAGCTACACCGATTCTATATTTAGAGTATGGATAATACCCCTGTCTTATACAATGATGTAACATCATTCCATTACTTCTTACATTTCTTGCAGTTGAATAAATTTGCTGATTCACTTAACGACTTATGCATACACTTTACCAAAATTAATTAAATCTCTGCCAAAACAAGGCTTAATAATATTGTTACATCTCTACCATCAAAGGTGTATGAAGAAACTAAGAATATGCAATATAGTGAGAGTGAAAGTGGCAACAACGTGTTCTTAATTAGAAACAATTGAAATATGTCTTCACTTTAGAGAATAACGGCAGCAGATTTAGCACTTTCGCAAGATTTTAAGTATGCCTTCAGAGATAATAAATGGAAGCCATTAACCAATGAAGCTTAAAACTAAAAGTTAAATACAATTCAGATTGATGAAAAATAGAAAACAAAATCAAATTTTTTTCTTCAAATTCAAGGACTATCGAGAATATCAATATTCCGAATCAACTGAAAATTCAAGCATCACACCCAATCCCTAGCATATACACACACACTCTCTCTCTCTCTCAGCCACTCCCTCACTAAGACACACACTTAGTCCCTCCCTCTCTCCCTCCCACACTCACTAAATCACAATTTCACATTTAGTAAAAATATCACACACTCACTTAGCCACTCCCTCACTCAGTCACTCACTCACACACGCACTTAGTTACAGTCTCACACTCACGGTCATGCAAATAGTCACACACTAACAGTCACTGTCTCACACAGTCATTCAATCGTAACCACACACTCACACTCATTCACTCATAACAACACACAAACAACCAACACACACCCACAACAAAAAAAACCACCGAACCCAAAACTACGACAACAACAACCAAAACAAAACAACCAGCCAAACACAAAACCACCACCTTAAACTAAATTAAATAAAAATCAAAATTAAAAACAACAAAATTAAAATCAAAATACGATAAAATCAACACCAAAAACAACAACAAAATCGACAAAATAGAAACCACAAGAAAACAAGAAAAGCTAACCTTAACGTTGAAGCCAACAAAAAATCGATCTTTCAATTTCACCATAAATCAAAACACAAAAATTAAAACCACCAAAAATCCACCTCTCTTAAGAAGACGATGAAAGAAAGGCTAACCTGTAAAGGAAATATTGCTCAGCGCTGCAATTTCAAAAAAAATATATATATACAATTAAACCCATATTAACCAAAATCATTAAAAAATGAGAAAAAACAGATAAAAATATTAACAAAGAGCTAGTGAACAACAGACATTACAAAATACAAATAAAGGAAAACAATCATGATTTACTCATTTACTTCCATCAAACTCATCTCCTGTTTATTACATAATTAACAATTCTAATTCAACAATCTTAGAAAAAATTATGACATCACAAAACATAAAATACACACCGAACTACAGAAATCAAAGCCTAATTACACAAAATAATACGAAAAAATTAAAGGAAATTGAAAAAGAAAAGCGAAAGTTTTAGATCTGAAGCAAATACCTTCGGGAATTGTGATGAGAGGTGAAGAATTGCAGTTACAAGAACAAGGAGGACAACTAATAGAGGTTGAAGATGAAGAGAGAGAAGTTGGAGCTGGGCACCGTAAATCAGCACCATAATTGCCACCGTAAATCAGTACCAAAAATCGCCTCCAAAACCACCAAAAATCAGAACACAAAAATTAAAACACAAATTAAAATTGATACTGAAAAATTGATCAAGAAGAAGGAGAGATTTGGGAAGCTCAAAAGAGGGAGATGACAGAGAAGAGAATACGAGTTAGGGATAGAAGAGAAGATCAGATAAGAGGGTCAGGGTTAGGGTTAGAAGGAAGGAAAAAATGAGTGATTTTTTGGAGGGTTTTTGTATTTATAGCCCTTTCGTTTGGGCTGGGCTTCAAACATTTGTTTTGGGTTGATTTATATGCAGTGGTTAAAATCGCAGCAAATAAGAAAAAGAACCGCAGCAAATAATTTTTCTTGTGTATCATCAACAACTATTTGTTGCGCTTCTTTAAAAATCTCAAAGAACCGCGGCAAATGTGGCGCAGCAAAATCCAATTTTTCTAGTGTCTAGAAGAGGCCATATGAGGGATCCTAAAAGGTATTTAGGGGCCGAAAACGATCGTGGGTGGTGCTATGGAGGTCCATAACATGTAGTAAAAAAACAAGGCGAAAAAGTGATAGGTCCCAGGATGGCCCTTCCGGGGGCCTAAAACAAAGGCTATTATTCATTGTTTTTTGGGTAAAGGGGTCCCGGAAAAAAAATCCCAGAAATCGACCTGCGTGCCCGTAAGGTAAAAATAGGTACCCAGACCAAAGGATTCGGGGTAAAAAGGTCATATGAGGGATGATAAGATGGCCTTAGACAATTGCATATTAGGCTAGTTTTCCTCTCTCTAGAAGAGGCCATAAGAGGGTTCCTAAAAGGGGTTTAGGGGCCAAAAACGATCGTGGGGGGTCATGCGGAGGTCCATAGCACGTGGTATAAAAACGGGGCAAATAAGAAACAGGGCCCGGGACGGGCACTCCGGGGGCCTAAAACAAAGGCTATTATTCACTGTTTTTCGGGGTTCTGCGGTGTCGGAAAAAAAATATCCCGAATATCAACCCCGGTGTCCGTTAGTTAAAAATAGAAACCTAGACAAAAAAAAAAATTCAGGATAAAAGGTCATATGAGGGATGACAAGAAGGCCTTACACGATTGCATATAAGGCCGTTTTTCCACTCTCTTGAAGAGGCCATAAGAGGGATCCTAAGAGGTGTTTAGGGTCCGAAAACGATCGTGGAGGTGCTGTGGAGGTCCACAGCATTTGCTAAAAAAAAACAAGGAGAAAAAGTGACGGGGCCCGGCACGGCCCCCCCGGGGGCGTGAAACAAAGGATATTATTCACAGTTTTTTAGGTTCAGGGGTCCCGGGAAAAAAAAATCTCTTAAATTGACCGAGGGTGCGCGTAAGGTAAAAATAGGAACCCAGACTAAAGGATTCATTGTGTAAAGGTCATATCAGGGATTATAAGAAGGCCTTAGACGATTGCATATAAGGTTGGTTTTCCCCTCACTTGAAGTGGCCATAAGAGGCATCCGAAGAGCTATTTAGGTGCCGAAAATGATCGTGGGTGGTGCTGTGGAGGTGCATAGCACGTGGTAAAAAAATGAGGCAAAAAAGTGAAGTGGCCCGGGACGGCCCCTCTGGGGGCCTAAAACAAAGGCTATTATTCACTGTTTTTTAGGGTACAGCGGTCCCGAAAAAAAAATTCCTGGAAATCGATCGGGGTGCCCGTAACGGAAAAATAGGTACCCAGACTGAAGGATTCTAGGTGAAAAGGTCATATGAGGGATGATAAGATGACCTTAGACGATTGCATATAATGCTGGTTTTCCCCACTTTAGAAGATGCCATAAGTTGGAAACTAAGAGATGTTTTGGGGTCGAAAACGATCGTGGGGGTGCTGTAGAGGTCCATCGCACGTGTTAAAAAAAACGTGGAGAAAAAGTGACGGGGCCTAGGACGACACCTCCGAGGGCCTTAAGCAAAGGTTATTATTCACTATTTTTGGGGTTCAGGGGTCCTGAAAAAAAAATCCCGCAAATTGACCGGGGTGCTCGTAACGTAAAAATCGGAACCCAGACCAGAGGGTTCGGGGAGAAAAGGTCTTCAAAGGGATGTTAAGAAAGCCTTAGACGATTGTGTATAAGGCTGGTTTTCCCCTCTCTAGAAGAGGCCATAAGTGGGATCCTAAGAGGTGTTTAGGGGCCGAAAACGATCCTTCGGGGTGCAGTGGTGGTCCATAGCACGTGGTAAAAAACGGGGCGAAAAAGTGACATGGCCCAGGACGGCCCTTCCGGGGGTTTGAAACCAAGGCTATTATTCATTATTTTTTGGGGATTAGGGGTCCCGGAAAAAAAAATCCCCAAAATCGACTAGGTTGCCCGTAAGGTAAAAATAGGAACCCAGACAGGAGAATTCAGGGTGAAAAGGTCATACGAGGGATGATAAGAAGGCTTTAGGCGATTCCATATAATGTTGTTTTTCCCCTCTTTTGAAGAGGCCGTAAGAGAGGTCCTAAGAGGTGTTTAGGGGCCGAAAACAATTGTGGGGGGTGTTGTGGAGGTCCATAGCACGTGGTAAAAAAAACGGGGCGAAAAAGAGACGGGGCCCGCGACGGCCCCTCCGGGGGCCTAAAACAAAGGCTATTATTCACTGTTTTTTGGGGCTTAGAGGTCCCGGAAAAAAAATCCTGAAAATCGACCGCGGTGCCCGTAATGTAAAAAACGGAACCCAGACTAGAGAATTCGGGGTGAAAAGGTCGTATGAGGGATGATAAGAAGACTTTAGGCGATTGCATATAATGCTATTTTTCCCCTGCCTGGAAGAGGCTATAAGAGAGATCCTAATAGGTGTTTTGGGGCCGAAAGCGATCATCGGGGGTGCTGTGGAGGTCCACAGCATGTGGTAAAAAAACGGGGTGAAAAAGTGACAGGGCCCAAGACGGCCCCTCTGGGGGCCTAAAACAAAGACATTTATTCACTATGTTTTGGGGTTCAGGGTTTACGGAAAAACAAAATCCCCAAAATAGACCGGGTTGCTCGTAAGGTAAAAATACATACCCAAACCAGAGGATTTGGGGTGAACAGGTCATATGAGGGATGATACGAAGGCCTTAGACAATTGCGTATAAGGCTGGTTTTCTTCCTTCTAGAAGAGGGTATAAGAGGGATCCTAAGAGGTGTTGAGGGGTCAAAAACGATAGTGGGGGGTGCTGTGGAGGTCCATAGCACGTGTTAAAAAAATGGGGCGAAAAATTGACGGGGCCTGACACGGCCCCTCCATGTGCCTAAAACAAAGGATATTATTCACAGTTTTTTGGGGTTCAGGGGTCCCGGAATAAAAATTCCCTAAAATCGAGAGGGTTGTCCGTAAGTTAAAAATAAGAACCCAAACCAAAAGATTGGGGGAGAAAGGGTCATATCAGGGATGATAAGAAGGCCTTAGATGATTGCATATAATACTAGTTTCCCCTCACTAAAAGTGGCCATAAGAGGTATCGTGGGTGGCTTTGTGGAGGTCCATAGCACGTGGTAAAAAAGCGGGGCGAAAAAGTGACGGGAACCAGAACGTCTTCTCGGGGGGCCTAATACAAAGGCTAGTATTCACTATTTTAAGGGTTCATGGGTCCTGGAAACAAAAATCCCGGAAATCGACCGGGGTGCCCGTAAGGTCAAAATAAGAACCCATTCCAAAGATTTCGGGGTGAAAAAGTCATATGACGGATGATAAGAAGGCGTCAGACGATTGCAAATAAGGTTGTTTTTCCCTGTCTGGAAGAGACCATAAGACGTATCCTAGGAGGTGTCTAGGGGCCGAAAACGATCGTGGGTGGTGCTGTGGAGGTCGATAGCATGTGGTAAAAAAATGGGGCGAAAACGTCACAGGGCCTGGGACGGCCCCTTCGGGGGCTTGAAACAAAGGCTATATTATTCACTTTTTTTGTGGTTTAGGGGTACCAGAAAGAAAAACCCGGAAATCTACCGGGGTTCCCGTAATGTAAAAACAGGAACCCAGACCAGAATATTCAGGGTGAAAAGGTCATATGAGGGATGATAAGAAGGCTTTAGACGATTGCGTATAAAGCTGTTTTTCCCCTCTATAGAAGACGCCATAAGAGAGATCCTAATAGGTGTTTAGGGGCCGAAAACGATCGTGGGGAGTGCAGTGGAGGTCCATAGCACATGGTAAAAAAAAGGGGCAAAAAAGTGAGGGGCCCCGCGACGGCCGCTCCGGAGGCCTAAAATAAAGGCTATTATTCACAGTTTTTTGGGGTTCAGGGGTCTCGGAAAAAAAAAAATCCTGAAAATCGACCGCGGTGCCGGTAAGTTAAAAATACAAACCCGGACCAGAGGATTCGGGGTGAAAAGGTCATACGAGGGATGATAACATGACCTTAGGCGATTGCATATAAGACTTTGTTTCTCTTGTCTAGAAGAGGCTATAATTGGGATCCTAATAGGTGCTTAGGGGCCAAAACCGATCGTGGGGTGTCCTATGGAGGTCCATAGCATGTGGTAAAAGAATCGGGGCGAAAAAGTGACAAGGCGCAAGACGGCCCCTCTGGGGGCCTAAAACAAAGGCAATTATTCACTAATTTTTGGGGTTCAGGAGTAACGGAAAAAAAAAATCCCAAAAATAGACCGCGTTGCCCGTAAGGTAAAAATACAAACCCAGAGCAGAGGATTGCGTATAAGGCTGGTTTTCTTCTTTCTAGAAGAGGCCATAAGAGGAATACTAAGAGGTGTTTAGGGGTCGAAAACAATAGTGGCGGTGCTGTGGAGGTCCATAGCACGTGTCAAAAAAACGGGGCGAAAAAAAAATCCCTAAAATCGAGAGGGGTGTCCGTAAGTTAAAAATAGGAATCCAAACCAAAAGATTTGGGGTGAAAAGGTCATATCAGGGATGATAAGAAGGCCTTAGATGATTGCATATAATACTAGTTTCCCCTCACTAAAAGTGGCCATAAGAGGTATCGTGGGTGGCTTTGTGGAGGTCCATAGCACGTGGTAAAAAAGCGGGGCGAAAAAGTGACGGGAACCAGGACGTCTTCTCGGGGGGCCTAATACAAAGGCTAGTATTCACTATTTTAAGGGTTCATGGGTCCTGGAAAAAAAAATCCCGCAAATCGACCGGGGTGCCCGTAAGGTCAAAATAAGAACCCATTCCAAAGATTTCGGGGTGAAAAAGTCATATGACGGATGATAAGAAGGCGTCAGACGATTGCAAATAAGGTTGTTTTTCCCTGTCTGGAAGAGACCATAAGACGTATCCTAGGAGGTGTCTAGGGGCCGAAAACGATCGTGGGTGGTGCTGTGGAGGTCGATAGCATGTGGTAAAAAAACGGGGCGAAAACGTCACAGGGCCTGGGACGGCCCCTTCGGGGGCTTGAAACAAAGGCTATATTATTCACTTTTTTTGTGGTTTAGGGGTACCAGAAAGAAAAACCCGGAAATCTACCGGGGTTCCCGTAATGTAAAAACAGGAACCCAGACCAGAATATTCAGGGTGAAAAGGTCATATGAGGGATGATAAGAAGGCTTTAGACGATTGCGTATAAAGCTGTTTTTCCCCTCTATAGAAGACGCCATAAGAGAGATCCTAATAGGTGTTTAGGGGCCGAAAACGATCGTGGGGAGTGCAGTGGAGGTCCATAGCACATGGTAAAAAAAAGGGGCAAAAAAGTGAGGGGCCCCGCGACGGCCGCACCGAAGGCCTAAAATAAAGGCTATTATTCACGGTTTTTTGGGGTTCAGGGGTCTTGGAAAAAAAAAATCCTGAAAATCGACCGCGGTGCCGGTAAGTTAAAAATACAAACCCGGACCAGAGGATTCGGGGTGAAAAGGTCATACGAGGGATGATAACATGACCTTAGGCGATTGCATATAAGACTTTGTTTCTCTTGTCTAGAAGAGGCTATAATTGGGATCCTAATAGGTGCTTAGGGGCCAAAACCGATCGTGGGGTGTCCTATGGAGGTCCATAGCATGTGGTAAAAGAAACGGGGCGAAAAAGTGACAAGGCGCAAGACGGCCCCTCTGGGGGCCTAAAACAAAGGCAATTATTCACTAATTTTTGGGGTTCAGGAGTCACGGAAAAAAAAAATCCCAAAAATAGACCGGGTTGCCCGTAAGGTAAAAATACAAACCCAGAGCAGAGGAGTGAGTATAAGGCTGGTTTTCTTCTTTCTAGAAGAGGCCATAAGAGGAATACTAAGAGGTGTTTAGGGGTTGAAAACAATAGTGGCGGTGCTGTGGAGGTCCATAGCACGTGTCAAAAAAACGGGGCGAAAAAAAATCCCTAAAATCGAGAGGGGTGTCCGTAAGTTAAAAATAGGAATCCAAACCAAAAGATTGGGGGTGAAAAGGTCATATCAGGGATGATAAGAAGGCCTTAGATGATTGCATATAAGGCTGGTTTTCCCTCCTGATGCAAGCACCAGTGACATTGATAATATTAATGATATCAGTGCATGAAATGATATTAATGATATCAATGCAATCAACTTCGATGGTGGTGATGACAAGGGCAAGGGTGCAACCATACGTGAAATAATTGCATACAGTGATATAAGCTATATGGGTGCATCAAGGGTAGGGATTTGCGTGTGCATGGTCACATGTCACTCAAATGAGACGCAAATAAAGACAAGAATGGTGGATTTAGGGAACAGGATTGTTTTTGCCTATGAGTTTTTTCCCACAGGGTTTTTCTCATTTTTGGCATTGAGTCTTTTAATTCTTGGTGAGTCTTGATCATCATCATTATGCTAAAATACATGGAAGACAAATTCTTGAAGGTTTCTTGATTAAAAGATTGGATCTTGAAGCATTTCTGGAAGTTCTTGAAAGAATCTTGAAAATTGCGCACAAAAGGAACGGTTTCTTAAAGCGTGTTTTTGGGCGTTTTTCCAAGTTCTTGGGCTCCAAGCAAGTGGTGTGATTTTAGTCTAAATTTTGATGATTATCTTGTTAATTAATTATTTAGTCAAGTTGTTAGGATATTTTCTTGATTTGTTATCTAGTTAGAGTTTGTTAGGAAAGATAAGATCAAAGTGCAAGTTGCATGATGATGTGGCAATCTTATCTTTAGTTTGTTGAGCAAAAGTAGGATTTATTTTCCTAGTCTTAGGCGTGTTTTTTTAGTATATTTAAGTTAGGATCTTGTTGATGATTATACCTATAAATAATCTCAACATTAGCATGTAATTAATTAAGTTTGAGTTGAATAAAAAAAAAGTTTGGTTGTTTACTTGAAAACAAAATTCTGAAAAAAAATTAAGAGTTGGTAATTAATTTCTTTATACTCTTGTGATTGAATTAGTAGCTTTGAGGGTGCTTAGGCTTTAATAAAAGGACTAATTGATCAACATAAAATTAAGAATGTAGGTGACTGGGTCTTTATAGATTCAAAATTTTAGTATATCCCTTTGTGAGTTTTTTTTCACACGAAAATTCACATCAAATTTGGTGCTCTCGTTGAGAGGTCTTTTATACTCAGGTGCTCATCAATTAATTGATTAAAACACTTACTATGGCCAGTGGTGGTGAAGAAGTTCCTGCAACTTTTGAAAAGGGATTGTCCTTAGAACAAGCCAAGGAAATCTGAAGTGACAATGAAATTAGAGAACTGCGAACTATGTTAGAAGAAGTAATGAATCTTGTATCAAGAAGTTCGAAAAACAAGAAAAAGAGTCACGTGATTGGTGAAAGTGGCGAAAGTTCAAGTGATGAAAATACCAGTAGGAGTGCACGCAAGCCTAGGCGTGAATATGGCACTAGTTCTAGTGAAGATGATGACCGAAACAGGCATAGAAGGCGTGACAAACAGAAGGATGATGATCGTAGCTTAAAGTTGGACGTTCCTGAGTTCAACAACAGTTTAGATCCTGAAATTTTCCTTGAGTGGCTGAGGAGAACCGAAAACATTTTTTATTACAAGGAGTATGATGATCATAAAGCCTTCAGAGTGGCAAAATTAAAACTAACATCTTATGCTAGACTGTGGTTTGAAAGGTTACAAAGAAAACGTAAAAAGGAGGGAAGATCGAAAATTTGCTTTAGGTGCAAATTGAAAAGGGAATTGAGAAAAAAATTTGTACCACATGAGTATGAACAGAACAATTTCCTAAAGATGCATACCCTGACACAGGGACAGAAGAGTGTTGAGGAGTACATCAATGCTTTCGAAAAATTGCTAATATTGTGTGACATAGAAGAAAAGGAGGATCACAAAGTTGCTCGTTTTGTGGCAGGGCTGGATGGATCCATTAGGGAAAAAGTAGAATTACAACCCTACTAGACCTATGATGAGATTAGTAAAGTGGCACTCAGGGTGGAAAAACATGGGAATTCAAAGAAGCCAAAAGCATTCTTTAAATCCTATGAGTCCAAGAAGGAAGTGGTGTATTCTCAACCATCTAGTGCTAAACCTAAGTTCGACAATGATAAAAGGGCAGCCACTCCAATCAAACCACTGTCAATTTCTGAAGACAACAGGAAGTGTTTCAAGTGTCAAGGAGTACGAAACATACAAAGAAATTGCCCAAACTCCAGGGTAATCACTGCTAGGGAAGCAAAGGAAATCGAGGATGCCTACTTAGATGTTCTTCTTGAAGAAGGGGAGGATGGAGATATTGATTTCCAGGAAGAACAAAGCAGCAATGATATGGAAGAAGTGGAGGCAGAAACACAGGGTCAGGCATTGGTCCTCAGGAGGGTTCTTCATTCTAAACCTGCGCCAATTGAAGAGAACCAGAGGGACAAAATTTTCATGACCAAGAGTAATGTACAGGGCACGCTGTGTGATGTGATAATTGACAGTGGCAGTTGTACTAATGTGGTCTCTACCTATTTGATTCAGAAATTGAATCACCCCACATACAATCATCCTCAACCTTCCAAGTTACATTGGCTAAGCAACACCATTGATGTCAAAGTGACTAAGCAGGCCCTGATAAATTTCGAGATTGGTAAATTTGAGGATTCTGTGATATGTGATGTCTGTCCAATGGATGCTTGTCATATATTGTTGGGTAGACCGTGGCAATATGATCGATTTGTGAAGTATTATGGAAGAACCAATGTCAACATCATCAGGAAACAGGAAACTGACAAGCCAATTGCTTTGAAACCTCTAAAAGTGGCGCAAAACAAGAAGCAATTAAATGTGGAGAATAAAAAGGGAGTGTTTTTGACTAATACTAAGGAATTGGAGAGGGAATTAACTGATTGCCAGCAACTATTTCTGTTGATGGCAAAAGATGTGAGAGTTGAAACATATGCAATCCCTAAAATTCTTCAACCACTATTGAAAGAATTTGAAGATGTATTTCCATATGACTTACCACCAGGTTTACCACCCAATAAGGGCATTGAACACCAGATTAACTTAATCCCAGGTGCTCAGATTTCTAATAAACCAGTATATAGATGCAATCCTGAGGAGACTAAGGAAATACAAAGAAAGATTGAGGAACTAATGAGAGAAGGGGATGGATGGAAAACAACTTTCAATACCAAATTGGGTTTCTATGAGTGCGGAAACAATGGAGATCATCTGCAGCATCAAACACAGGTTCTTGAAATCCTGAGGCAGCAAAAATGGTATGGGAAATTAGAGAAGTGTTACTTCATGGTGAGTAGTGTTACATTCCTAGGGTATGTAGTTTCAAAGGATGGAGTATCAATATATATGCAGAAATTACATGCACAAATCAGAGCAAGGATTGAAAAGGTGAATGATCAGTATAAATTGCAAGCCAATAAGCACCGGAACCCACGCAAATTTCAAAAAGGAGATTTGGTTTGGCTACATCTCAAGAAGGAAAGGTTTCCAAATCACAGGAAGAAAAAAATGATGCCTAGATGTGATGGGCAATTCAAACTTTTGAAGAAAGTTGGTGATAATGCTTATCAACTTGAACTACCAGGTGAATATGGGGATCATGCTACTTTCAACATTGGTGATTTATCTCCATATACACCTTATGAACAACTTTGAAGTTTGAGGTCAAACTCTTTTGAAAAAGGGGAGAATGATGCAAGCACCAGTGACATTGATAATATTAATGATATCAGTGCAAGAAATGATAGTAATGATATCAATGCAATCAACTTCGAAGGTGATGATGACAAGGGCAAGGGTGCAACCATAGGTGAAATAATTGCATACAGTGATATAAGCTATATGGGTGTAGCAAGGGTAGGTATTTGCGTCTGCATGGTCACATGTCAGTAAAATGACACGCAAATCAAGACAAGAATGGTGGATTTGGGGAACAAGATGGTTTTTGCCTATGAGTTTTTTCCCACAGGGTTTTTTTCATTTTTTGTATTGAGTCTTTCAATTCTTGGTGAGTCTTGATCATCATAATTATGCTATAATACAAGGAAGATAGATTCTTGAAGGTTTATTGATTAAAAGATTGGATGTTGAAGCATTTCTTGAACTTCTTGAAAGAATCTTGAAGATTGTTGGGATATTTTCTTGATTTGTTAGTTAGTTAGAGTTTGTTAGGATGATGTCGCAATCTTATCTTTAGTTTGTTGAGCAAAAGTAGGATTTATTTTCCTAGTCTTAGGCGTGTTTTTTTAGTCTATTTTAGTTAGGATTGTGTTGATGATTATACCTTTAAATAATCTCAACATTAGCATGTAATTAATTAAGTTGGAGTTGAATAAAAAAAAAGTTTTGTTGTTTACTTGAAAATAAAATTCCGAAAAAAAATTAAGAGTTGGTGATTAATTTCTTTTTACTCTTGTGATTTAATTAGAAGCTTTGAGGGTGCTTAGGCTTTAATCAAAGGACTAATTGATCAACCTAAAATTACGAATCTTGGTGACTTGCCTTTATAGATTTGAAATTTTAGTATATCCCTTTTTGAGTTTTTGTTCACACGAAAATTCACATCACCTCTCTAGAAGAGGCCTTAAGAGGTATCCTAAGAGGTGTTTAGGGGCCGAACACGATCGTGGGTGGTGCTATGGAGGTCCATAGCACGTGGGAAAAGAATAGGGCGAAAAAGTGACGAGGACCAGGACGGTCCCTCCAGGGGACTAAAACAAAGGCTAGTATTCACTGTTTTTAGGGGTTCATGGGTCCTGGAAAAAAAAACCCGGAAATCGACCGGGGTGCCCGTAAGGTCAAAATAAGAACCCATACGAAAGGTTTCGGGGTGAAAAGGTCACATGAGGGATGATAAGAAGGCCTCAGACGATTGGATATAAGGTTGTCTTTCCCCTGTCTAGAAGAGGCCATAAGAGGTATCCTAAGAGGTGTTTAGGGGCCGAAAACAATTGTGGGTGGTGCTGTGGAGGTCAATAGCATGTGGTAAAAAAACGGGGCAAAAACGTGACGGGGCCTGGGATGGCCCCTTTAGGGGCTTGAAACAACGGCTATACTATTCACTGTTTTTTGTGGTTCAGGGGTCCCGAAAAAAAAATTCTCGGAAATCGACCGGGGTTCTCGTAAGGTAAAAACAGGAACCCAAACCAGATGATTCAGTGTGAAAAGTTCATATAAGGGATGATAAGAAGGCTTAAGACGATTGCATATATGGCTGTTTTTTCCCTCTCTCGAAGAGGCCATAAGAGAGATCCTAATTGGTGTTTGGGGGCCGAAAACGATCGTGGGGCGTGCTGTGGAGGTCCATAGCACGTGGTGATAAAGAGGTGCAAAATAGTGACGGGGCCCGGGATGGCCCCTCTAGGGGCCTAAAACAATGGCTATTATTCACTGTTTTTTGGGGTTCAGGGGTCCCGGAAAAAAAATCCCAGAAATCGACTGGGGTGCCCGTAAGGTAAAAATAGGAACCGGGACTAGAGGATTCGGGGTGAAAATGTCATATGAGGGGTTATAAGAAGGCCTTAGACGATTGCATATAAAGCTTGTTTTCCCCTCTCTAGAAGAGACCATAACAAGTTATCAATCTCCCTTGCGTCTCTCGCCCCATGGTACTTTGATGGCTCGGGGACCTTCAACCTTGGTCCCTCCCGATAGTTAGTGGCCCCATTGACCACATCCTTTTTGCAAACCACGAGATCCTCCTTTAAGACTTGATTCTCATGCTTGACCGCTTCGAGCTCCTCTCGTAATTTTGCCATCAATCCTTCCATCATTTCCATTGCTTTTCCCACAAGCGCATTAGCTTATGCGGAACGCTCTATGGCAACATCTTAATCCTTGAGTCCACATCGTTGAGCCTCTCCTTGGGCATTTCCATGCCCTATCAGCTCCTCAACCCTAGAACCATCCTGGTACAAATCTGTAACAACTAGCTCCATGTTAGCTACTCGTTGCTCCAACTCTTGGACCGTTGTCTTCTTCTTTTTGAGCGCCCCCACGTAAGTCTCCTCCCTAGTGGCCTTGCTCACAACTGGATCTTTGTCGCTGGCCATACCTCCTTTTGACAATAACAACAACACTTGTTAGTACGTCAACTTAACATGTACTTGGGTAGCAACGTTCCTAGTTGCTCAAGTTTGAACACCACACGTCCAACACTTTCAAGTTGACCCTTCATTTTCGAACCTAGCTCTGATACCACTTGTCACATGCTGACCCTTTGACTCCCAGAAAGCTAGTCAACCCCGTGCGCCACTCTCTCAAAAGTCCGTCGTGAATAAATCAGCCTTCCCTTTGACACGCTACTCGTGCCCGTGTAGCTCACTCCTTGAGCTGATTATGTCACTTAGCAAGACACGTCCCTTGTGTCCAGCTCCCCATGCCCAACCATACACCGATGCAGACTCATTGTTGATGGCCTTCCACTCACCATAAACATTAGTGAACTTGACGCCCAAGTCCTTGGCCTCCCTTAATGCCAAGAAGTTGTGTGATGCCCTTTTTTCTACAAGCAACCTGGTCCCAACGCCATTCACCTCACCATGGACAGTCATCAAGCCCCCTTGCTTGACGCCTGTCGCTCGATTTGTCGTGGCTGCCTGTCCCGTTGGCTCCTCATCCACGACACTTGAAGCATTGAGGAGTCTCATGTTGGCTAGCGTGGCTTTCTCCTCCATGCGCGTTGCTCCTCACCTCATCTCCTCTTGAGGCGACTCCTCCTTCAATCATGCCATAAGGGCACTCAACCTTTGCTTTGTTAGGCATTCCCTTGCCCAATGTGGCCCTCCACACAAGAAGCATCCCCGTTGGTTGGTCTTCGAAGTTGATCTGAACTCCTCCTTTCCTTTGTTGCTCTTCTTAGACTTGCTGCCCCCATTGCCTCCCTTGGTTGATTCAGTGAGCTCCTCTCCCCCACCTTTCTCCTTGTTACCACTATGCCCTATGTCCTTCTTTGAGTCCTTGTAATCATACAATGACTCAGCAAAAGCGATGGCGTCGGCAAGTGTTTGTGGATTCCTTCTCTTCATGTCTTGCTCGGCCCATCGATGTAGTCCCCCAATGAAGTAGATGAGTTGAGTCTTCTCAGTCAGATCCTCACTGACCTCCAACAAGAGCGACGTGAATTGCTGGATGTACTCCTTAATCAAGCTTGTATGCCGTAAATCACGAAGCTATCTCATGGAGACCTCCTTAGCATTCTCCAGATAGAATTGCCTATTTAAGTCCCTCTTGAACTCATCCCATGTCCTAATGGACCAAGTCCCTTTTTGAAGTCCAACACACGCCTCCTCTACCACAAGACCGCATCATCTCCTATATACTTCCCTATGTAAAACCTTCAAAAGTATTACTTATCAATCATATTGACATAGACTTCCTTACTTAGAGTCATCCCATTTTGCCGGCTTGAACGCATGCGGGCACTAAATGGGGAAGTTGGGTAAAAAACACTTCCTCTTAGGAACGTTATTAGGGACTTCCCTACTTAGTGACTTCCCACTTTGCCGACTTGAAAGCAGGTGGGCACTAAGTAGGGAAGTTGTATAATAGTTGTTAGAAGTCTTCCCTCTCCATAGGAAGTTTAAAATTTTACTTTTACTTGGGAAGTATGTTTAGACTTCCTTTAAATAGGAAGTTCCTCCCTCGTAGGAAGTTAGAATATTTAAGAGTTCCCCTTAGGAAGTATGTTTAGATTTCCCTTCATAGGAAGTCTCTTCCCCTTAGGAAGTTAGAATAACTTTAGAGTTCCCCTCTTTGTGTCCATGTGCGTTCAACTCAGCAAAGTGGGAAGTCTTTGACTTCCTTGTTTGCCAGGTTGAACGTAAAACGACAGAAGGAGGGGAAGTCCTTTTACTTCCCCTTAGGAAGCTTAAAGATCATACTTCCCCTTAGGAAGTATGTTTAGACTTCCTTTCATAGGAATTCTCTTCCCTTAGGAAGTTAGAATTTTTTAGACTTCTCTCCTCTGTGTCCATGTGCGTTCAACTAGGCAAAGTGGGAAATCTTTGACTTCTTTATTTGCCGGGTTGAACGTAGAATGGCACAAGGAGGGGAAGTCCTTTTACTTCCCCCTAAGAAGTTTTATGATCATACTTCCCCTTAGGAAGTATGTTTAGACTTCTCTTCATAGGAATTCTCTTCCCTTAGGAAGTTATAATTTTTTTTAGACTTCCCCTCTTTGTGTCCATGTGCGTTCCACTCGGCAAAGTGGGAAGTCTTTGACTTCCTTGTTTGCCGGGTTGAACGTAGAATGGCACAAAAGGGGGGAAGTCCTTTTACTGCCCCCTTAGAAAGCTTTAGGTTCCTACTTCCTATTAGGAAGATTTAATATGACACTTCCATTTAGGAAGTATTAATTCATTACTTCACGTTAGGAAGATTTAATAGGACACTATCATTTAGGAAGCATTAATTCATTACTTCCCCTTAGGAAGATTTAATATGACACTTCCCTTTAGAAAGTATTAATTCATTACGTCCCCTTAGCAAGATTTAATATGACACTTCCCTTTAGAAAGTATTAATTCATTACTTCCCCTTGACAAGTGTGATTAGGTTAGTTCAACATCCCTCTTTTGTGTCATTCTAAGTTCAACTCGGCAAACTAGGAAGCTTAGGCTTTGGAAGTTGCAAGTTGAACATGGGGAGGCACAAGAGAGGAAGTATTGTTTGATGTCTCCACTTGGGAAGTTGTAAGCATTTGCTTCCCCACTTTGTGTCAATGTACGTTCAAGTCGGCAAACAAGGATGTACACAAAGAGGGAAGTTATTGGTTTTGCTCCTCTAAAAGTTGTTCTTCTTACAAGGATCTGTTGAATATTCTTTTATAATCTTATAACACTTATATTTTTTAGGAGACAAGCAAGCCTCCTGGGACGAAGCCAAAACCATCCCACAAGAGGAAAAAGGAGGGAGCACCAGAATCACAAGGTACAAGCTCAAAGAATAGCAGAAGAAAGGGTGCTTCCTCTAAAGTTGGTTCCGCTCCCATTAAGCTTATTGACTCAAATGCCCACACTTCCTCCCTTTCTGGGAAGAGTGCCTTTGTGATTAGGGAGAGTGATTTCATGATCGGGGTGAGGAACATAACTCCTCCAACTGAACAAGGTAACCCCTTGGAGAGTGACAATGGGTTGGTTGATCCTTTGACTACCTTAACCATTCTCCAGAAGGAAAGAATTTCTACCACTCCCCTCAACACAATGCCTGCTTCCCAATCAGCTGGCGCTTCTGAACCTCCTTCTTCTCCTCATGATGAGGATCCTTTCATTGGACTCTCCAAATATGTTGAGAGAAACATTCCTGAAAGTGTTAAGACTCAAGCTACAGCATCTGGGGGTAAGTTTAGTCATAGATTCTATCAAACTATACGCTCATCTTCAGATGCCATTAACTCTTCCATGAACCCTAATGCCACAGTTTTACCATTTCCCATAACAGATGAGGCTGAATCCCCCAACTTCCTTGATGACGAAGAGGAACTCCCTTCAATTAGTAAAAAATTTGACTCTAACTACAAAAGGGGGTCTATTAGGGAGATCTTAAACTGTGGAGAACTTGAGTACAAGGAGTCACTCAAGGGATCTGTCCGAGGCCACCTTCTTCCCATATTCAATAACCTTTATGAGGTATGCTTCCCAGAAACTGTGCTCGTCTCCATCTTCTTCCCATTATTATTATTATTTTATCAACTAATTCTTTGTTTCACTTCCCTTGCAGTCTATGTTCCGTTCGGAACACCTGGCCAAAATTTATGGATCCATGAAGGCTGAAAATAAGAAATGCATGGAATTCTATGACAAAGTTACTATTTATGTAGTGGCTCAAACAAATAAGATTGAGGCCAAATGGCAGCATCCAATGAATGCTCTCTCCAGAGATCTCCACAAAACCAAGGAAGACTACCAAGTAGTCTTCAAGAGGAGCATGGAATGAACTGGCAAACCAGATCCATGCTGACAAAGGGACTGTGGGGAAGGCTTCTGCTGTCATTGCTAACCAAGGCTGCGTTGAAAAAGACGCCAAGGATGCCATGGAAGAGGCCAAAAGACTCAGAGAGGAAGTGGATGAGCTGGAGAGGAAGCTCAACGAAGCTTAGGAGGAAAAGGAGAAGCTAAAAAAATGAAAAGAAGAAGTTGAACAGAAGATCTCAACCACTACTGTTGAGAAATACATGGAGGGCCAAGCTTTCCTTAGAGAGATGTGCTTAGAACCTTGGGGAATGGGGTTAGAGGAACATCTAGCCTTTGACTCCTTTGAAAGAAGATTGTACTATGTCAACATGGTTCATATCAAAAAACAAGCTAAAGCAACTCCTCCTCCTTCCTTTGACTATTCAGAAGAAGAAGAAATTGAAGAAGGGAGTGAAGATGAAGAAGAAGAGAGTGTTGAGAAGGAGAAGCAAGAAGAAGAAGAGAAGAGCAAAGAAGCTTCAGAAGTCCATAAAGATTGTGTTTAATTTGTTTGAACAATATTAGTTTAGAATGTTTTGAACAATGATTTTAGTAGGAACACTTTTAAGGATTTTCTTGTAATATATGATTTAGATTTCTTTCAATGTAATCTTTGTTCTAATTGTATTAAATCCTGAAGCTTAATTTCTTACTTTTTCGTTGCACAAAAATATGAACTTTTGGTTCATCTTCTCAAGTTTCCCCTGGGATCTTGCATCACAGGTTTAAAAATATGAACTCTTGGTTCATCTTCTTAAGGTTACCCATGGGATCTTAGAGACTTTAATTATGATTTCCCTTAGGAAGTTCATAACTACTCATCCACCAATCTAATAGTTATTGTTCGCTATGGAGAATACTTCCTCATGAGAAGTGTTTTAAATGTAACTTTGAAATTTTCTCCTCTTTCCATTTCTGGTAGGCTTGTAGGGTTCTATTTGCCCCAAATTAAGCTTCAAGTTTACCACGATCAGTCTTTTGCTGAGATCCCTTTAGTAGTAGTTATAGTATTGATTGCCCTTAAACTTAGGGAATCGAAGCAAGTACTGTAGCCTTTTAATCTTAATGCCCTTAGCATTTTCAAGGACTCTTAGTCACATTTTTAAGACACTTGGTCTAATTGTGAGACCCTTAGTGCTACTTTTAAGATGCTTGGTCTAATTGTAAGACCCTTAGTCCTGATTCCTTTGTCTTAGTCTCTTTTTACATAAGTAACAAAGTATGACTTTGGGATCTTGTCCTAGTCTTGCGCTAATGGGAATTCATAAGATTCACCAAGGCTCTAGGGTCTTTCCCTAGCCTTGCTTAATAAGCAAAATAAAATGTAATAAATTAAATTATCACATATACAGAAATAGAGTTTTCATTAATTATGGCCCGTAGCCAATTTTAATACAAATGTAAACTCCAATTTCTATAAAAAAGATCAACTTGGACCTTATTTATATGGTCGTAGCCTATTCTTTTGATTCCATAAATTAGGATTACGTGTAATATTTCTTTAAGTTATTAGCATTCCATGTTTGTGGCAGCTCATAACCATCCAAATTCTTGAGTCGATGAGTACCATCTCGAACAGTTTCCACAATCCCATAGGGTCCTTCCGAATTCGGAGTCAACTTGCCTTGCTCATTTACCCTTCCTAAGGCTTCTATCTTTCTCAAAACCAGATCTCCAAGCTTCATGGGCCTATGATTAACCCTTTTACTATGTTCTCTAGCCATCCGAAGCTTGTACAATTGCTATCTAAGCAAGGCATTCCCTCCCACTTCAGGTAGGGTATCAAGAGCAGCTTTCATCAATTCCCAATTCGCATCCTCATTATACAGCATCACTCTGAGAGTAGGTTCACACATTTCTATGGGAAGAACAGCTTCAGCTCTGTAAACCAACATGAAGGAAATTTCTCCGGTTCAGTTCTTGACGATTGTCCTTATCAACCATAAGACATTGTATAATTCATCGACCCATAATCATTTAGCCTTCTTGATGTGAACTTTGTTATAAACAAACGCCACTCACACAAGATAAACTTAGAACACAAATTTGATAAAGCGACGCACAAAAAATTCGAAGTCCTAAGGCGAATAATTGTTAGAATTTGATTAAAGCCAAGCACCCTCAAATCCTAAAAACTATCCTCACGTGACATAAAGCTTATTAGCACCACTCACTCGTCGAATTCCTCACAATAAATCCTCACAATTTTTGTTTTCTTACGTGAAACAATAAAGCCGGAAACAATGTGTTTTTCAACCAATCTAATCTGATTTTTATTGATGTACTTTACATCCTATTTATAGCTAAACATGTAACACAATATGTGAATATCCTAAACAAATCCTAACTACCCTAGATTTAAGGTATAAACAAACTAACTTTAGGATAACAAAATCTACCCGATATCAGATTCAAGTCTTGTGCACCAAGCTTGAAATCTGATTTTCTAGCCTAAATCTTAGATATTTTGAGAAACAAATCTAAGGACAATATTTTCAACTAACTAACTAAAGTTGACCAAGTCAAACAACACGGAAAACACGCTTAACAACGTTGCCCAAATCTTCTAAAATCTTTCAAAATCTCCGTATATATCACCCGCTATATTTTCCCTCCTTGATTTTTGATGGGCTTCCATTTTCAAGAACTTCAAGAACCCTTTGAGCTTCGATCTTTATTTCAGAAACCTTCCATTTTGTGTTTCCCATGTTGATTCCATCAACCATGACTCATGACTTATAAGAAAGCACAAAACACCATATGGAAAACCCATCAAGTGAAGTGGAAAAAACCCATATAGCTCAACACTCTCTACTCTAATTTTCTTGCTGATTTTTACGTGCGGAAACTTGTACATGTCACCATGCACACGTAAAAATTTACCCTAGCCAACCCCAAGGTCTCGTGTCCCATAAGCCACTAGCTCTCCCATGGTGCATCTTGTTTTGCACCTTCTACTATCAAAACCATCGAAGTTTTGCTCATTGATATTCGTTACCATCCTCCTCTCTCGTCTTCAGAAGAGTTTGTCCTCAAACCTCAAGTGATCATCAGGAACATAAGGAGATAAATCACCAATATTGAAAGTAGCATGAACCCATATTCTCCTGGCAACTCTAATTTGTATGCATTGTCCCCCATCTTACTTATGATTTTGAACGGTCCATCACACCGAGGCATAAGCTTAATCTTTCGTTGATTTGGGAACCTTTCTTTTCTCAAATTTAGCCAACCAAATCCCCTTCCTTGTAACAATGTTGTGATTTGTGTTTTTTGCTCTTGCCTTGTAAATATCATTTACCTTTTCAATTCTCACCTACTTCTGCTCGTGAAGCTTTCTGCATGTATCAACCTTTGTCTTGGCATCCTTGTGTACCAGTTCCCCTTTAGGAATACTTACAAAGTCAATTGGTAATTTAGTGTGATTCCATAGACAATTTCGAAGGTGAATGTTTAGTAGCATAGTAGGTGATCTATGTAAGCAAACTCAGCATGAGCAAGTTTCAAATCCCAATCCTTTGTGTTTTACCTCACCAACCACCAAAAGAACCCAGAGTACGATTTTCCCTCTGTGTTTGGCCATCTGTTTGAGGATGATAAGATGGCTAACAAAAGTTTCGTACCTATCAATCTCCAAAGTGACTTCCAGAAGTACTCATGACTTTGTGTCTCTGTCACTTACAATGGTTTTTGGAACCCCATGTACCTTATTATGTCTCGAAAATACAAGTCAGCTACATCATAGCATCGTCGGTTTTGGGACATGTTGTGAAATGAGCCATCTTTGAAAACCGATCAACCCTACCATAATTGCATCCTTGCCTCTTGCTGTCCTTGGTAACCCCACAACGAAACCATAGAAACATCCTCCCAGAGGTCGCTCTGGCACTGGCAATGGAGTGTAGTAGCCTTGATGAAGGCCGCCTTTGCCTTTTGACAAGTAAGCACATTGAGCTATGATAGATTCAACATCACAATATCATCCTTGGCCATAAAAATGTTCTTGCACAGGTTAGTGTCTTTGTAATTCCAAAATGTCCAGCAATGCCACCTCCATGCGCCTCCCCCACTGCAATTCACACGTATAGAACACTTTGGTAGCACAATAGATTGCCTTTGAACAAAAACCCATCATGTAGTACATATGAACTCATAGAACCTTTGAAAGTTGCGCCAATATGGGTCCAAAGTCTCCATCTTGTTCGTAAACTACTGAATTATCAACTCTAAACCAATAATTTGAAGTTTAAAACACCAAGCAAAGTATACCTTCTTGACAAAGGCATCAGCAACAACATTAGCCTTCCCCGTTTTGTATTTTGAAGAAATGAAATGATTGCAAAAATTCAACCCATTTAGCATGTCTTGTGATTCAACTTTTGTTGACCATTAATGTGCTTCAAGCTTCATGATCAAGGTGTATTATGAAGTGATTAGGCTTAATAATGACTCCAATGATCCAAAGCTTCGATAATTGCATAAAATTCCTTGTCATAAGTAGAATAGTTCAATTAGCACCATTCAATTTCTCACTAAATAAGCAGTTGGCTCTTCCCTTGGACTAGAACGAACAACAATTCCTACCCCACTTGCATCCGTCTCAACCTCATGGTTTTAGAAAAACTGGTAAGGCTAGTATGGGTGTTGTTACAAAGCACTTCTTGATCAAGTCAAAGCTTCTTGTGCCCCTTTAGTCCCACTCAAACTTTAGTTTATCCCTCTTAAGGCATTCGGTCATAGGAGCAACAACAGACGAAAATTCTTTCACAAACCTCCTTAAAACAAGCTAACCCATGGAAGCACGTACTTCTGTCACGTTTTTAGGTGTTGGCCATGATTTTATAGCTTCCACTTTGATGGATCAACAGAAACTCCATCTTTGGACACAATGTCCCCAAGAACGTCACGCTTGGTACCATAAAATAACACTTTTCCGAGCTTAGCATAGAGCTTTTGTTCCCTTAATGTCTCAAACACACTCCTAAATGAATTAGATGATCATTAACACTCTTGCTATAAACCAAGATATCATCTAAATACACCACCACAAATTTCCCAATGTTGGCTTTAAAACTTCGTTCATCAACCTCATAAACGACTAGTGCATTAGTTAAACCAAAAGACATGACTAACCATTCATAATCCCTAGTTTTGTTTTGAAGCCTGTTTTCCACTCGTCACCTTCTTTCATTCGATTTGATGATAGCCACTTCTTAAATCAATTTTTGAAAACAATGAGAACCATGAATTCCCTATAAATCGTCCAATCTAGGTATAGAAACCTATACTTGACTGTATATTGTTAACTGCCCTTGAATCAATACAACATCTCTCCAAGTCCATCTTTCTTAGGTACTATCAATGTAGGCACAGCACTGGACTCATGCTCTCTCTTACGTACCCCCTCTCCCATTAATTCCTCAATCTGCCTTTGTATCTCCTTTGTTTCCTCTGGATTACATCTATATGCAGGCTTGTTGGGAATTTGAGACCCAGGAATAAGATCAATTTGATGCTCAATCCCATGTATTGGTGGTAGCCCTGGTGGCAACTCATTAGGAAATACATCCAAAACTCTTCAACATGGATGCAAAACTAGGAATCACTGGGGCTTCATCTTGTACCTCCTTGGCTAACAACATATAAGACATAGAGCTTGTTTTCATCTCCTTTCTAACTCCTTTCCACCAACCAACAAAACACCTTTAGAGTTCCTCATGTTTAACTTGGTTTAGAAATCATCAAGGGTTTAATGCAAGGATTTCCATTGGCATTCTTGCGCACAATGTAGAACATTTGTTCGCCCCATTAAACTTCACAAAACGTCATATTGCCAAGGTCTACCCAATAATATTGACAAGCATCCATAGGACAAACATCACAAAGCACTTGATCCTCAAATTGCCAATTTTAAAGCAATCAAAGCTTGTTGTGTTTACCTTAACATCGCTTGTGTTACTAAGCCAATGTAGTTTTTATGGTTGAGGATGTACCTTTGTAGGGATTGCGAGCTTTTCTACCAATAATGTAGAGACTACATTTGTGCAGCTCCCAGTGTCTAGATCACATCACAAGCTTGCCTTGAACATTACACCTTGTGAGAAAAATTTGTCTCGTTGACTCTCCAAAGGTTGCGCACTTTGGGATTGTAACACCCTACGCAAAACAAGGATTGGCCTTGTGTTTCTGGTTGAATCTCTTCCGTTTCTTCTCCATAATTTCATAGTTGGCATAATCTTCCTCTCCCCTATCCTCATACACCTCCTCCTCTTCTTCAAGGTTTTCTCTCATCTACCCAATTTCGAGTTGTTGTGACCCTAGCATAGGACAATCCTCTACACGTGACCTTGCCCTTTACACTTAAACCAAATAATGCGTGGATCACTACTTGAGGCTTTGAAGTTGAGCTCTTTTCCTTGATGAAGGGTGGTTTAGTAACCTTATCAAAGTTAATTTTTAAGGAAAGCATCACGTTTTTCCTTAGGATCGTAAGTTTTAAAGTATGCTTTTGGCTTACGTGCAACTTTGCTTTTCAACTCTTGCAGCCACTCTACAAACTTCATCAAATGTCCAATAAGGTTGTAATCGACCTTCTCCCTTATGTTGTCATCTAGACCAGCCACAAACGAGCCACCTTGTGGTCCTCCTTCTCCTCTAAGTCACAAACAATGATCAATTTTTCGAACTCCACAATGTATTCATCAATAGTTTTCTATCTTGCTTCAATGTATGCATCTTAATGACGTATTTGGTTCGAAATCTTGAGGGACAAAACGTTTCCTCATCTCCCTCTTTAATTTAGACCATGAAGAGATTTTTGACCTACCTTCCTTCCTTCTTTTCCTTTGTAAACCCTCAAGCCATAGACTTGCATAGGAAGTGAGTTTTAACTCCGCTAACTTGTAGGACTTATGATCATCATACTCCTTGTAACGAAAAATCCTCTCAACTCTACGAATCCAATCTAAAAATTTTTCAGGATCCATACCTCCATTAAACTCAGGGATTTCGAGTTTAAGGTTTCGATCATCATCCCTCATCTTTCCCTTGCGTTTGTGCCTTGACCTAGGTTCCTCATCGTCACTAGAACTTGATGAGTATCCTTTCTTTGGTTTACGCACACTTCTCACACTTTATTGCTCACTTGAACTTGATGATGAGCCATCCACTTGCTTAGATTTAGTAGGAGTTTTCTTGGTAGAAGCCATGATTGTTAAGACTTCATCTAAACGAGCCTTCAACTCGTCAATCTCCCCTTGCATACGTAATTCTTTTGCTTGAGCCAAACTCAAACCCTTCGTAAATCCTTGTGGATTTTCGTCTCCACCCTCTTGAGCCATGAAAATTGATGATGATCACTTGGGATTGAACGAACCTCTCAACGAGAGCACCAAAAGTTGATGTGAATTTTGTTATAAACAAACGCCACTCACACAAGATAAACTTAGAACACAAATTTGATAAAGCAACGCACCACAAATTCGAAGTCCTAAGGCGAATAATTGTTAGAATTTGATTAAAGCCAAGCACCCTCAAATCCTAAAAACTATCCTCACGTGAGATAAAGCTTATTAGCACCACTCACTCGTCGAATTCCTCACAAGAAATCCTCACAATTTTTGTTTTCTTACGTGAAACAATAAAGCCGGAAACAATGTGTTTCTCAATCAATCTAATCTGATTTTTATTGATGTACTTTACATCCTATTTATAGCTAAACATGTCACACAATATGTGAATATCCTAAACAAATCCTAACTACCCTAGATTTAAGGTATAAACAAACTAACTTTAGGATAACAAAATCTACCCGATATCGGATTCAAGTCTTGCGCACCAAGCTTGAAATCTGATTTTCTAGCCTAAATCTTAGATAATTTGAGAAACAAATCTAAGGACAATATTTTCAACTAACTAACTAAAATTGACCAAGTCAAACAACACGGAAAACACGCTTAACAACGTTGCCCAAATCTTCTAAAATCTTTCAAAAATCCCGTAATATCACCCGCTATATTTTCCCTTGATTTTTGATGGGCTTCCATTTTCAAGAACTGCAAGAAACCCTTTGAGCTTCGATCTTTATTTCAAGAAACCTTCCATTTTGTGTTTCCCATGTTTGATTCCATCAACCATGACTCATAGACTTAATAAGAAAAGCACAAAACACCATATGGGAAAACCCTATCAAGTGAAGTGGGAAGAAAACCCATATAGCTCAACACACCTAAACTACTAATTATTCTTGCTTGATTTTTACGTGCGGAAACTTGTACATGTCACCATGCACACGTAAAATTTTACCCTAGCCAACCCCAAGAGTCTCGTGTCTCCATAAGCCACTAGCTCTCCCATGGTTGCATCTTGTTTTGCACCTTCTATCAAACCATCGAAGTTTTGCTCATTGATATTCGTATCACTTCTCAAGCTTCTTCCTCAGTCCATCACTGATTATATTATTGAAAGCTTCAACTTGTCCACTGGTCTAAGGATAGCCTACAGAAGCAAAGTTAGCAGAAATGCCCTGGTCTGTTGAATTTTCACCGTTCTGTCAGGGTTCAACCCATACAACCCAAAGTCTTCATGTTCACCTCCAGGTTGGGGTCTAGGAACTTGATTCAAACTATGAATAACCATTACTTGATCTTTTGGGGCTTCTTCAATCTTTCTTTTCTTACTTGTTTCCCCAACACCACCTGACCACGCTTCAGCTCTAAGTGTTGTAACATAGCATTCTCTTGCCAACTGCTGATCACCATGGATGGTTCCCAAAGTTCCATTGTTATACTTATAATTCATGAGCATGAGATGAGTAACAATTACTTCCCTAACAGCATTCAGAGTTGGTCTTCCAAGGATCACATTATATGCTTGTAGCTCCTTCACCACAAGGAACTTGACGAACATGTTTCTAGCACAATCTTTATCTCGCAATCGAACCGACAAGGTGACAGTTCCTAATGGATTAATAACTCCTCCTCCAAACCCAATGATGGGATGGTGGATAGGCTCAAGCTTAGAAGAATCGTATTTCAACCTCCTCAGACAAGTGTAACTAATGAAATCGGATGAACTTCCCGTAACAACATGTATTCTTTTTACTTTCATGTTTGCTACTTTCAACTCTACCACCAAGGGATCATCATGAGGTGTTCGAACCTTGCCTCAATCTCTGTCGTTGAACAATACTCCAGGAAACTTGGTTTTTCTATCTACCCCTGTTTCTGGGGATGATTCTCGAGAAAGGCCTCAAACATACTCTTTGCTTCCTGTCATGGTAGGTCTGCCAGCGACAAACCCACCCGAGATTACATAGATAACATCTTCTTTATCAGTATCATAATCATCCTTTGGCTTTTCGTCTTTAGAATCTGACTTTTGTTTTACATTCTTGTCGGATGACTTGATCAGGTGCTGACCAATCTTCCCTTTAGAAACAAGAGCGTCAAGAGTTCTTCTATGATTGAAGCACTCATTTGTATGATGCCCCACATCTTTATGAAAGTAGCAATACTTACTCAAATCCCTATCTTCCTTTGGACTTCTCAAAGGTGGAGGATCGTCAATATCAACTTTTCCTCGGATCTCCTTGAAGACAGAATGGATATCCTTGGTGAACTCGAACCTTGGTGTATTATTCGACTTTTTCTTACGATGTTCAGAATTTCCCTTGCTTGATGGGCCAGCCATCCATGTGGCATGCCTCTTTTGAACCATGTTCTTTGAACCATGATCACTCTTCTTATCGTCCTTCCTGTCCTTGCGGGTGGAAGCACATAGCTCCTGAGCATGGATGAAGCATTCAGCCTCCTCCAAGATACCTTTCAAGGTTTTACAATTCGTTCTGACCACATCAAACTTAAAGGTTCCATCACGGAGCCCTCTGAAGAAGCTATCA
This sequence comes from Suaeda aralocaspica, assembly GCA_016808085.1. NCBI lineage: Eukaryota > Viridiplantae > Streptophyta > Magnoliopsida > Caryophyllales > Amaranthaceae > Suaeda > Suaeda aralocaspica. The sequence goes on from PYUH01000285.1 coordinate 1,998,315, forward strand.
AAAGCAACTCCTTCAGAAAGGTTACGTATCTCCAATGATTCAAGATTGAATCGCTGTACATAGCTTCTTAAGGATTCTTTTTCAACTTGCAGTATCATAGCTAAGTGCATGCTAGTCTTTTTCTCACGTTTGTTGGCCATGAAGTGATTTGGTAGGGTATTGAACCACTTCTTCACTATTCCTTTAAGTGTTGCCGGGAAATAGCGGCACCAAGTTGCATCATCTAAAACTTGAAAATACATCAAGTGTTTGTAGGTTGCCAAGTGCTGTTCTGGATCAGTTGTTCCATCAAAAGCCTCTACATTAGTCATCTTAAATTTAACTGGGCGAGGACCATCATGATTGATGCAGCAAATGGGGTTGTCTAGTTGATAGACATAGAACCCACTTTATCCCCGGTGATCCCCATAGGATCATCAGGTACCTGCTTAGCCATATAAAGCTCCTCATGTCTCACCCTGTTCTCCTAGTATTGGATCATTTTCTTTCTTCTAGCTTAATCTGCTTTTTCAGCAAATGATTGATGCAGCAAATGGGGTTGTCTAGTTGATAGACATAGAACCCACTTTATCCCCGGTGATCCCCATAGGATCATCAGGTACCTGCTTACCCATATAAAGCTCCTCATGTCTCACCCTGTTCTCCTAGTATTGGATCATTTTCTTTCTTCTAGCTTAATCTGCTTTTTCAGCTTTCTTCTTCTCAATCTTGTATCTCAGATTCTCTTCATCATCACGCTTATCTGATTAAAGAGTGAATGGATGTGAATTAGACATCTCTTTGGTTGCAGTTAAACCTGACGAGTCAGAGAGACTCTGTTCACGTTGCCCTCCTTTCATTGATGACTTCTGTAGCATCCTTACTCGAAGTTCTTTTAGCCTCAAGATTCTCTCTAGCATCATTAGCTAATGACTTCTTGAATTCGATGAATTCTCTAGCATTGCAACCTCAGTGTGTCCTTTTGCATTGCAACCTCCGGTTTTGATTTATACTTAGGAGTGACAGGATACTTTATGAGTGTGCCCCAATGAGCTTGAAATGGAGTTCTTTCCTTCTTGATTTTTTCAACTTTCTCTAGGAAAGTTAGTCTTCCTTCACCTTGATCTTCTTGATACATCTTTCCTTTAAGCTTTATCTGACGAGGATCACCATCCTCATGAGTTCTCTAAGAGGAATGCTCCCGTAGAGCATCCGTAAAGGACTCTTTGAGACCTTCCAAGATACTCTTGAGTTGACCCATAGTCACGGGTTGATCCTCTAGTGCTTTCCCCTTAGGAGAGCCAGTTCCTTGTCTGGTTTCGTAGTTCTCAGATTGATCATGGTACCAAGTCCCATTCTTGGTTGGAAGTGAACCACCAGTCATCCTCAGGTGCCCTCCCCAATGGCGGCGCCAAATATGTGGTAAGAGTTCCTAGTAGGGTCACTTCAACTGAATACGGGGAGAGGGAACTAGAGACCTAAACTTCGATGGACTGGTGTTAGCTTGTTCACTTCCTGACGGCTCCGTCCTCGATTCATGTAAAACAACGGAACGAAATCCTTGTAGGATTTTTTCCCCCTCCGATGCTTAAGTAAGTATTTGTGGGAGGATTAAGGTTAAATAACAATAATTAACAATATTAATCTAGAGAGAGATTTTAGAAAGAGAGACTCTAGTATTATGTAAGAATTGTATGAGAGTGAATGTGCTTGAATCAATCAATGAATGAATGCCCCCATGGGGTATTTATAGGCAAGATCACCAAGGGTGACCTAGGGTTTTGGGACAGTTGTCCCTTGGTGATTGGCTTGTGCCTTTATGAGCCCTTGTTGGGCCTTTCTAACCTTTGGACTCTTCCCCATAGCATAGACTAGTATCTTCGAACACGCGGCACGATCTCAAGGGCGACACGTAGTCGTCCATGCAGTCCGTAGACTGTAAATGATTTTGCAATTTGCAGGATTAATGGGACACGTGGCCTAGTGCTATGCTTACACATGGCATGATATGGCATGCCACAACAGAAGTAATGAGCAATTATTTTATATAGAATACCACTCACAGTTTAATGTGTGGACAAGAAGAAAGGAAGTTATTAGCTACTCACAGTTAATGTGTGGTACAGGAAATTCAGTTTAATTCAAGGACTCACATAAGTTTGGAATCACCTTAAAGTAAAGATAATGAATATGGTTGCTTGTTCGGATGCATGTCTTTGTGTGATGTTGCATGAGAGTCATAACATTGATAAACCTGTTAAATAACGTCAAGTGTAAGAGGATTCACACCAAAACTCTTGGAACGTATATACCTTGAGTATGAACAATGGGGTGAGTCGTATGGAACAGTGATCTATGACTTCTAATTGAAGTACAAGATGTTGTACTCTTTTATATTATAAATGCGCTGGCTATCCGTCACCTCGTGTGACATAGGTAATACCTTCTTGGAGTTGCTCCCATGCTGGTTCCCAATAGGGCGATTTTAAAGGAAGCGAAACCTGTTCGATGCCGAATCCAAAAGTTAAATATAATAATAATCTTATTCAGTCCATGTACAGGTAAGAAGGTTGTCATGGTAATTTGAGTGCATGTTTTATTTCATTTTGTTATTGCATAGTCTTTAGTAGTTATGTACTCGGCTTTGCTGACTGTTTGCTTTGTGTGCATGGCTTTGTCTTAGACTTGGCCCTACGATGACCCACTTGTGGTGAGTAGTTGTCTAGTGAAAGGAAAGTTGCAGGTACAAGCGGGCATAAGTCATTTCATGATGGGATGGAGTGACGGCGCTTGATGTGGTTGTAGTTTCACTTTATTTCAATTGCTTTAAGAGACTACCGTTTATTGGATTGTTTGGGATTTTTAAAGACTTATGATTATTAATTTTGGTTGGTTTAAAGGGCCATTAATATGGTTCCGAAGTGTAATAATTTTATTTTAAAGTTATTTGAACTTTAGTTTTAAAATGTTTTGGTTTTAAGGACTTGCGCTGTACTACTTTGATGAATGTCTTAGCCGTTATCACAGTAGCGGTAATACTTTGGTTTTTCCATATGTAGTAGTTTAATAAACGTAATATCTACTAGTTTAACATGTTTTCCGGAAAAAAAGGAAGTAGGAAGTTGGAGAAAATCCAGGGTGTTATAGAGTGGTATCAGAGCCTAGATTTTTAAATAAAATAAATTTTATTTTTAGGGGTACCCTATGTTTTAATTATTTTTTGAAAGAGAAATTTCTTAAATCGAAAACTTTTGAAAATGGAATCTTTCTAAAAATAGTAATTTACTAAAATGGAAAGTTTTGAAAAATAAATTATGTGTGCAGGTATGTAAGAAATTCAGGTATGAATTATGTGTTATTGCTTTAATACAATGTGGTGAGTTTGGGTAGGAAGTTGGGCATGTAGGATAGACTTTGTTTCTGTTGTTTCATGCATTGAAGTATATAATCAAGGTGATGCTTGTCACTAGTGGAAAACACGGTATTTGCTGCGGTCAAATACCCCCTTTTTGCTGCGCTTTTCAGCCGCAGCAAATGTAGGAGCAGCAAATAACTAGACGCTATTTGCTGCGGTTTTGGGCGCAGCAAAAGGGTAAGTATTTGTTGCGATTAGGTTGAAAAACACAGCAAATACCTCAATTTCCCACCAAATTTTTACTAGTATTGGCTGCGTTTACTATGCTTGACCGCAGCAAATAGTTGGTTTCCCACCAAATTTATAGCTATTTTTTTCTTCTTTCTTCTTTAATAACCGCAACAAATAGTTGGTTTTCCCGCTTTTTTTTTTATTTTATATTATTAATTAAACATAATTATTAATAATCAATTAATGTAACCTATCACATATATTGTTTAATAATTACTAGCTTAATGATAACAATAACAATAAATTAAAATATACTTTGAAAAATGATAGAGACAATAATTATATATAATAATATCAACAATATTAATAACACAATATCTCGTCAAAAGATCTAGAACAATTATTAAACGAATAATATAATTACAACTTAAAATTACAATATAATGTATCAAACATATCCTTAGCTTACAAACAATATAATGTAATGAAACTAGCTACCTTTTCTCGAACTTGTACAATTTCTTCAATAGCGAACGGGCCTCGCCGAGCTAATGAGCCGACAACCTTCAATAAGTAAATTCTAAACTTACAGGTATTAGTATTGAATTACAAATATAGAACGAATTGAAAAGAAAATTAAAAACCACAAACACAACACAACAGCACAACAACAGAACTATGGCAGCACAACAGCAGAACACAGCAGCAAGCACAACAGCACAACAACAAGCAACCACAACAGCAGAACTACAGCAGAACAGCAAGCTACCAACCAGATTGAATGCAGAACTAGAACAGCACAAACAACAAGCAACCACAACAGCAGAAGTACAGCAGAACAACAAGCAACCAGATTCAATGCTGAATAGCAGAACAACAAGCAACCAAATTGAATGCTGAACAGCAGAACTACAGCAGTTCGTTGTGTCAGATTGAATGCCGGCTGCTAGTTGGGTAGGTTTTTAGGGCTACTAGTGCAGGTTGGGAAGTGCAGGCTGCTAGCTACTTGTGTAGGTTTTCAGGGAAGTTAGTGTTGTGGTGTTTGATATGCAGTAGTGAAGGTTGGGAACTACAGTTTGCTTGATGAAGGCCTGAGCAGTTCGGGTTCAAATTGAAACAGAAACAGAATCAGCAGCAGAAACAGAAACAACAAGCAAAAACAAGTTCGGGGTGGGACAGACATAGAAAAAGCATGCCCGAATCGGCCGAGACTTGCCCGAATCGGTCGAGACTTCCCCAAATCGGCCGACACTTGCCCGAATGGGCCTCGACTTGACCGACTCGGCAGAGACTTGCCCAAATCGGCCAAGACTTGCCTGAATCGGGCGAGACTTGCACAAATCGGCCTAGACTTACCCGAATCGACAGAGATTTGCCCGAATCGGCCGAGACTTGGCTGAATCGGCCTACACTTGCCCGAATCGGCTTACACTTACCCGAACCGACCGAGACTTGCCCGAATCGGCCGATAGTTACCCACATCGGCCAAAACTTGGCCGAATCAGACAAGATGTGCCCAAGTTAAAGGACAACCCATATTCATGCTCAACCACACAAATTATTGTTTTCAACATCAAATAACGAAAGCTTACATACTCACTGTGGTCAAGTCATCTGATGCCGGGCAACTTGAAATGATATCTAGCATATACCTCATGACATAGTAGCCACAGTCGATGCCGTTTTGTTGTTGTGCACACTATAAACAATGATAAATTAGCATTGTAAACCTCACAACACTTAGGAAATTTTCAAAATACATCTATTGAATGAAACTACTAAAAATACCTCGACATTTATCAACTTAGGAATTGAGCCACTTGGGGTAATACCAATCTTCCTCATAACACTACATAACCATAAAGAATAGCATTTGACAAATTTGTTAGTAACTTATAGGCACTTTAGACACATATACACAAACAAACATTTATTACTTATTTACCTATTCAACCATGTCATGATCATATATTTCTTTGGTGGTTCAGTACGACACGAGTCAAAGATATACACCGTGTGCGTCCAAGGAGAAATGAGTAGAAGGACCCAATGCATTCTACAAGAACAATGCCAGTATGTAAAAATGACACTTTGTTCCCGATTACAGTATACAGTATGGAAATACTTTACTACTATTGTGTAGTTAAGATTCGCATACCTCTCTAGGTATGATGCTAGAACAAACTTTCTCTTGGATCGCATTGCTTCAACAACACCGCGCTCTAGGTAATCTTATACTTCTGCTGGAATCTTTAAGCATCGTTGATCATGAATCTCATACGGACATAACCAACCGACCTTCAAAATTGTCTGGCACCCATCCAAATCCACACACAATGCGCTATTACAAAAAAATGTTAGTCACTTAGGCCGATTAAAGACGTTCATGCACAACGATTAATTACAACAGAAACATGTGAGTAATGTAATTAAAGTCATTGTAACTACTTACCTCATTAAAGCTTGCAATATACCAATCGATAGCAAATCTCCGGCGAGGAAGTCAGCAACGTCTCCTCGTGTAATCCAAGTATCGGTGTCTTCAAAGTAGTGAAATTGTGTCTTATTCAACACAACTTTGAGAGACACATTTGCGGGCTCGTCCTTCAAACATGTGTACAGCCAAGTACACTCTTCCGTCAAACTTCCAACCACTTTATCATTCACTAACTTTTGTGTTTCCCGGGGAGTGGAACCCTTGGAGGAGATTTTTTTTGTGGGCGTTCAATCTTTTTTGGAGGTTCTTGTTTATCAATCGAGTTTGCCTTGTTCTTAGCAGATGCCACCATTTTGCCCTTACAGTCTCCGTTGTTCCCTCCATCTTTATTCGACTTCTTTGGGCACAACTTCTGCAAAACCTATATAATACCTCAAAAGCTTAAAATAAACCATACTTTATACTTTCTTTATTAAAAACAATCAAACATTCTTGTTCAAAATAAACCATATGTATTGGGGAACTGAAAGATTGAAAATACCTCCTCTAAAAACCGCACCCAAGCGCGTGGCCANTAAAAACCGCACCCAAGCGCGAGGCCATGTAACAAATGAACCTTGTGCTTGAGCTACGGTGTTAATGTCATATTCAACCCTTGCCACTGGGAGTGCATAATCTTCCATTCCATTGACAACTTCATTAACGGCGACCCGAAATTCTGAATCTTCTACTTTTTTGAAATGACTGACCCCATCATTGTTTGGAGGTTGTACNAAAATGACTGACCCCATCATTGTTTAGAGGTTGTACACATCCATACGCAACCTCAACTAAGTCCCCACATTCCTCATCCCAATCCATAGGAAGCAGTAAAATGCATGGAGTCTCCTCCTACCACGTGCATATAAACATATATGTTAACTAAGAGTGGAAATAGACTTTCATAACATGTTTTAAATCACTAAATGACTATGATTGAAATGAATCAGTACCTTTACATCAGGTAATGGGGGATCAGGAGTCCTCTTCGTCATTTTAGAGGTGCCATGTTTGCTTGACTTATTAAGATCTTGAGCCATATTCAATTCCACAACGTCCTTCAACCCCAACTTATCTAATAAGGAATTAAATTGAGAAGACATCTGATGTGTGACCTTTTGCACCTCCTGTTCGACCAACTCTTGCACTTTCTTCTCCATCTCCAATTCCATCGTGGAGCTTGAACTACGTGATTGTGAGGAAACACCAAAACCTTTCTTGCTGCCTAAACAGACACCTCCTCGTCCTCTTACTCGACCTTGGTGATCTTCCCCCACAACCATCACCAAAGCATCTTTGCCAAGTTCAGGCTTAAACTCACCCTTTGCCTCCTTCTCTTTCAATCCAATCTGCACAAACGCCAATTGATAGTTTTAAGTAAAGATGAGCAAAAACAAACATTGGGGAGCAAAAACGGAAATTGGGAAGCAAATATAGAAATTGGGAAGCAAATACGAAAATCATACCACAACATTGGCAATTTTCTTCACGGACGGATTTGAGATGGTCCTTATCCCGGATGAATCTCGACCATGTAGAGAGCAAAACCAATCAACGACCCTATCACCAACAAGTGTGATTGATGAGGAGGATCCACCGGATGTGGTTGCACCACATGACACCACCTTCTGATAGAATCCCTCGTCATACTTAACCTTTTTTGATTGGTTGTAGGTTCGTCTACCCATGTGATGATAAGCAAGTTTTTTTTTGGCACTTGTAGAAGCCTTAGCAAGTTTTTCCTATCATATACGATCGAATTCAAAGTTATAATGTGCACATAATAAGCGTTGTAAAACGAATAACAAAGTATGAACATGACAACAAAGGAAAATAAAGATCAAATAAAATATGTTCAATTACAACTTCTTTTGGTGTAGTCTTTTGTGCCACAAATTCTGACCAAATGTCCGGGGTCAAGTGGGGGTAAATATCCCACGGCATTTTGTCATTTCCGCCTTGTCTCCCTCACCTTCCACACCCTTGCTTGTTTTTCCTCTCTTCCTCTTCTTTGTGATCCACCGACTCACTAACTTTGATTTAAAATCACTAAACCTTTGAGCAAATGCCGAATAAAAAACATTCTTCTTCTGTTCATCGGGCTCAATGTGAAACAAATTCTGCACAGCTCAGAGGGAAGTTGTTAGTACTATATGATTTAAAAAAAAAAATAAAGAATAAGGATACTATATGCATAAGTGCTTAGACATTTACCACTGTATCTTCCCAACAAGATTCCTTTAGACATTCATCTACATCCTCCCATTTATCTAAGATCGAAATTTTTCGAACACAAACCCCAACATGTGTTCCATACCTAGTCCTCCACTTTCCCGTAGGTTGCCTGTATACATCATACTCCAAGTGCATTGGTTCACTTGCTTGCACGCCTTTAGATGGACCTCGACGCTTCTGCGGCAATTTGGACTTAGAGCCTTGACTTGTTGATGGTACAATTGCAACATTTTGATTCACTACGGGGGGTAAAACTATTTGTTGTTCAGGAAGGAGGCTAGCTTTCTCAGCAGCGAGTTCATGCTCTTCGATTTTATGAAGTAACTTGTCATAAGCCACATCTTCCGGTTCCCCTTGATCCTCTTCTCTAGAGGCATCAAACGACGAGTCAGATTCACAGCATTGGCTGTCAGAAGTGCGTGTATCATCATCATCACTACCCATTGCCAAGCCAACCTAGCAAATGAATACCTGCAACACATAGGACCGAAAGAATAAAGTCATACTTAAGAATTCCGAATTCAAAAATTATCAATGAATTTAATAAATTCTGAACAAACATATACGGATATCCAAACAACATTACGAATAGGATTAAAAGCATATATGAGTATCCAATCGCAGTTATGATCAATCAATAATATTGATTTTTATAAATTGACATGCACTAAATTTAATAATAAATTGAATTCAGAAATTAAAAAACGATTGAACACTTCATTTAAAATCAACATTTCATTCAAGTTTGATTCAAATATAATCTCAAATACAATCAACATTACAAATCTTCTACTGTCAATCCTCAACAACTATCCCTTCTGTATGGTCATCACGCATGTAGTTTGTATCATCTACAATTGAGTCAGCTACATTTGCTTTGGGACCCGAAAACGGTGATGAATCATCGAAGGCATCATACTCTTCCTCATCATCTACAACACCTACTCCAAGTATACTTCTTTTACCAGGCACTACAATAGACCATTTATGATCTTCTGGGTCAGCTATGTAAAAAACTTTCTTAGCTTGTGATGCAAGTATAAAAAGCTCTTCACCATCGCGCATGCGTGCAAGATCAACAAGTGTAAACCCACAAGGGTCATCTTTCTTAACCGCATGGCGACTTGAATCTACCCACTTGCATTTGAAAAGACCAACTTTGAAAGTTGAGTAATCTAGCTCCCGTATTTCTTGTATTTTGCCGTAGTACAACATCTTAGCATCTACAGGAGATTGGTCCTTAGCACTTGCGTAAAATGTAGAAGATGCCACTACACAAACTCCACTATTTTGTAAACAACGAGACTTTTCGTCTTGAGAAATGGTGTAAAATGTGTAGCCGTTGACATCGTGTCCCTCAATACAATTAACAAAATCCCGAGGACCAAAAGCCAACCACTGAACAGTTTCAGAAACACCCTCCAGTTGTCCAACGATCACTCGATTATAAAACCAATCAATGAAGGTTTTATTATGCAATAACATCAATGACCTTTCCCCTTTTAAATTGGGGTTTTCATCCCTCAAAACTTGCATATGCTCATCTATAAATGGATGCACTTCCGACACATGGGGTAAGACATACAAGTGCCCTTGTCGGAGTATGTGTGTGAAAACAGTGACAGTCTTTGACCCAATTGTCCCCTTACCATCTAACCTTCCTTCATGACGCGAACTAGGAAGACCAATAGGTGTGACACCTGATAACTACTCGGCTACAAAATTACTAATCTCATCAGCCGCAGTGCCATGAACCATACTAGCTTCAAGTTTTGCAGTATTCGTTAGTTTATTTCCATAGACCCCCATTTGCCTTTCAAATGGATAGCACCATCTCATATACACCGGACCCAAAAGCTTAATTTCACGCACAAGATGAAGAATTATATGAACCATTATGTCAAAGAAAGTAGGAGGAAAATACATCTCAAACTTGCATAGAGTCACAATAACATCTTGTTGAAGAGCGTCCAACTTTGTGGGATCCAACACTTTACTGCAAATTGTATTAAAGAACGAACACAAAGTAGTTATAGTGTACCTTAATGTTTAGGTAGGATCCCACGAATTGCAATTGGTAAGAAAACGTGCATCATAACGTGGCAATCGTGTGATTTCATGCCGGACAATATCAATTCACCATCTAATGACACAAATCGTTTCATGTTCGAGGAGTAACCAGACGGTACCATTATGTTGTACAAAGTCTCACAAAAACGCTTTTTCTCAGCCTTGGACAATGTGTAGCAAGCTGGTGGCAGATAGTAAACGGTCGCTTGTTCGAAATTATCTTGCTCCTCATTTTCCTTTTCCTTTCCCTTTTTAGAAAAGGCATGTCCGTCTTTCACTGGCTTCTTCCTTTTCCTACTTCCCTTCACCTGAGGCCACAACTCAGGTCTCACACCGATTTTTTTTTTTAAATCGTGACCCACTTTTCCGTCCTTACTCCTACCTGTAATGTTAAACAATGTTCCAAGTATGGCATCGCAAACATTTTTTTTCAACGTGCATTACGTCAACACAATGGCGAACTTGTAAATCATTCCAATATGGAAGCTGCCAAAAGATGGACTCCTTTTTCCACAACAATTTACATTCCTTGTTCGGTTTACCGAAAATGGTTTCAACACCCTTAACACACTCGTAAACCTCATACACAGTTAAAGGTCGGCGAGCAACACGATCTTCAACCTTTCTGTTGAATGCTTTCTTCTTCGTACGATATGGGTGATTGGGAGGTAAGAACCTCCGGTTACACCAATTGACGTACTTGCCGACCATGTTTCATCCATGTCATCCATACAAATAGGGCAAGCAATCTTCCCTTTATTCTTGTACCCAGATAAGTTTCCATAAGCCGGGAAATCATTTAGAGTGCACAGATGCATGACACGCAATGCAAACGTCTCCCTTGCATGAGCATCAAACACTTCAACACCTTCATCCCACAGCTTCTCCAAGTCTTCAACAAGAGGTGCAAGATAAACATCAATGTCATTACCGGGCTGCTTGGGGCCAGAAATCAAAAGAGACAACATAAGGTACTTTCGTTTCATACACAACCATGGTGGAAGATTGTAGATGGTGAGAATGACCGGCCATGAGCTATGCTTTGAACTAAGAGTGCCAAAAGGGTTCATTCCATCAGTGCATAACTCTAGCCTTAGGTTACGATTGTCCGCCCTAAATGTCTGATATTTTCTGTTAATATTCTTCCATTCAGGAGCATCGGACATATGTTGGAGCAAAGTCGACGACTTCTTCCTCCTTTCTGCATGCCACCTTAAATTCTTGGCATCCTTACGAATTGAAAACAACCGCTTGAATCTTGGTATAATAGGAAGATACCACAACACTTTTGCAGGCGGACCTTTGGCACCACGTGCCCCTTCCCTCTCATACCTAGGAAACGCGCACTTTGGACACTTATCCAAGGATTCATACTCATTTCGATACAATACACAATCATTAGGACATGCATGTATCTTCTGGTACTCCAATCCAAAAGGCCACATCAATTTCTTGGCATAGTAATTGGACATAGGAAGCTCATTCCCATCGGGAAACATAGTTGCCAAGAGACTTAACAACTCAGTAAAACCAGTGTCACACCAGTTGTACTTTGACTTTATATTATACAAGACTAACACGGCTGCCAGTTTACTCCATTTTGTACAACCTGGCCACAAAGGCTTAGTAGAGGCTTCTGAAATGAAGTCAAAGGAACGTGAATCCTCCATACCCTCCATCATCTCATCCACACGATCTAGATCCTCATCGTCTCCCGCTACATCATTAAGAAAGACATCATCATTGCAGTCAAATGGTTCTTCTTGTTCATGATGGTAATTATGTGACTCAGAATTGCCTACATACACTCCCTCCTCACCATGGTAAACCCAAACATGGTAATTAGATCGAAAACCCTTACAAAATACGTGTTGCCTAAGCTTGGTGATGCTTTCAACAATATTAACATTGGCGCAATTAAGACAAGGGCAATAAAAGCCTTGTATGTCATCTTTACCAGCCGCTTTATAAGCTGCTTTCCTGGCCAAGGCAGAGTTACATAATTCCTCAACCCCATCCAAAAATGCTTGACATTCCCTACTACCATACATCCATGAACGATCTTTTTCCATCACTTCAACAACATGTGCGGAAAATGACAACATAAGTTAATTAAACAGACATTAATGACATCAAGTTCTTAAATAGACATANTTCAAGTTCTTAAATAAACAGAAGTTAATTAAACAGACATTCGTTTCCTGGTTATTGTTATCCTCAATCAACCTTAATCATCAACAACAATTGAAACTGGCTTAAATTTCAACTTTCACTCCAATCACAAAGAATAAAACCTCTCTTAACTCTTGAGCTCACAATTACAACCCATTAGTTTCACTTTAAAATCAAAACAGAAACCGCCTCATTTCCCACTAAATGCATCAAAATTCATCTATAAATTTCCATTACCATCAAAACCATTTAGTAGTTCCAAGAATAATAATATTAATACATAATTGATACCCCTATTTTCTCTCTTTTTATTTTTCTTCTTATGTTGAAACACAATTTTTCACATAAAATCTAAATTATTTCTCCCAACATAATTGGACCACAACAAACCCAAAATTTTCTCCTCTTCTCAACACAAAAATCAACAAATGAATATGGAAATAGGGTATTTTTGTAATAATAACAATAATTTTAACCAAGGAATTACTTCATTTCCTTCTTCTTCTTCTATGGCTTATGATCAAGCTCTTGAATCTTTGCTTCAGAAACATAACTATGAAGTTGATTATTATCTTCAAATTCGAGTATATTATTACTTTTTTATTTACATTTCTTACCAAAAGAAATAAAGGTTAAAAAAAAAACTAGTAAAATATTATCAAGTTCTAAACTTTTTTCCTGGATTTTTTATCAAGTTTTTTTTAATATGATGACAACATAAGATTACAATATTAAGACTCTTAATCCCATCTCAAATTCAACCAATTTTACTCTAACAAATCCCAACATATAAAAAACCTTCAAACAATAAAAAAACCACATCACTAATAACCTAAATCACACACATTACAACACTAACACAAAATAAAGTTGCAAAACACAATTTCCTGCTAAAATTAATCCAAATAAATGCCATAAATAACAAAACCCCACAAAAAATTAACCTACAACAAACACAATTCTACAATGAAAACCCAAAAAAGGTGTAAACTTTAACAACAAAAAGCAATTCAAACAAAACCCATTTGAGCAATAATCAAATAAAAATGGACATTAAAAAAAACAGTTATAATGGACTTAAATTCTAACATGAAGTTCGACATTAAAGAAAAAAACAAGAAAAAACTGTACACGCATAAAGAAAACAGGAAAAAAAACAGAAATCGACATTAAAGAAAACGAAATAACAAGGTGATAGTTTGAAGCTTACCTGAGGACCGAAAGATGAGACCAAGTGTTCACCGGATCAGACCAAGTTCGTCGGAAGAAGTTGAGATGCTGCAGCAAAGAGGTGAGGGAGAAGAAGTTTAAAGGATTAACGAGGTGAGATGCAGCGCAGCGAATTGAAGAGGTGAGAAGAAGAAGTTTTAGTGAGGTGAGGGAGAAGAAGAATTTTGTGTGAGGTGAGGAGATGAAGAAGTTTGTGTGAGGTGAGGGAGAAGAAGAAGTTTGTGTGAGGTGAGGGAGAAGAAGTTTCAGTGAGGTGAGGGAGAAGAAGAAGTTTTTGTGAGGTGAGAGAGAATTGGTTTGTTGTGCGTGAAAAGAATCGAAAAGGGTGTAGTTTGTTAGGTTTTTAAGAAAACCTTTTGCTGCGTCACACCTAACCGCAGCAAATACTTCAAAAACCACATCAGTTGAGGTTTTTGCTGCGACTTTTACTGACCACAGCAAATGCTGCACTTCTGGGTTTTCCCTCCAAAGCTATTCGCTACGTTTTTTTTTTTTTTGCTACACAAACCGCAGCGAAAAGGGTGTAGTATTTAGCAATTTTTCCACTAGTGTATGTGTATAGTTGGGTGTAAACAAAATTGTATGTTAGCCACAAAACTTTCTTTTTGCAGAACTGTTATTTGTTTGTTTTGTTCTTTGGGAAGGATGGACCATTAGTTTTATGTTTTGTGCAGGATGACACATAATATACCTAGTAAGTATACTTAAATCGAGACATTAGAGAAGAAAGATTATGAAAGTCCACCTCAATACGTTTGGAAGATTCGGTTCTACTGTTGGTACATGAGTACGGTGTTGAGGTTACCACAATGGCATCAACCTGACCAAGTAGCCGCTTTGATTGTTAAGTGTTTACCCGACCGACCACCCTACTTAGAAATTAAGGTGAAGTTTAGTGACTTTCAATTTCTTGGAGGACTTCAGAACTATGCTAAGTATAAGGATGCTGTTGGTCAATGGGGTTGTGACTGGAGGTTCTTGGAGTGGTACATTCCTAAGAAGGAAGAGGAGTATCAACAAATGAATGCGAATAAGGAGACCCCGCCCGCACCAAGCCCAACAGATAGTCAATGGAGAGAAGACTAAATGGAAGAGGAGACTCCTACAGGTTTGAAGTCTGGTGAATCCAAGGATAGTTCATGCTATGAAGTTGAGGGCCCAATCCCAATAATCCCGGTATATGTTGACTTGATAACGGACTCTGAAGAAGAGGAAGAAGAATCAGATCCTGAAGAAGTTATGGAAGGAGAAATAGAGGAAACAGATGAAGAAATGAAAGATGATACTAAGGATGACCCATAATTCGTACGGAAGAAATATGTTATGTCGAGAGACAAAAAGGATAATATTTGATGTAGAAAGAGTTCCTGGTACTGAATACGTGGAGAGAGAATTAGAGAGCTACACTTAGGACTGACAAGTGTTGGCTTGTTCAATTCCTGATGGCTCGGACCTCGGTTCCTGCAAAACAAGGGAACAAAATCCTTGTAGGATACTATCCCCCTCCAATGCTTAAGTAAGTATTTGTGGGAGGATTAAGGTAAAATAACAATAATTGATAATACTAATCTAGAGAGACACTCTATTATTATGTAAGAAGTGTAGGAGAGTGAATGTGATTGAATGAATGAATGCCCCCATGCGGTATTTATAGGCAAGCTCACCAAGGGTGACCTAGGGTTTTGGGACACTTGTCGCTTGGTGATTGGCTTCTGCCATTATAAGCCCTTGCTGGGCCTTTCTAACATTTGGCCTTTAGCCCATAGCGTAGAGTAGTCTCTTCGAACACGTGGCACAATCTCAAGGGCGACACGTAGTCGTCCATGCAAGATGTGAATCCTCTTGATCTGCAAGGGAGATTCCTACTAGGAAGAGAGAGGATGCTGAAGCTGCACAGGAAGCTCCTGAGGAGGAAGTAAGGGAGATTCCTACTAGGAAGAGAGAGGCTTCTGAGCCTACCACTTCCAAGCCTAAGAATAAGAGAGGTGCCTATCCTGGTGCTAATGATGTAGTCATCTCTGATGAATATGTAGATGGTGTAAATAAGGATAAATTGAGTAGTGACTTGATTTTTAATAATGAGTATTTTCAGCTGATCATCCCTAACAAGGGGATAATATTTTGGATGCCCCTGATGACTACTTTCTCTCTCTAAAAGTTACCAGGAATCCTCTCAAGCTCCCAAGAAACTTCAAAGGCGATTTCCGGCAACCTGCGGTGCGATTTCCGGCGAGTTGGTGCGGTGGTTTCTGGTGTGAACAGTAGATCCTAGTTTTCTTCTCTTTTTCAGGTGTTTACGTGAATTATTTTTCTTCCTTTTCTTTCTTTGTGTTTATTTTCCTTTGAATCTATCAATGGCTTCTTCATCCTCTTCTTCCCCAAATAAAATGAAAACTCTATTAAATTACTTCCTTCACCTCGTACTACTTCTTCTGTTGGAACTCAATCTTCTGTCGTTCCTGATCATTTATTGTCTGGGTCTTTCCTTCTTCCTTCTGTTCCTGTGCAAGAATTTGCAATGGAAAGAACCAAACAAACTGCCTATAGAGAAACTGCTACTTTGAGAGTTCCAGCATTTGAAGTTTCAGATGTGAATCTTGTTGATCAGCAAGATCCTACTCCCCAGGTTGAGGGAAGAAAGGATGCTGAAGCTGCATAGGAACCTCTTAAGGAGGGAGTAAGGGAGATTCCTACTAGGAAGAGAGAGGCTTTTGAGGCTACCACTTCAAAGCCTAAGAAGAAGAGAGGTGCCTATCGTGGTCCTGATGATGTAGTCATCTCTAATGAATATGTAGATGGTGTAAATAAAGATAAACTGAGTAGTGACTTGATCTTTAATAATGATTATTTTGGACTGATCATCCCTAACAAGGGGGATACTATTCTAGATGCCCCTGAAGACTGCTTCCCTGTATATACTGAAGTTATTGACTTAGGGATTAGGTTCCCCACTTCCTTATTCATCTTCAATCTCTTCAAAAAATATGAAATTAGCCTATGTCAACTGACTCCCAATTCTTGGGTTCACATAATGTCTTATGTGACTTCTTGTGGCCTTAGAGGAGTGAAAGCTTCTTCTAAGGTCTTCCTTCATCTTCACCATCTCTCAAAAGCCTCCCACTGCAAACGTGGGTGGTACTACCTGAAAAACAGTGAGGGGTTCCTCACTTGTGTGGAGAAGGTCCACAAGGTTCCCAACTAGAGGAACCATTTTGTGTTTGTGAAGTCTCATAACAAAAAACCTGTAGAAGTGTTGAAAAAATGGAATCCTTTTCCAAAGTGCCTAGGAAGATCCTTTAGGCTTCCTAGATTGAGTGATTCCGAGCAACAAAACTTAGAATATTTCTGATCTACCACAGTGGAGATCAAGAAGCAATTTTTGACAGTTGCCTTCAACTGGAACCCCTTTAGGGAGTTCTTCTTAGATTATAACTTCCTTGTTGCTGCAGGTGTAACTTATGGGGATGAGTATAACTAGGGTAATTCTTGCTTTATTATTTAACACTGAACCTATGTTCGTTTTCTCCACTTATCTAACCAAGTGTCTTTTCTTTCTGCAGAAGAAGCTCTTGCGGCCCTCCCTTCATTCAAAATAGGAAGCATGAACCAAAAAGACATCTGGAAACAAGTCTTTTAGAAGCTGGGGGAGGACACTTCCTCGAAGAAGGGGAAGACTCAGGTATTTAATCTTTACATCTTTTCAAAACTTAAGACTTGCATAATTTTTTATATATAATTATTAATCATATTGACATAGACTTCCTCACTTAGAGTCTTCCCATTTTGCCGGCTTGAACGCAAGCGTGCACTAAATGGGGAAGTTGGGTATTTAAATTGTACTTTTTTTATATAAAAAAAACACTTCCTCTTAGGAACGTTATTAGGGACATCCCTACTTAGTGACTTCCCACTTTGCCGACTTCAGCGCAGGTGGGCACTAAGTAGGGAAGTTGTATAATAGTTACCAGTCTTCCCTCTTCTTAGGAAGTTTAAACTTTTACTTTTACTTAGGAAGTATGTGTAGACTTCCTTTTATATGAAGTTCCTCCCTCGTAGGAAGCTAGAATATTTAAGACTTCCCCTTAGGAAGTTTTAGGATCATAGTTCCCCTTAGGAAGTATGCTTAGACTTCCCTTCATAGGAAGTCTCTTCCCCTTAGGATTTTTGAATGACTGTAGAGTTCCCCTCTTTGTGTCCATGTGCGTTCAACTCGGCAAAGTGGGAAGTCTTTGACTTCTGATGTGAATTTTGTTATAAACAAACGCCACTCACACAAAGGAAACTTAGACTTCAAATTTGATAAAGCAACGCACCACAAATTCGAACTTCTAAGGCGAATAATTGGTAGAATTTGATTAAAGCAAAGCACCCTCAAATCCTAAGAACTATCCTCACGTGAGATAAAGCAAAAGCACCACTCACTCAATCGAATTTCTCACAAGAAACTCTCAAAAATTGTTTACTTCGTGAAACAAAAGAAAACCGGAAAACTTATGTTTTTCAATCAAGCTAATCTGAATTTTATTGATGTATTTTACATCCTATTTATAGCTAAACATGCCACACAATATTTCAGAATCCTAAACACATCCTAACTACCTTAGATATATGGTATAACAAACTAAGATTAGGATAACAAGAAAATCTTAACAAAACCGGATACATATCTTGCACCATATATTTTGTAATCTGATTTCTAGTCTAAATCTTAGCTTTCTGCAAATCAAATCTAGCCACTATATATCCATAACAACCCTAGGTTGACCAAGTCAAACAACACAAAATTCCGCGTTGACAACGTTGCCCACAACTTCAAAAATCTTTCAAAAATCCCGCCATTGCATTGCGTTGATTCTCGTTGATTTTTGTCGGACTTCCGATTTCAAGAACTTCAAGAAACTCTTCAAGATTCAATCTTTATTTCAAGAACCTCCATTTTTGTGTTTCTCTTCTGATTCCATCAACCTTGACTCATAAACTAATCAAGAAAATCACAAACACCATATGGTAAAACCCTATCAAATGACGTGGGAGAAAACCCATATAGCTCAACACTTCTAAACTACTAACTATACTTGCTTTACATTTACGTGAATAAGCTTGTGCATGTCACCATGCACACGTAGAAATCCACCCTAGCCAACCCAAGAAGCCTTGTGTCTCCATAAGCCACTAACTCCCCCAAGGTTGCTTCTTGTTTTCCACCTTCAATCAAACCCAAACCCTCGAAGTTTTGCTCATGGATATGCGTATCATCAAAAGTTGATGTGAATTTTGTTATAAACAAACGCCACTCACACAAAGGAAACTTAGACTTCAAATTTGATAAAGCGCTTATCAAACCGTGATACATATCTTGCACCATATATTTTGTAATCTGATTTCTAGTCTAATCTTAGATATTTGCAAATCAATTCTAGCCACTATATATCCGAATAACAACCTAGTTGACCAAGTCAAACAACACAAATTCCGCGTTGACAACGTTGCCCACAACTTCAAAAATCTTTCAAAAATCCCGCCATATGCATTGCGTTGTTCTCATTGATTTTTGTTGGCTTCCGTTTCAAACTTCAAGAACCTCTCAAGATTCAATCTTTATTTCAAAAACCTCCATTTTGTGTTCTCATGCTTGATTCCATCAACCTTGACTCATAAACTAATCAGAAAATAACAAACACCATATGGTAAACCCTATCAAATGACGTGGGAAAAAAACCCTATAGCTCAACACTTCTAAACTACTAACTATACTTGCTTACATTTACGTGAATAAGCTTGTGCATGTCACCATGCACACGTAGAATCCACCCTAGCCAACCCAAGAAGCCTTGTGTCTCCATAAGCCACTAATCCCCTAAGGTTGCTTCTTGTTTTCCACCTTTAATCAAACCAAACCCTCGAAAGTTTTGCTCATTGATATGCTATCATCCTCCCTTCTTCAAAAGAGTTTGTCCTCAAACCTCGAAGTTGGTCATCAGGAACATAAGGAGCTAAATCACCAATGTTGAACGTACAATGGACTCCATATTCTCCTGGATTCCAATTTATAAGCATTATCCCCCCCTTTACTTATGATTCTTGAACGGTCCATCACAACGAGGCATAAGTTTATTCTCCTTTGATTTGAAATCTTTCCTTCCTCAAGTGTACCAACCAAATCCCCTTCTTTGTAGACATTTTGTGATTTATGTTTGTTTGCCGTGCCTTGTAAATATCATTAACCTTCTCATTCGAGCCCTTACTTCTGCATGAGTTTGGCATATACTCCAACCTTAGTCTTGGCATCTTTGTGTACCAACTCCCCTTTAGGAATACTTCAAAATCAATTGGTAACTTAGGATTAACTCCATAGACAATCTCGAAAGGTGAGTGCTTAGTAGCATAAGTGGTGACCTATTATAAGCAAATTCAGCATGAGCAGCTTCAAATCCCAATCTTTTTGTGTCTACTAACCAAACCACCAACAACAAAACCCCTAGTTTCGATTAGTGACTTCTGTTTGCCCATCTGTTGAGGATGATAAGATGTGCTAAACAAAAGTTTCGTGCCATTAGTCTCCAAAGTGACTTCCAAAAGTAGCTCATAAACTTTGTGTCTCTATCACTTACATAGTCTTTGGAACCCATGTAACTTATGATGTCTTTAAGTATAGATCAGCCACATTCATAAGCATCATCTCTCTTGTGACATGGTGTGTAAATGACCATCTTTGAAAATCTATCACCCCTACCATAATAGCATCTTTGCCCCTTGCTGTCCTTGGTAATCCTACAATGAATCCATAGAAACTCTTCCAGGTCCCTCTGGCACTGGCAATGGAGTATAAAACCTTGATGAAAGGCTGCCTTTGCCTTTTGACAAGTAGCCCATTGAGCAATTATGGCCTCAACATCAACAATCATTTTTGGCCAATAGAAATGTTTTCTACAACATGGTTAGTGGTTTGTAATGCCAAAATGTCCAGCAATACCTCCTCCATGACCTCCCTTACTAACAACTCTCGTATGGAACACTTAGGTATGCACATAGATTACCTTTAAACAAAAACCCATCATGTAGCACATAGGAACTCATAGAACCCTTGAAAGTTGCGCCATTATTGGTCCAAAATCTCCATCTTGTTCGTAAAATTGAGTTATCAACTCTAACCCAAGAACATTAAAGCTCAAAACACCAAGCAAGTATACCTTCTTGCTTGACAAAGCATCAGCAACAACATTAGACTTCCCCGTTTTGTACTTGAAGAGAAGTGAAAAATTGCAAAAATTCAACAACCTTTAGCATGTCTTGGATTCAACTTTTGTTGACCATTAATTGCTTCAATGCTTCAATGATCAGAATGTAATATGAAGTGATTAGGCCTTAAATAATGACTCCAATGATCCAACTCTAATAATGGCATAGAACTCCTTGTCATATGTAGAAAGTTAGTTTGCACCATTCAACTCTCTACTAAGTAAGCAATTGGCCTCTCCCTTGGACTAGAACAGCAACCAATTCCAACCCCACTTGCATCCGTCTCTACTTCAATGGTTTAGAGAATCTGGTAAGGCAGTATGGGTGTGTTACAAAGCAACTTCTTAATCAATTCAAAAGCTTCTTGTGCCCCCTTAGTCCACTCAAACTTAGGCTTATCCTTCTTAATGCATTCTTTATAGGAGCAACAACAGATGAAAAATTCTCATCACAACCTTCTATAGAATGAAGCTAACCCATGAAAAGCACGTACTTCAGTCACGTTTTTTGGTGTTGGCCATGATTTTTAGCTTCCACTTTAGATGGATCAACAAAACCCCATCTTTGGACACAATATACCCATACCCAAAAGTCACACTTGGTACCATGAAATAACACTTTTCAGCTTAGCATAAAGCTTTGTTCTCGTAATGGTCCCAAACACACCTTAGATGGCTTAGGTGATCATTAACATTCTTGCTATACACCAAAAATCATCTAAATATACCACTACAAACTTACCTGTATAGCTTTAAGACTCATTCATTAACCTCATAACGTACTAGTGCATTAGTTAACCCAAAGGCATGACTAACCATTCATAAAGCCCTAGCTTTTTTTAAAACCTGTTTTCCATTCATCACCTTCCTTCATTC
Organism: Suaeda aralocaspica; assembly: GCA_016808085.1. Taxonomy (NCBI): domain Eukaryota; kingdom Viridiplantae; phylum Streptophyta; class Magnoliopsida; order Caryophyllales; family Amaranthaceae; genus Suaeda; species Suaeda aralocaspica. The sequence goes on from PYUH01000285.1 coordinate 2,020,177, forward strand.
GAATCTGATGATATCCACTCCTCAAATCAATCTTTGAAAATAATTCAGAACCATGTAATTCATCTAACAAATCATCCAATCTAGGTATAGGAAACCTATACTTGACGGTTATATTGTTAACTGCCCTTGAATCAATACACACTTCTCCACGTCCCGTCCTCTTCTTAGGTACTATTAATGTGCACAGCACATGGACTCATGCTCTCTCTCACGTATCCCCTCTCCATTAATTCCTCAATTTGCCTTTGTATCTCCTTTGTCTCCTCTGGATTACATCTATATGCAGGTTGTTAGGAATTTGAGATCCAGGAATAGACAATTTGATGTTCAATCCTATCTCTTATTGGTGGTAATCCTAGTGGCAACTCATTAGGAACACACATCTGAAAACTCATTCAACATAGGATGCAAAACCCTAGGAATCTCTGGGACTTCATCTTGTACCTCTTTGGCTAACAACATATAGACATAGAACTTGTTTTCAACTCCCTTTCTAACTCCTTTCCACCCACCAACAAAACACCTTTAGAATTACCCATGCTTGTTTTAGGTTTAGAAATCATCAAGGGTTTTAATGCATATATGATTTAGCATGGGTTCTTACGCACAATATAAACATTTGTCCTCCCATTAAACTTCACAAAACGATCATATTGCCAAGGTCTACCCAATAATATGTGACAAGCATCCATAGGACAAACATCACAAAGTACTTGGTCCTCAAATTACCAATTTTACGCAATCAAGGCTTGTTTGTTTACCTTAACATCACTTGTGTTGCTAAGCCAATGTAGTGTATGGTTGAGGATGTACTTTGTAGGAATTGCGAGCTTTTCCACCAACAACGTAGATACTACATTTGTGCAACTTCCAGTATCTATGATTACATCACAAAGCTTGCCTTGAACATTACACCTTTGTGAGAAAAATTTATCCCTTTGACTCTCCAAAGGTTGTGCACTTTAGATTGTAAAACCCTACTAACACCAAGGATTGGCCTTGTGTTTCTGGTTGGACTTCCTCTGTGTCTCCCTCCATATTTTCATCATTGCCATACTCTTCCTCTCCCTCGTCCCCATACATCTCCTCCTCTCTTCTCAAGGCTTTCCCATCTACCCAATTTCGAGTTTTGTGACCCTAGCATGAGGACAATCCCTTTGAATGTGACCTTGCCCTTTACACTTGAAACAAACAATGCGTGAATCACTACTCTGGGGCTTTAAGTTGAACTCTTATCCTTGATGAAGGGTGGTTTAGTAACCTTATCAAAGTTTGGTTTTTGAGGAAAAGTATCCGCTTTTTCTTTAGAATCATAGGTTTTGAAGTAGTCTTTGGTTCGTGCAACTTGTTTCTCAACCCTTGCTGCCACTCTACAAACTTCATCAAGGTCCAATAAGGTTGTAATTCGACCTCTCCCTTATATTTTCATCTAGACCAGCCACAAACGAGCCCCTTTGTGGTCCCCTTCTCTTCTAAATCACAAATCATGATCAATTTTTCAAACTCCACAGTATTCATCAACCGTTTTCTATCTTGTTTTAAAGTATGCATCTTGATGAAATGTTTTTGTTCGAAATCTTGAGGAAACAAAACGTTTCCTCATCTCCTTTTTTAATTTAGACCAGGAAGAGATTTTTGATCTACCTTCTTTCCTTCTCTTTCTTGTAAACCCTCAAGCCATAAACTTGCTAGGAAGTGAGTTTTAATTCCGCCAATTATAGACTTATATCATCATATTCTTGTAACGAAAAATCCCTCAACCCTACGAATCCAATCTAGAAATTCAGGATCCATACCTCCATTATACTCAGGAATTTCGAGTTTAAGATTTCGATCATCATCCCTCATCTTTCCCTTAGTCTGTGCCTTGTCTTGGTTCCTCATCGTCACTAGACCTTGATGAGTATCCCTTTTTTGGTTTACGAATACCCTCACACATTTCTTGCTCACTTTCACTTGATGATGAGCCCTCCTCTTGTTTAGATTTAGTAGGAGTTTTTTGGTAGAAGCCATGATGGTTAGGACTTCATCTAAACGAGCCTTTAACTCGTCAATCCCCTTGCATACGTAGCTCCTTTGCTTGAGCCAAGCTCAAACCTTTCGTAAATCCTTGTGGATTTTCATCTCCACCTTCTGAGCCATGATAATTAATATTGAACACTTGAGATTGAACGAACCTCTCAACGAAAGCACCAAAAGTTGATGTGAATTTTGTTATAAACAAACGCCCCACAACAAAGGAAACTTAGACTTCAAATTTGATAAAGCAACGCACCACAATTCGAACTTCTAAGGCGAATAATTGATAGAATTTGATTAAAGCAAAGCACCCTCAAATCCTAAGAGCTATCCTCACGTGAGATAAAGCAAAAAGCACCACTCACTCAATCGAATTCTCACAAAACTCTCAAAATTGTTTACTTCGTGAAACAAAAGAAAACCGGAAAACTTATGTTTTTCAATCAGCTAATCGAATTTTATTGATGTATTTACATCCTATTTATGCTAAACATGCCACACAATATTTCAGAATCCTAAACACATCCTAACTACCTTAGATATATGGTATACAAACTAAGATTAGGAATAACAAGAAAATCTAACAAAACCGATACATATCTTGCACCATATATTTTGTAATCTGATTTCTAGTCTAATCTTAGATATTTTGCAAATCAAATCTAGCCACTATATATCCGATAACAACCCTAGGTTGACCAAGTCAACACACACAAATTCCGCGTTGACAACAAAATTCACATAAACTTTGATGATACGCATATCAATGAGCAAAACTTCGAGGGTTTGGGTTTGATTGAAGGTGGAAAACAAGAAGCAACTTGGGGAGTTAGTGGCTTATGGAGACACAAGGCTTCTTGGGTTGGCTAGGTGGATTTCTACGTGTGCATGGTGACATGCACAAGCTTATTCACGTAATGTAAAGCAATTATAGTTAGTAGTTTAGAAGTGTGAGCTATATGGGTTTTCTTCCCACGTCATTTGATAGGGTTTTACCATATGGTGTTTTTGTTATTTTCTTGATTTGTTTATGAGTCAAGGTTGATGGAATCAAGCATGAGAACACAAATGGAGGTTTCTTGAAATAAAGATTGAATCTGAAGATTTTCTGAAGTTCTTGAAATCGGAAGTCCGACAAAGATCAACGAGAATCAACGCAATGCATATGGCAGGATTTTGAAAGATTTTTGAAGTTGTGGGCAACGTTGTCAACGCGGAATTTTGTGTTGTTTGACTTGGTCAACCTAGGGTTGTTATTCGGATATATATGGCTAGATTTGATTTGCAAAATATCTAAGATTTAGACTAGAAATCAGATTAAAAATATATGGTGCAAGATATGTATCCGGTTTTGTTAAGATTTCTTGTTATCCTAATCTTAGTGTTTGTTATACCATATATCTAAGGTAGTAGGATGTGTTTAGGATTCTGAAATATTGTGTGTGGCATGTTTAGCTATAAATAGGATGTAAATACATCAATAAAATCAGATTAGCTTGATTGAAAAACATAAGTTTTCCGGTTTTCTTTTGTTTCACGAAGTAAACAATTTTTGAGAGTTTCTGTGAGAATTCGATTGAGTGAGTGGTGCTTTTGCTTTATCTCACGTGAGGATAGTTTTAGGATTTGAGGGTGCTTTGCTTTAATCAAATTCTACCAATTATTCGCCTTAGAAGTTCGAATTTGTGGTGCGTTGCTTTATCAAATTTGAAGTCTAAGTTTCCTTTGTGTGAGTGGCGTTTGTTTATAACAAAATTCACATCACTTTTGATGATACGCATATCCATGGGCAAAACTTCGAGGTTTGGGTTTGATGAAGGTGGAAAACAAGAAGCAACCTTGGGGGAGTTAGTGGCTTATGGAACACAAGGCTTCTTGGGTTGGCTAGGGTGGATTTCTACGTGTGCATGGTGACATGCACAAGCTTATTCACGTAAATGTAAAGCAAGTATAGTTAGTAGTTTAGAAGTGTTGAGCTATATGGGTTTTCTTCCCACGTCATTTATAGGGTTTTACATATGGTGTTTTGTTATTTTCTTGATTAGTTTATGAGTCGGTGATGGAATCAAGCATGAGAAACACAAAAATGGAGGTTTCTTGAAATAAAGATTGAATCTTGAAGAGTTTCTTGAAGTTCTTGAAATCAAGTCCGACAAAAATCAACGAGAATCACAGCAATGCATATGGCGGGATTTTGAAAGATTTTTGAAGTTGTGGGCAACGTTGTCAACGCGGAATTTTGTGTTTGTTTGACTTGGTCAACCTAGGGTTGTTATTCGGATATATAGTGGCTAGATTTGATTTGCAGAATTTCTAGATTTAGACTAGAAATCAGATTACAAAATATGTGTGCAAGATAGGTATCCGGTTTTGTTAAGATTTTCTTGTTATCCAATCTTAGTTTGTTATACCATATATCTAAGGTAGTTAGGACGTGTTTAAGATTCTGAAATATTGTGTGGCATGTTTAGCTATAAATAGGATGTAAAATACATCATAAAATTCAGATTAGCTGATTGAAAAACTAAGTTTCCGGTTTCTTTTGTTTCACGAGTAAACAATTTTTGAGAGTTTCTTGTGAAATTCGATTGAGTGAGTGGTGCTTTTGCTTTATCTCACGTGAGGAAGTTCTTAGGATTTGAGGGTGCTTTGCTTTAATCAAATTCTACCAATTATTCGCCTTAGAAGTTCGAATTTTGGTGCGTTGCTTTATCAAATTTGAAGTCTAAGTTTCCTTTGTGTGAGTGGCGTTTGTTTATAACAAAATTCACATCAGAAGTCAAAGACTTCCCACTTTGCCGAGTTGAACGCACATGACACAAAGAGGGGAACTCTACAGTCATTCAAAAATCCTAAGGGGAAGAGACTCCTATGAAGGGAGTCTAGCATACTTCCTAAGGGGAACTATGATCCTAAAACTTCCTAAGGGAAGTCTTAAATATCACTTCCTACGAGGGAGGACTTCATATAAAGGAAGTCTACACATACTTCCTAAGTAAAAGTAAAAGTTTAAACTTCCTAAGAAGAGGGAAGACTGGTAACTATTATACACTTCCCTACTTAGTGCCCACCTGCGCTGAAGTCGGCAAAGTGGGAAGTCACTAAGTAGGGATGTCCCTAATAACGTTCCTAAGAGAAGTGTTTTTTTTTAAATAAAAAAAGTACAATTTAAATACCCAACTTCCCCATTTAGTGCACGCTTGCGTTCAAGCCGGCAAAATGGGAAGACTCTATGAGGAAGTCTATGTCAATATGATTAATAATTATATATAAAAAATTATGCAAGTCTTAGTTTTGAAAAGATGTAAGATTAAATACCTGAGTCTTCCCCTTCTTCGAGGAAGTGTCCTCCCCCAGCTTCTAAAAGACTTGTTTCCAGATGTCTTTTGGTTCATGCTTCCTATTTTGAATGAAGGAGGGCCGCAAGAGCTTCTTCTGCAGAAGAAAAGACACTTGGTTAGATAAGTGGAGAAACGAACATAGGTTCATGTTAAATAATAAGCAAGAATACCCTAGTTTACTCATCCCATAAGTTACACCTGCAGCAACAAGGAAGTTATAATCTAGAAGAACTCCCTAAAGGGGTTCCAGTTGAAGGCAACTGTCAAAAAATTGCTTCTGATCTCCACTTGGTAGATCAAATATTCTGTTTTGTGCTCGGAATCACTCAATCTAGGAAGCCTAAAGGATCTTCCTAGGCACTTTGGAAAAGGATTCCATTTTTCAACACACTTCTACAGGTTTTTGTTATGAGACTTCACAAACACAAAATGGTTCCTCTATTTGGGAACCTTGTGGACCTTCTCCCACAACAGTGAGGAACCCCTCACTGTTTTTCAGGTAGTACCACCCACGTTTGCAGTGGAGGCTTTTGAGAGATGGTGAAGATGAAGGAAGACCTTAGAAGAAGCTTTCACTCCTCTAAGCCACAAAAATTCACATGACATTATTGAACCCAAGAATTGGGAGTCAGTTGACATAGGCTAATTTCATATTTTTTGAAGAATTGAAGATGAATAAGAAGTGGGGAACCTAATCCCTAAGTCATAACTTCAGTATATACAGGGAAGCATCTTCAGGGGCATCTAGAATAGTATCCCCCTTGTTAGGGATTCAGTCCAAAATAATCATATTAAAGATCAGTCACTACTCAGTTTATCTTTATTTACACCATCTACATATTCATTAGAGATGACTACATCATCAGGACCACGATAGGCACCTCTCTTCTTCTTAGGCTTTGAAGTGTAGCCTCAAAAGCCTCTCTCTTCCTAGTAGGAATCTCCCTTACTCCCTCCTTAAAGGTTCCTATCAGCTTCAGCATCCTTTCTCTCCTCCACCTGGGGAGTAGGATCTTGCTGATCAACAAGATTCACATCTGAAACTTCAAATGCTGGAACTCTCAAAGTAGCAGTTTCTCTATAGGCAGTTTGTTTGTTCTT
>PYUH01000285.1:2026662-2046544 GCA_016808085.1 Suaeda aralocaspica
TAAGATTTTCTTGTTATCCTAATCTTAGTTTGTTATACCATATATCTAAGGTAGTTAGGATATGTTTAGGATTCTGAAATATTGTGTGGCATGTTTAGCTATAAATAGGATGTAAAATACATCAATAAAATTCAGATTAGCTTGATTGAAAAACATAAGTTTTCCGGTTTTCTTTTGTTTCACGAAGTAAACAATTTTTGAGAGTTTCTTGTGAGAAATTCGATTGAGTGAGTGGTGCTTTGTGCTTTATCTCACGTGAGGATAGTTCTTAGGATTTGAGGGTGCTTTGCTTTAATCAAATTCTATCAATTATTCGCCTTAGAAGTTCGAATTTGTGGTGCGTTGCTTTATCAAATTTGAAGTCTAAGTTTCCTTTGTGTGAGTGGCGTTTGTTTATAACAAAATTCACATCACTTCCCCTTAGGAAGTATGTTTAGACTTCCTTTGATAGGAAGTCTCTTCCCTTAGGAATTTATAATTTTTTAGACTTCCCTTCTTTGTATCCATGTGCGTTCAAATAGGAAAAGTAGGAATTCTTTGACTTCCTTGTTTGCCGGGTCGAACGTAGAACAACATAAGGAGGGGAAGTCATTTTACTTACCCTTAGGAAGCTTTTAAGATCATACTTCCCCTTAGGAAGTATGTTTAGACTTCCTTTCATAGGAAGTCTCTTCCCTTAGGTAGTTAAAATTTTTTAGACTTCCCTCCTTTGTTTCCATGTGCATTGAACTTGGCAAACTATTAATTCATGACTTCACCTTGAGAAGTGTGATTAGGTAAGTTCAACTTCCCTCTTTTGTGTCATTCTACGTTCAACTCGGCAAACTAGGAAGCTTAGGCTTTGGAAGTTGCACGTTGAACATGGGGAGGCACAAGAGAGGAAGTATTGTTTGATGTCTCCACCTAGGAAGTTGTAAGCAGTGGCTTCCCCACTTTGTGTCAATGTACATTCAAGTCGGCAAACTAGGATGTACATAAAGAGGGAAGTTATTGGTTTTGCTCTAAAACTTGTTCATCTTAGTAGGATATGTTGAATATTCCTTTATACACCTCTAACACTTATATTTTTGACGAGACAAGCAAGCCTTCTAGGAGGAAGCCAAAACCCTCCCACAAGAGGAAGAAGGAGGAAGCACCAGAAGCACAAAGTACAAGCTCAAAGAAAAGCAGAAGAAAGGGTGCTTCCTGCACAGCTGCTGCTATTCCCATTGAGCTTACTGAGTCAAGTCCCCACACTTCCTCCCTTTCTGGGAAGAGTGCATTTGTGATTGGGGAGAGTGATTTCATGATCGGGGTGAGGAACAGAACTCCTCCGACTGAACAAGATAACCCCTTAGAGATCGAGTGACAATGGGTTGGTTGATCCTTTGACTGCCTTAACCATTCTCCGGAAGGAAAGCATTTCTGCCACTCCCCACAACACAATGCCTGCTTCCCAATCAGCTGGCGCTTCTGAACCTCCTTCTTCTCCTCCTGATGAGGATCCTGTCATTGGACTCTCCAAATATGTTGGTAGAAACATTTCTGAAAGTGTCAAGGCTCAAGCTAGAGCTTCTGAGGGTAAGTTTAGTCACAGATTCTGTCAAACTATACGCTCATCTTCAGATACCATTAACTCTCCCAAGAACCCTAATGCCATAGTTTTACCGGTTCCCATAACAGATGAGGCTGAATCCATCAACTTCCTTGACGACGAAGAGGATCTCCCTTCAACCAGCAAAAAATTTGACTCCGACTATAAAAGGGGGTTGATTAGGGAGATCTTAAGCTGTGGAGAACTTGAGTACAAGGAGTCACCCAAGGGATTTGTTAGAGGCCACCTTCAATAACCTTTATGAGGTATGCTTCCCAAAAACTGTGTTCTTTTCCATTCTCTTCCCATTATTATTATTTTATCAACTAACTCTTTGTTTCACTTCCCTTGCAGTCTATGTTCTGTCTGGAACACCTAGCCAAACTTTATGGATCCATGATGGCTGAAAACAACAAATGCATGGAGTTCTATGAAAAAGCTACTACTTATGTAGTGGCTCAAACAAATAAGATTGAGGCCAAATGGCAGCATGCAATGAATGCTCTCTCCAGCGATCTCCATAGAACCATGGAAGACTACCAAGTAGTCTCGGAGAGGAGCATGGAACTGGCTAACCAGATACATGCTAACAAACAGACTGTGGAGAAGGCCTCTGCTATCATTGCTAATCAAGGTCGCGTGGAAAAAGACGCCAAGGATGTCAAGGAAGAGGTCAAAGGACTCAGAGAGGAAGTGGATGAGCTGAAGAGGAAGCTCAAGGAAGCTGAGGAGGAAAAGGGGAAGCTAACAAATGAAAAGGCGATGATTCACTGTTTTTTGGGGTTCGAGGATCCTGGGAAAATAAAATCCCGGAAATCGACCGAGGTGTCCGTAAGTTAAAAATAGGAACCCAGACTAGAAGATTAAGGGTGAAAAGGTCATTTGAGGGGTGATGAGAAGGCCTTAGACTATAACATATAAGGATGTTTTTCCCCTCCCTGGAAGAGGCAATAATAGGTATCTTAAGAGGTGTTAAGGCCGAAAACAATCGAGGATGGTGCAGTGCAGGTCCTTAGCACGTGGTAAAAAAACGGGGCGAAAGAGTGACGGGGCCTGGGACAGTACCTTTGGGGGCTTACAACAAATGCTATTATTCAAAGTTTTTTGTGGTTTAGGGGTCCCGGAAAAAATATCCCAGAAATCGACCAGGGTGTCTGTAAGTTAAAAATAGGAAACCAGACCAAAGGATTCGGGGTGAAAAGTTTATATGAGGGATGAAAAAAAGGCTTTAGATGATTGCATATATGGCAGGTTTTCCCCTCTCTAAAAGAGGCCATAAGAGGGATCCTAAAAGATGTTTAGGGGCCGAAAATGATCGTGGGGGGTGTTGTGGACGGCCATAGCTCACTAGTGGAAAAAACGTCATTTGCTGCGGTTTTTTCCCGGGTATTTGCTGCGGTTTTGAACCGCAGCACTTATAGCAGCAGCAAATGATGAAATTTTATTTGCTGCGGTTTAACCGCAACAAAAAATTGGGTTATTTGCTGCGGTTATTCAGGTAACCGCAGCAAATAACACACCAGAAACTGGAGGGAAACAGGATTATTTGCTGCGGTTCTTTGTAAAACCGCAGCAAATAGTGCAGTTTCCCACCAAAAAAAAACACTTATTTGCTGCGGTTTTGTGAATAACCGCAGCAAATAAGCACCCAAGAAAATAAAAAAAAATTTTTTTTTTTTTTTTTGCATTTTAAAGCAAAATTAGAAGCTGAAATGTTATACATACATAGAATCAATTATTTTCAATTGAATTACACTTCTATCACAAAAAAATACACTTCTATTCAACCATATCTATACATTCATTCAACCATTCCTATTCTTATTCATTCATTCAAGCATTACCATTCATAAAATCAATCATAAGCTCAATCTCATCTAAATATCTCATTCCAGCATCCATTACTCATTCAACCATTCTTTCCATCATTGAGGTGTTTGCTGCGACTTTAACTAGACACACAGCAATCTGCACTTCTTGGTTTCCCTCCAAGCTTATTCGCTCAGTTTTTTTTTTTTTTGGGCTACACAACCGCAAAGCGAAAGGGTGTAGTATTTAGCCATTTTTTCCACTAGTGTAGTTATAGTTTTGGTGTAAACAAAATTGTATGGTACCACAAAACTTTGCATTTTTTGCATAACTTTATTTTTTGTTTTGTTCTTTTGGAAGGATTACCATTAGTTTTGTAATGTTTTTGTGCAGATTCACCTAATCCCTAGTAAGTAAACTTAAATCGAGACATTAGCGAAGAAAAATTATGAAAGTCCAACGCCTCAATACATTTGAAGATTCGTTTCTACTGTGGTACATGGAAGTACGGTGTTGATGTTACCACAATGGCATCAACCCCTGACCAAGTAGCCGCTTTGATTGTTAAGTGTTTACCGCCGCCACCCTACTTAGAATTAAGGTGCAGTTTAGGACTTCAATTTCTTGGATGACTTAGAACTATGCCTAATTATAAAGGGATCTGTTGGTCATTGGTGTTGGACTGGAGGTTCTTGGAGTGGTACATCCTAAGAAGGAAGAGGAGTATCAGACCAGATGATGCGAAATACTGGGAGACCCCGCCCGCACCAAGCCCCAACAGATAGTCAATGGAGAGAAGACTAATGAAGAGGAGACCCTACAGGTTTGAAGTCCTGGTGATCCCAGGATGTTTCATGCTATGAAGTTGAGGCCCAATCCCATAACCAGTATATGTTGACTTGATACGGACTCTAGAAGAGAGGACGAAGAATCAGATCCTGAGAAGGTTTAATTGCAGGAGAATAGGGAAATCCGATAAGAAATGAAGATGATACTAATGATGACCCATAGTTCGTACGGAAGAAATATGTTATGTCGAGAACACAAAGGATAATAGTTGATGTAGAAGAGTTTCCTGTACTGAATACGTGGAGAGAGAATTAGAGAGCTAACTTAGTCTGACATGTTGGCTTGTTCACTTCCTGATGGCTCGACCTCGGTTCCCTGCAAACAATGGAACAAAATCCTGTAGGATACTATCCCCCTCCAATGCCCCCCCCCTCCTTAAGAAGTATTTGTGGAGGATTAGGTAAAATAACAATAAGTGATAATACTAATCGATAGAGACACTCTATTATTATGTAAGAAGTGTAGGAGAGTGAATGGAATTGAATGAAATGAATGCCCCCATGCGGTATTTATCGGCAAGCTCAACAAGGTGACCTAGGGTTTTTGGGACACTTGCGCTTGGTGATTGGCTTCTGCCATTAACCATAAGCCCTTGCTGGCCTTTTTCTAACTTTGCCTTTAGCCCATAGCGTAGGTAGTCTCTTTCGAACAACGTGGGCACAATCTTCAGGGCGACACGTAGTCGTCATGCAAGATGTGAAATCCCTCTTGATCTGCAAGGGAGATTCCTACTAGGAAGAGAGAGGATGCTTGAGCTGCACAGGAAGCTCCTGAGGAGGAAGTAAGGAGAATTCCTACTAGGAAGAGGTAGGCTGCTGAGCCTACCACTTCCAAGCCTAGAATAAGAGAGGTGCCCTATCCTTGCTAATGAGTAATCATCTCGTGAATAATTAGATATGGGGGTGTAATAAGATAAATTGAGTAGGGGGACTTGATTTTTTAATAATGAGTATTTCTCGCTGATCATCCTAACCCGGGATAATATTTTGATGCCCCTGATGCTACTTTCTCTCCGAAAAGTTACCAGGAATCCCTCAAGCTCCCAAGAAACTTCAAGGCGATTCCGCAACACTGCGGTGTCGATTTCCGTTTCCGGCGATTGGTGGCGGTTGGTTTCTGGGTGAACATAGATCTAGTTTTCTTCTCTTTTTCAGGTGTGTTACGTGAATTTTTTTTTCTTCCTTTTTCTTTCTTTGTGTTTATTTTTCCTTTGAATCTATCAATTGCTCTTCATCCTCTTTCTCCCAATAAAATGAAAACTCATTAACTTTACGTCCTTCACCTCGACTACTTCTTCTTTGGAACGCAATCTTCTGTCGTTCCTGAGTCATTTATTGTCTGGGTCTTTTCCTTCTTCCTTCTGTTCCTAGTGCAAGAATTTGCCAATGGAAGAACAACAACTGCCGATGAGAAAACTGCTATATAGATGCACTTGAGAGTTCCAGCATTTGAAGTTTCGATGTGAATCTTGTTGATCAGCAAGATCCTACTCCCAGGTGTGAGGGACAGAAAAGGGAGGATGCTGAGCTGCATAGGACCATCGTAATGAGGGAGTAGAGGAGATTTCCTATAGGAAGAGAGAGGCTTTTTGAGGCTAACCACTTCAAAGCCTAAGAAGAAGAGTAGGTGCCTATCGTGGTCCTGAGATTGTGTTTAGTCAATCTCTAATGAATATGTAGATGGTGGTAAGAATAAAGATAACTGGATACAGTCGTGACTGATCTTAATACTGATTATTTTGGACTGAAATCCCTAACAAGGGTGATCTATCTAGATGCCCCTGGAAGACTGCTTCCTCTGTAATCTACTGAAGTTATGACTAGGGATTAGGTCCCCCTTCATTATTCATCTTCAATTATCTTGCAAAAAATATGAAATTAGCCATGTCAACTGACTCCCATTCTTGGGTTCAACATAATGCGTTATGTGACTTCTTGGGCTTAGAGGATGATGAAAGCTTCGTCTTAAGGTCCTTCCTTCATCGTCACCATCTCTCAAAAAAGCCTCCACTAGCAAACGTGGGTGGTACTACCTGGGAAAATGAAACAGTGAGGGTCCTCACTTTGTGGGGAGGTCCACAATGTTCCACAATCTAGAGGAACCATTTTTGTTTGTGAAGTTCTATAACACAAAACCTGTAGAAGTGTGAAAAGTTGGAAACTGGAATCCTTTTCCAAAAGTGGGCCTTAAAGGGGGGGAAGATCCTTTAGCTCCTAATTGAGTGATTCCGAGCACCAAAACTGAGAATATCTTTGATCTACCACAGTGGAGATCAGAGAGCAATTTTTGACAGTTGCCCTTTTCAACGGAAACCCCTTTAGGGAGTTTCTTCTAGATTATAACCTTCCTTGTTGTGTAGGTAACCTATGGGGACTGAGATAAACTAGGTTATTCTTTGCTTATTATTTACAAGAACCTATGTTTCGTTGTTCTCCACTTATCTAACCAGTGTCTTTCTTTCTGCAGAAGAAAGCTCTGCGGCCCTCCTTCGATTCAAATATGGAAGCATGAACCAAAAACATCTGGAAACAAGTATTTTAGAAAGCTGGGGGAGGACACTCCCAGAAGAAGGGAAGACTCAGGATTTAACTCTTACATCTTTTCAAACTAAGACTTGCATAATTTTTATATATAATTATTAATCATAATTGAACTAGACTTTCCTCAACTAGGTCTTCCCCATTTTGCCGGTCTTTGAACGCAAGCGTGCACAATGGGGGAAGTGGGGTATTTAAATGACTTTTTTTTCAAAAAAAAACACTTACTCTTAGAACGTTATTAGACATCCTACTTAGGACTTCCCCTTGCCGACTCAGCGCAGGTGGGCACTAGTAGGGAAGTTGTACTAATATTACCAGTCTCCCTCTTCTTAGGAAGTTTAAACTTTTACTTTTACTTAGAAGTATTTAGACTTCCTTTGATATGAAGTCCTCCTCGTGGAACTGATATATTTAAGATTCCCTTAGAGTTTTTAGGATTCATTAGTTTTTCCCCTTAGTAGATAGTTGAGACTGTCCCTTCATAGAAGTCTCTTCCCCTTAGGATTTTTCTTGAGACTGTAGATTTCCCCTCTTTGTGTCATGTGCTTTCAACCGGCAAATGGGAAAGTCTTTTTGCTTCTGTGTATTTTGTTATAACAAACGCCACTCACACAAAGGAAACTTTAGACTTCAAATTTGATTAAAACGTCACCACAAATTCGAACTTCTAAGCGAATAATGGTAGGTAGAAATTGATTAAAAGCAAAGCACCCAAACCTAGAAGCTATCTCCGCGTGAGATAAAGCAACAGCACCACTCACTCAATCGAATTTCACAAGAACTCTCAAAAATTGTTACTTCGTTGAAAAAAAAGAAACCGGAAAACTTATTGTGTTTTCAATCAAGTAATCTGATTTATGATGTATTTTACATATCCTATTAAGTAAACATGCCACACATTTTCAGATCTTAAACAGTCCTAACTACCTTAGATATATGGTATAACAAACTAAGATTGGGATACAAGAAAATCTGAACAAAACCGGATACTATCTTGCACACATAATCTTTGTAACTGATTTCTAGTCTAAAATCTAGAAATTACTGCAAATCAAATCTAGCCACTATTATCGAATAACAACCCTAGGGTTGACCAAGTTCCAAACAAACACAAAATTCCGTTGACAAACGTGCCCCCACAACTTCAAAAATCTTCAAAATCCCGCCATTGCTTGCGTGATTCTCGTTTGATTTTTTCGGACTTACGATTATAAGAACTTCAAGAAACTCTTCAAGATTCAAAATCTTATTTAAAGAAACCTCCATTTTTGTGTTTCTCATGCTTGATTCCATCCACACCTGACTCATAAAAAAAACTAATCAAGATAACATAACAAAACACATAATGTAAAACCCTATACAATGACGTGGAAGAAAAACCCATATAGCTCAACACTTCTAAACTACTAACTATACTTGCTTACATTTACGTGAATAAGCTTGTGCCATGTCACATGACACATCGTAGAAATCCACCCTAAGCCAACCCAAGAAGCCTTGTGTTCCATAGCCACTAACTCCCCCAAGTTCTTCTTGTTTTCCACCTTCATCAAACCAAACCATCCTGAAAGTTTTTGCTCATGGATATGCGTTATCACTCAAAATTGATGTGAATTTTGTTATATAACAAACGCCACTCTCAACACAAAGGAAACTTAGACTTCAAATTTGGAAAAGCAACGCAACCTCATAATTCGAACTTCCTAAGGCGAATAATTGGTAGAATTTGATAAACAAAGCACCTCAAATCCTAGAAACTATCATCACTTGAGATAAAGCAAAAGCACCACTCACTCAATCGAAGTTTCTCACAAAGAAATAAACTCTCAAAAATTGTTTAACCTTCCGTGAACAACAAGAAAACCGGAAAACTTATGTTTTTCAATCAAGCTAATCTCAATTTTATTGATGTATTTACATCCTTCTTATAGCTAAACATGCCACACACAATATTTCAGAATCCTAAACACATCCTACCTACCTAGATATATGGTTAACAAACTACTAAGATTAGTGATAACAAAAAATCTGAACAAACCGGATACATATCTTGACACCATATATTTTTAATCTGATTCTAGTCTAAATCTTAGATATTTGCAAATCAAATCTAGCCATTATATATCCGAATAACACCCCTGGTTGTACCAAGTCAAACAAACAAAATTCCGCGTTGACAACGTTGCCCACAACTTCAAAAAAATCTTCAAAATCCTGCCATAGGCATTGCGTTGATTCTCGTTGATCTTTGTCGGACTTCCGATTTCAAGAACTTCAGAAAATCTTCAAGATTCATCTTTATATTCAAGAACCTCAATTTGTGTTCTCATGCTTTGATTCCAATCAACACTTGACTCATAAACAAATCAAGAAAATAACAAAACACCATATGGAAGTAAACACCCTATCAAATGAGTGGGAAGAAAACCCATATAGCTCTTCCCCACACTTACTAAATATAAACTATACTGCTTTACATTTACGGTGATAAGCTTGTGACTGTCACCATGACACACGTAGAAATCCACCTAGCCACCCAAAAGCCTTGTGTCTCATAAGCCACTACTACCCCAGGTTGCTTTTGTTTTCCCACCTTCAATCAACCCAAACCTGCGAAAGTTTTGCTCATTGATATGTCGTTCATCAAAGTTTATGTGAATTTTGTTGTCAACGCGGATTTTGTGTGTTTGACTTGGTCAACCTAGGTTGTTATTCTGATATATAGTGGCTAGATTGATTGCAAAATATCTAAGATTAGACTAGATAATCAGATTACAAAATATATGGTGCAAATGTATCGGTTTTTGTTAAGATTTTTCTTGTTTCCTAATCTTAGTTTGTATACCATATACTCTAAGGTGTTAGGATGTGTTTAGGATTCTGAAATATTGTGTGGCATGTTTTAGCTATAAATAGATGTAAAATCATCCAATAAATTCGATTATCTTGATTGAAACATAAGTTTCCGGTTTTTCTTTTGGTTCACGAAGTAAACATATTTTGAGAGTTTTTGTGAGAAATTCGATGAGTGAGTGGTGCTTTTGTGCTTTATCTCAGCGTTAGGATAGCTCTTAGGATTTGAGGGTGCTTTGCTTTAATCAAATTTCTATCAATTATTCGCCTAGAAGTTCGAATTTGTGCGTGCGTTGCTTATATCAAATTTGGGAGATTAGTTTCCTTGTGTGTGGGGCGTTTGTTTTATAACAAAATTCACATCAACTTTGGGCTTTCGTTGAGAGGTCGTTCAATCTCAAGTGTTCATATTAATTATCATGGCTCAGAAGGTGGAGATGAAAATCCACAAGGATTTACGAAAGGTTTTGAGCTTGGCTCAAGCAAAGGAGCTACGTATGCAAGGGGAGATTGACGAGTTAAAGGCTCGTTTAGATAGTCCTAACCATCATGGCTTCTACCAAAAAACTCCTACTAAATCTAAACAAGAGGAGGGCTCATCATCAAGTGAAAGTGAGCAAGAAAGTGTGAGGAGTATTCGTAAACCAAAAAAGGGATACTCATCAAGTTCAGTGACGATGAGGAACCAAGATCAAGCACAGACATAGGGAAAGTGAGGGATGATGATCGAAATCTTAAACTCGAAATTCTGAGTATAATGGAGGTATGGATCCTGAAAAATTTCTAGATTGGATTCGTAGGGTTGAGGGATTTTTCGTTACAAAGAATATGATGATCATAAGTCTATAAATTGGGCGATTAAAACTCACTTCCTATGCAAGTTTATGGCTTGAGGGTTTACAAAGAAAGAGAAGGAAAGAAGGTAGATCAAAAATCTCTTCCTGGTCTAAATTAAAAAGGAGATGAGGAAACGTTTTGTTCCTCAAGATTTCGAACAAAACAATTTCATCAAGATGCATACTTTAAAACAGATAGAAAAACGGTTGATAATACATTGTGGAGTTTGAAAAATTGATCATGATTTGTGATTTAGAAGAGGGGACCACAAAGTGGCTCGTTTTGTGGCTGGTCTAGATGAAAATATAAGGGAGAAGGTCGAATTACAACCTTTGGACCTTTGATGAAGTTTGTAGAGTGGCAGCAAGGGTTGAAAAACAAGTTGCACGCAAACCAAAGACTTACTTCAAAACCTAGATTCTAAGAAAAGCGTGATACTTTCCTCAAAAACCAAACTTTGATAAGGTTACTAAACCACCCTTCATCAAGGATAAGAGTTCAACTTCAAAGCCCCAGAGTAGTGATTCACGCATTGTTTGTTTCAAGTTAAGGGCAAGGTCACATTCAAAGGGATTGTCCTCATGCTAGGGTCACAACAACTCGAAATTGGGTAGATGGGAAAGCCTTGAAGAAGAGAGGGAGATGTTGGGGACAGGGGAGAGGAAGAGATGGCAATGATGAAAATTGGAGGAAGACACAGAGGAAGTCCAACCAGAAACACAAGGCCAATCCTTGGTGTTACGTAGGGTTTTACAATCTCAAGTGCACAACCTTTGGAGAGTCAAAGGGATAAAATTTTTCTCCACAAGGTGTAATGTTCAAGGCAACTTTGTGATGTAATCATAGATACTGGAAGTTGCACAAATGTAGTATCTACGTTGTTGGTGGAAAAGCTCGCAATTCCTACAAAGATACATCCTCAACCATACACGCTACATTGGCTTAGCAACAACAAGTGATGTTAAGGTAACAAACAGCCTTGATTGCGTTTAAAATTGGTAATTTGAGGACCAAGTACTTTGTGATGTTTGTCCTATGGATGCTTGTCACATATTATTGGGTAGACCTTGGCAATATGATCGTTTTGTGAAGTTTAATGGGAGGACAAATGTTTATATTGTGCGTAAGAACCCATGCTAAATCATATGCATTAAAACCCTTGATGATTTCTAAACCTAAAAAAGCATGGGTAATTCTAAAGGTGTTTTGTTGGTGGGTGGAAAGGAGTTGAAAGGGAGTTGAAAACAAGTTCTATTCTATATGTTGTTAGCCAAAGAGGTACAAGATGAGTCCCAGAGATTCCTAGGGTTTGCATCCTATGTTGAATGAGTTTTCAGATGTGTTTCCTAATGAGTTGCCACTAGGATTACCACCAATAAGAAGGGATTGAACATCAAATTGATCTTATTCCTGGTATCTCAAATTCCTAACAAGCCTGCATATAGATGTAATCCAGAGGAGACAAAGGAGATACAAAGGCAAATTGAGGAATAATGGAGAGGGGATACTGAGAGAGAGCATGAGTCCATGTCTTTGCCTACATTAATAGTACCTAAGAAGGATGGAGACGTGGAGAATGTGTATTGATTCAAGGGCAGTTAACAATTAACCGTCAAGTATAGGTTTCCTATACCTAGATTGGATGATTTGTTAGATGAATTACATGGTTCTGAATTATTTTCAAAGATGATTTGAGGAGTGGATATCATCAGATTCGAATGAAGGAAGGTGATGAATGGAAAACAGGTTTTAAAAAAACAAGCTAGGGCTTTATGAATGGTTAGTCATGCCTTTGGGTTAACTATGCACTAGTACGTTATGAGGTTAATGAATGAGGTCTTAAAGCTATACATTGGTAAGTTTGTAGTGGTATATTTAGATGATATTTGGGTTATAGCAAGAATGTTAATGATCACCTAAGCCATCTAAGGAGTGTGTTTGGGACATTACGAGAACAAAAGCTTTATGCTAGCTTGAAAAGTGTTATTTCATGGTACCAAGTGTGACGTTTTTTGGGGTAATTGTGTCCAAGATGGGGTTTTCTGTTGATCCATCTAAAGTGGAAGCTATAAAATCATGGCCAACACCAAAAAAACGTGACTGAAGTACGTGCTTTTCATGGGTTAGCTTCATTCTATAGAAGGTTTGGTGAAGAATTTTTCATCTGTTGTTGCTCTCTATACCAATGCATTAAGAAGGATAAGCCTAAGTTTGATGGACTAAGGGGGGCACAAGAAGCTTTTGAATTGATTAAGAAGTTCTTTGTAACACACCCATACTAGCCTTACCAGATTTCTCTAAACCATTGAAGTAGAGACGGATGCAAGTGGGGTTGGAATTGGTGCTGTTCTAGTCCAAGGGAAGAGCCATTGCTTACTTAGTGAGAAGTTGAATGGTGCTAAACTGAACTATTCTACATATGACAAGGAGTTCTATGCCATTATTAGAGCTTTGGATCATTGGAGTCATTATTTAAGCCTAATCACCTTCATATACATTCTGATCATGAACATTGAAGCACATTAATGGTCAACAAAAGTTGAATCCAAGACATGCTAAATGGGTTGGAATTTTTGCAATCTTTTCACTTCTCTTCAAAGTACAAAACGGGGAAGTCTAATGTTGTTGCTGATGTCTTTGTCAAGAAGGTATACTTTGCTTGTGTTTTGAGCTTTAAGTTGCTTGGGTTAGAGTTGATAACTCAATTTACGAACAAGATGGAGATTTTGGACCAATAATGGCGCACTTTCAAAGGGTTCTATGAGTTCCTATGTGCTACATGATGGGTTTTGTGTTTAAAGGTAATCTATGTGCATACCTAAGTGTTCCATACGAGAGTTGTTAGTAAGGAGGCTCATGGAGGAGGTATTGCTGGACATTTTGGCATTCACAACACACTAACCATGTTGTAAGAACATTTCTATTGCCAAAAATGATTGTTGATGTTGAGGCCATAATTGCTCAATGTGCTACTTGTCAAAAGGCAAGGCAGCCTTTCATCAAGGTTTTTATACTCCATTGCCAGTGCCAGAGGGACCTTGGAAGATGTTTCTATGGATTTCATTGTAGGTTACCAGACAGCAAGGGGCAAAGATGCTATTATGGTAGTGTTGATAGATTTTCAAAGATGGCTCATTTTAATACACCATGTCACAAGAGAGATGATGCTATGAATGTGGCTGATCTATACTTAAAGACATCATAAGGTTACATGGGGTTCCAAAGACTATTGAAGTGATAGAGACACAAAGTTTATGAGCTACTTTTGGAAGTCACTTTGGAACTAAAGGCACGAAACTTTTGTTTAGCACATCTTATCATCCTCAAACAGAGGGCAAACAGAAGTCACTAATCGAACACTAGGGGTTTTGTTGCGTGGTTTGGTTAGTAAGACACAAAAAGATTGGGATTGAAGCTTGCTCATGCTGAATTTGCTTATAATAGGTCACCTACTTATGCTACTAAGCACTCACCTTTCGAGATTGTCTATGGATTAATCCTAAGTTACCAATTGATTTTGTAAGTATCCTAAAGGGGAGTTGGTACACAAAGATGCCAGACTAAGGTTGAGTATATGCAAAACTTATGCAGAAGTAAGGGCTCGAATGAGAAGGTTAATGATATTACAAGGCACGAGCAAACAAACATAAATCAAACATGTCTACAAAGAAGGGGATTTGGTTTGGTACACTTGAGGAAGGAAAGATTTCCAAATCAAAGGAAGAATAAACTTATGCCTCGTTGTGATGGACCGTTCAAGATCATAAGTAAAGTGGGGGATAATGCTTATAAATTGGAATTCCAGGAGAATATGGAGTCCATGCTACGTTCAACATTGGTGATTTAGCTCCTTATGTTCCTGATGACCAACTTCGAGGTTTGAGGACAAAATCTTTTGAAGAAGAGGAGGATGATACGCATATCAATGAGCAAAACTTCGAGGGTTTGGTTTATTAAAGTGGAAAACAAGAAGCAACCTTAGGGGAGTTAGTGGCTTATGGGAGACACAGGCTTCTTGGGTTGGCTAGGGTGGATTTCTACGTGTGCATGGTGACATGCACAAGCTTATTCACGTAAATGTAAAGCAGTATAGTTAGTAGTTTAGAAGTGTTGAGCTATATGGGTTTTCTTCCACGTCATTTGATAGGGTTTACCATATGGTGTTTTGTTATTTTCTGATTAGTTTATGAGTCAAGGTTGATGGAATCAAGCATAGAACAACAAAATGGAGGTTCTTGAAATAAAGATTGAATCTTGAGAGTTCTTGAAGTTCTTGAAATCGGAAGTCCAAAAAATCAATGAGAATCAACGCAATGCATATGGCGGGATTTTGAAAGATTTTTGAAGTTGTGGGCAACGTTGTCAACGAGGAATTTTGTGTTGTTTGACTTGGTCAACTAGGGTTGTTATTCGGATTATAGTGGCTAGATTTGATTTGCAAAATATCTAAGATTTAGACTAGAAATCAGATTACAAAATATATGGTGCAAGATATGTATCGGTTTTGATAAGCATTTTCTTGTTATCCTAATCTAGTTTGTTATACCATTTATCTAAGGTAGTTAGGAATTGTTTAGGATTCTGAAATATTGTGTGGCATGTTTAGCTATAAATAGGATGTAAAATACATCAATAAAATTCAGATTAGCTTGATTGAAAAAACAAGTTTTCCGGTTTTCTTTTGTTTCACGAAATAAACAATTTTTGAGAGTTTCTTGTGAGAAATTCGATTGAGTGAGTGGCTTTGTGCTTATCTCACGTGAGGATAGTTCTTAGGATTTGAGGGTGCTTTGCTTAATCAAATTCTATCAATATTCGCCTTAGAAGTCGAATTTGTTGGTGCGTTGCTTATCAAATTTGAAGTCTACGTTAAGTTCCTTTGTGTGAGTGGCGTTTGTTTATAACAAATTCACATCACTTCCCCTTAGGAAGTATGTTTAGACTTCCTTTGATAGGAAGTCTCTTCCCTTAGGATTTTATAATTTTTTAGACTTCCTTCTTTGTATCCATGTGCGTTTCAAATAGGAAAAGTAGGAATTCTTTGACTTCCTTGTTTGCCGGTCGAACGTAGAACAACATAAGGAGGGGAAGTTCATTTTACTTACCCTTAGGAAGCTTTAAAGATCATACTTCCCCTTAGGAGTATGTTTAGACTTCCTTTCATAGGAAGTCTCTTCCCTTAGGTAGTTAAAATTTTTTAGACTTCCCTCCTTGTTTCCATGTGCATTGAACTTGGCAACTATTAATTCATGACTTCACCTTGAGAAGTGTGATTAGGTAAGTTCAACTTCCCTCTTTTGTGTCATTCTACTTCAACTCGGCAAACTAGGAAGCTTAGGCTTTGGAAGTTGCACGTTGAACATGGGGAGGCAAAGAGAGGAAGTATTGTTTGATTTCTCCACCTAGGAAGTTGTAAGCAGTGGCTTCCCCACTTTGTGTCAATGTACATTCAGTCGGCAAACTAGGATGTACATAAAGAGGGAAGTTATTGGTTTTGCTCTAAAACTTGTTCATCTTAGTAGGATATGTTAATATTCCTTTATACACCTCTAACACTTATATTTTGACGAGACAAGCAAGCTTCTAGGAGGAAGCCAAAACCCTCCCACAAGAGGAAGAAGGAGGAACACCAGAAGCACAAATACAGCTCAAAGAAAAGCAGAAGAAAGGTGCTTCCTGCAAGCTGCTGCTATTCCCCATTGAGTTACTGAGTCAATTCCCCACACTTCCTCCCTTTCTGGAAGAGTGCATTTGTGATTGGGGAGAGTGATTTCATGATCGGGGTGAGGAACAGAACTCCTCCGACTGAACAAGATAACCCCTTAGAGATCGAGTGACAATGGGTTGGTTGATCCTTTGACTGCCTTAAACCATTCTCCGGAAGGAAAGCATTTCTGCCACTCCCCAAACACAATGCCTGCTTCCCAATCAGCTGGGCGTTCTGAACCTCCTTCTTCTCCTCCTGATGAGGATCCTGTCATTGGACTCTCCAATATGTTGGTAGAAAACATTTCTGAAAGTGTCAAGGCTCAAGCATAGAGCTTCTGAGGGTAAGTTTAGTCACAGATTCGTCAACTATACGCTCATCTTCAGATACCATTAACTCTCCCAAGAACCCTAATGCCATAGTTTTACCGGTTCCCATAACAGATGAGGCTGAATCCATCAACTTCCTTGACGACGAAGAGGATCTCCCTTCAACCAGCAAAAATTTGACTCCGACTATAAAGGGGGTTGATTAGGGAGATCTTAAGCTGTGGAGAACTTGAGTACAAAGGAGTCACCCAAGGGATTTGTTAGAGGCCACCTTCAATAACCTTTATTGAGGTAGCTTCCCAAAACTGTGTTCTTTTCCATTCTCTTCCCATTATTATTTTTATCAACTAACTCTTGTTTCACTTCCCTTGCAGTCTATGTTCTGTCTGGAACACCTAGCCAAACTTTATGGATCCATGATGGCTGAAAACAACAAATGCATGGAGTTCTTGAAAAAGCTACTACTTATGTAGTGGCTCAAACAAATAAGATTGAGGCCAAATGGCAGCATGCAATGAATGCTCTCTCCACGCGATCTCCATAGAACCATGGAAGACTACCAAGTATCTCGGAGAGGAGCATGGAACTGGCTAACCAGATACATGCTAACAAACAGACTGTGGAGAAGGCCTCTGCTCTCATTGCTATCAAGGTCGCGTGGAAAAGACGCCAAGGATGTCAAGGAAGAGGTCAAAGGACTCAGAGGAAGTGGATGAGCTGAAGAGGAAGCTCAAGGAAGCTGAGGAGGAAAAGGGAAGCTAACAAATGAAAAGGCGTGATTCACTGTTTTTGGGGTTCGAGGATCCTGGGAAAATAAAATCCCGGAAATCGACCGGGTGTCCGTAAGTTAAAAATAGGAACCCAGACTAGAAGAATTAAGGTGAAAAGGTCATTTGAGGGGTGATGAGAAGGCCTTAGACTATAACATATAAGGATGTTTTTCCCCTCCTGGAAAGGCAATAATAGGTATCTTAAGAGGTGTTAAGGCCGAAAACAATCGAGGATGGTGCAGTGCAGGTCCTTAGCACGTGGTAAAAAAAACGGGGCGAAAGAGTGACGGGGCCTGGGACAGTACCTTTGGGGGCTTACAACAATGCTATTATTCAAAGTTTTTTGTGGTTAGGGGTCCCGGAAAAAATATCCCAGAAATCGACCAGGGTGTCTGTAAGTTAAAAATAGGAAACCAGACAAAAGGATTCGGGGTGAAAGTTTATATGAGGTGAAAAAAAGGCTTTAGATGATTGCATATATGGCAGGTTTTCCTCCTCTCTAAAAGAGGCCATAAGAGGGATCCTAAAAGATGTTTAGGGGCCGAAAATGATCGTGGGGGGTGTTGTGGACGGCCATAGCCTCATAGTGGAAAAAACGTCATTTGTGCTGGTTTTTTTCCCGGTATTTGCTGCGGTTTTGAACCGCAGCACTTATAGCAGCAGCAAATGATGAAATTTTATATTGCTGCGTGTTTAACCGCAACAAAAATTGGGTTATTTGCTGGGTTATTCAGGTACCGCAGCAAATAACACACCAGAACTGGAGGGAAACAGGATTATTTGCTGCGGTTCTTGTAAAACCGCAGCAAATAGTGCAGTTTCCCACCAAAAAAAACACTTATTTGCTGCGGTTTTGTGAATAACCGCAGCAAATAACACCCAAAAAATAAAAAAAAATTTTTTTTTTTTTTTTTGCATTTTAAAGCAAATTAGAAGCTAAATGTTTATACATACATAGAATCAATTATTTCAATTGAATTACACTTCTATCACAATAAAATACACTTCTATTCAACCATATCTATACAAAATGTGGGCCACAAAATGTGGGCCACAAAAGGGCTGTTCCGACTCAGGGAACCAATTCTGCAGCGTCAACAATCGATCTTATCTTTGGTTGTCCCTATCTAATTTCACTTCCATAGATAGTATTTATAGTTTATAACATTATATATACCAGTACTAACTTCTATTAAAATCTAAAACCATGTCTTTCAAGCTCAGAAAGAAAGAATTTAATTTTCCTCTCCAATCACAGGCAATATTTCTAGCATCAAGACAAATGCGATGGATTAGTTGATTTGATACACACCTCATTATCTTCAAAGCCTCCTTAAAGAACTGATACTTTCAAGTGGCCATATGATTCAAGCGTTGCAGGAGACGAGTCATCTTCATCGGTAGAAGCCTTACGCCTAACACAATTTGGGGAGTCCTTTTCCACACAAATTTGATTTGGCAACATCTCATAGACTGATGGGCACTCTATCACACTAAAACAGCAAAGAAGTTCAGCACAGCCAATGAATTAGAAAACAAATTACCAGCCAATGATTAGAAACAAGATTATCATTGACACATAACAACGTAATGTAAGTGCTATCGGTTAAAGCACGGTCTCATTACTTAGTCAGTTATGACTACCAGCCTTTGTCTCTCTTAATTTTCTAAAAAATAGGACCACAACAATTTTGAAGGGTGACATTACCGTTGATGCATTGTCCACCTATTGACAAAAAAATAACTCTCAAAACCTTCAATGAATTGCAGCCCATTCAAGAGGGCATCATTGATGCAACCTGGTGCACCTATTAAGAAAGCGTTATGACTATGGTTACCAACTTATTAATTCACTCATGGGAGACAATAAGAATAAAATAGAATCCTAATGAAACTACCTTGAAAAGGGCAAGCTATGGAGATCCACTTGCTGACGTACTTGGAGAACAACTGCAAGTTTTAAATAACACAATTGTCAGCAAACATGCCTCATATATATGAAACGTCCTAATTTTGACACTAACAATTGGAAATATGAGAGGTGATATGATAAGCCATCCAGAGAATAGTGCGCACATCAGGATATAAAGCCATGAAAACACTTGACCAGTACTCCACCCATTGAATGTGTTATCAAGTTAACTTGCCTTCCTCCAGACGCTTTATATGCTGTTTCCAGTTTCACTTTAAGACCATCCATTAATTTGTCAATTCTGATAACACCACATCAAATTTTCAAATTTGCACCCGGAAACCATTGAAACATTAGTTAGCACAATCAGTTCATAGTAAATGAAGACTATAACATGAAAACATTTGGAACACCTGAACTACCTATTGCTTTGCCGAAAATCATAACCATAGCCAAACAATGTGGTGCCCTTCTTATATACCCATTCAACGAGCATATTATCAATCATGGAAATGGTATACCTCGTCAGGTGAGACATTTCACAAACTGAAGCATTAAAGAAGACAAATTCGTTAGCTCTACTAGATCAACCTATTAAACGTTCACTAGCAAACGAACTCATAAAAAAAAAAAAATATGAAGTCGCCCCAACATAAAACAGGTATTAGTTTCAAGATTCTAGACAGCTCTTTGTTAACCTCCT
>PYUH01000285.1:2046569-2062826 GCA_016808085.1 Suaeda aralocaspica
TTTTTTTTTGGTGAACACAGACCAAAATAGAGGGCTAAGCCCACCTTTCTTGCTTCTTAATCTCTATATTTCACACAAAGGACGAGCGCAAAGCAGGCCTAATGTAGCAGCCTATTATGTTATACAGCAAGTAAACCTCACTTGGCCAATTTATGGGGAGTGCACGGTTGTAACTCGGACCACATCATCTTATAATGGTCCGGCTTTTTCACATTAATTTGACAAAGACTTAAAACAGAAACCATAGTCCATTCCTGACCCTTATATCTTCATAATAAACTACTTACACAGTTACACACATAAATGAATCAAATCAAACAGAATTACGGAATATGGTAAAACAATAATAGCATTAAAAACAAAACAGATAATCAATATTATTAAAAAAGTCATCAAATCAATCAAAGAAAATTAAGAGGTACCCCTGAAATTATACCAGTGAAGGGTCCAAAATGTCAATAGCATACAATCCATGATCATCATCAGGCACTATAATCTCAGAATTCTTATCCAATTCTTCAGTATAACCTGACAAAATTCATTAGAATATTTTGTCAAAATAATCATAATGAAAATAAATCTTTAAAGCCAAATTTACTACACAACAAAAATAAAATTTAGGACCCTCAAATACATAAAACTACTTCAAATGTAAACATTCAATTCATCATTCAACCCCTCCTCCATGTCCACTCCCATCCATATCAAAACTAACCCCCTTCTTCTTAACAGACAAATCCTCTACACTAGACATACTCGTCTCAATCTCGGTCTCAGGACTACTATTATTACTACTACTTCTTCCTGTAACATCTCTCACCTCAATAGTCTCCACCTCTCCATCTCTCATCCTCTACTTCAAGTGCTTCAACAGCAGCCATGGTTATGGAGGAGAAAGAAAGTGAGAGAGAAAACGGAGGAGAGAGAAGGAAAGTGTGTGTGGGGAGGGGGATATGGAGACTACGAAGCGTAGAAAACCCTAGATTGAGATGCGAGAATGAGAGAGGGAGTTAGGTTTAGAGAGATTGAGAGGGAGAAAGATCAGAAAGAAGGGGAAAGAAAAATGAGGGAGAATGAAGGGGAATTAGGGTTAGGTGGGAAAATGGAGGGTTTGTGTATTTATAGCCCTTTCGTTTGGGCTGGGCTTGAACGAATTTTTTTGGGTTGATTTATTTGCTGCGGTTATAACCGCAGCAAATAATAAAAAGAACCGCAGCAAATAAATCAACCGCAGCAAAATATTTTTCTTGTGTATCATCAACAACTATTTGCTGCGGTTTTTTAAAAATCTCAAAGAACCGCAGCAAATGTGGCGCAGCAAAATCCAATTTTTCTACTAGTGGCTCTTGCTGAAAAAACGGGGCGAAAAAGTGATGGGGCCCGGGACGGCCCCTCCGCGGGCCTAAAACAAAGGCTATTATTCAATTTTTTAGGGGTTCATGGGTCCCGGAAAAAAAAGTCACGGAAGTCGTCCGTTGTGCCAGAAGGTAAAAATAGGAAACCATACCAAATGATTCAGGGTGACAAAGTCATATGAGGGATGATACGAAGGCCTTTGACGATTGCATATAACGCTAGTTTTCCCCTCCCTGGAAGATGCCATAGGAGGGCTCCTAAGAGGTGTTGAAGGTCCGAAAACGATTATGGGGGGTGTTGTGCAGGTCCACAGTACGTGGTAAAACCACGGGGTGAAAAAGTGACAGGGCCAGTGACGGTCCCTTCGGGGGCCTAAAACAAAGGCTATTATTCACTGTTTTTCCCCTCTCTAGCAGAGGCCATAAGAGGGATCCTAAGAGGTGTTTAGTGGCCGAAAATTATCGTTGGGGGTGCTGTGGAGGTCCATAGCACGTGGGAAAAAAAGGGGTAAGAAAGTGACGGGGCTCGGGACGGCCCCTCCTGTGGCCTAAAACAAAGGCTACTATTCACTGTTTTTTGGGGTTCAAGGGTCCCGGAAAGAAAATTCTCGAAAATCAACTAGGGTGCCCGTAAGGTAAAAAATAGGAACCCAAACCAAAGGATTCCTGTTGAAAAGGTCATATAAGGGATGATAAGAAGGCCTTAGACGATTGCATATAAGGTTGTTTTTCCCCTCTCTTGAGGAGGCCATGAGAGGGATCATAAGAGGTGTTTAGAGGCCGAAAACGATAGTGGGGGGTGCTGTGGAGGTCCATTGCACGTGGTAAAAAACAGGGTGAAAACGTAACAGGGCCCAGGAAGTCCCCTCTAGGGGCTTGAAACAATGGCTATATTCACAGTTGGGGTGCCCGTAAATGGGCCGAGGTGCCCGTAAGGTAAAAATAGGAACCCATACTTAAGGATTTGGGGTGAAAAGGTCATATGACGGATGATAAGAAGGCCTTAGACCATTGCATATAAAGATGGTTTTCAACTCTCTTGAAAAGGCCATAAGAGGGTTGCTAAGAGTTGTTTAGGGGTGAAAAAGTGACAAGGGCCGAAAGGACCCCTCCGGGGGCCTAAAACAAAGTTTATTATTCACAGTTTTTTGGGGTTCGATGGTAATGGAACAAAAATCCCGGAAATCGACCGGGGTGCACATAAGGTAAAAATAGGAATCCAGACCAAAGGATTCGGGGTGAGAAGCCCATACGAAGGATGATAAGAAAGCCTTAGACGATTGCATATAAAGTTGGTTTCCCACTCCCTGGAAAAAGGCCAGAAGAGGGTTGCTAAGAGGTGTTTAGGGCGAAAAAGTGACCAGGCCCGGAAGGACCCCTCCAGGGGCCTAAAACAAAGTCTATTATTCATATTTTTTTGGGGTTCAGTGGTCACGGGAAAAAAATCCCGGAAATTGACAGGATGCACATAAGGTAAAAATAGGAATCCAGACCAAAGGATTCAGGGTGAAAAGGTCATATGAGGGATGATACGAAGGCCTTAAACAATTGCATATAAGGTTGCTTTTCCCCTCTTTTGAAGAGGTCATAAGAGGGATCCTAAAAGGTGTTTAGGGGCGAGAAAGTGATCGAGCCCGACACGGCCCCTCCAGGGGCCTCAAACAAAGTTTTTTATTCACTATTCTTTGGGGTTCAGGGGTCCCGGAAAAAAGAGTCTCGGAAATCGACCGGGGTGCCCGTAAGGTAAAAATAGAAAACTAGAACAAAGGATTCGAGGTGAAAATGTCATATGAGGGACGATAAGAAAGCCTTAGATGATTGCATATAAGTATTTATTCCCCTTTCTGGAAGAGGCCATGAGAGGGATCGTAAGAGGTGTTTAGGGGCTGAAAACGATCGTGGGGGGTGCTGTGGAGGTCCATTGCACGTGGTAAAAAAATGGGGTGATAAATTGACGGTGCGTGGGACGACCGCTCGGGGGGGGCCTGAAACGAAGGCTATTATTCTCTATTTTTTGGGTTTAAGGGTCCTGGATAAAAAAATCCTGGAAATCTACCGGGTTGCCCGTAAGATAAAAATACGACCCCAGGCCAAAGGATACGGGATCCTAAGAGGTATTTAGGGGCTGGAAACGATCATGGGGAGTGCTGTAGACGTCCTAGGATCCTAAAAAGTGACTGGGCCAAGGACGTCCCCTCTAGGGGCCCGAAACAAAGGCAGATTGTTCATTGTTTTTTGGAGTTCATGGTTCTTGGTAAAAAAAATCCCGGAGATATACCGCGGTGTCCGTAAGTAAAAAATAGGAACCCAAACCAAAAGATTCGAGGTGAAAAGGTCATATGAGGGATGATAAGAAGGCCTTAAACAATTGCATATAAGGTTGCTTTTCCCCTCTCTGGAAGAGGTCATAAGAGGGATCCTAAAAGGTGTTTAGGGGCGAGAAAGTGATCGGGCCCGACACGGCCCCTCAGGGGCCTAAAACAAAGTTTTTTATTCACTTTTTTTTGGGGTTCAGGGGTCCCAGGAAAAAGAGTCTCTGAAATCGACCGGGGTGCCCATAAGGTAAAAATAGGAAACCAGAATAAAGTGATGTAGAATGAGTTCCTGGTAGGGTCTCTTCAACTGAATACGTGGAGAGAGAACTAGAGGACTACACGTCAGATGGACAGGTGTTGGCTTGTTCACTTCCTGATGGCTCGAACCTCGATTCATGCAAAACAAGGGAATAAAATCCTCGTAGGATTTTTTCCCCCTCCGATGCTTAAGTAAGTATTTGTATGAGTATTAAGGCAAATTAACAATAATTAGCAATTTGGTAATCTAGAAAGGGAAACTAGTGAGAGAAATTCTCTTAGTGTGATGTAAGAATGAATGAAGATTTGATTGATTGTTTGAATGTTGAATGCCCCCAAAATGATGAATTTGAGGGGTATTTATAGCCTTAGGTTTTGAGGCCAACAAATTGGACGATGACACTTGTCATCGACTAATTGTTTGATACTTGTAAAAGCTTCATGGGCTTTTACACTCAAGCCTCAAGGCCCAAATTCCTCCTTTTTCCCTACCTTGTAGCCTCGAATAGGATTGCGACACGTGGTAGAGGTTTCTCTTCTTTTAAGTATTTGTTATGGACACGTGGCCCAACCTTACAACAACACGTGGCCGTGTGGAGTCGACCTTGGTGGTCCAGTCATTGCCAAGTGGCAGTGCCACCTGGACTTTTAGTGGACACGTGGCCCAGTGTTATGCCGACACGTGGCATGAGTTGGCGTGCCACATCATTTGCCCCTCAGTTGGGTGTTTGGATCCATAATCCATGCCCCAACTGACGTCTCTTTCTGTTTCGGAAGTTATTTTGTAACCCTCCTTAGCATTTATTAATGCCGCAACCACCCCTTTTGATTTTTTGGGGGGAAATTCAAATTTGAAGGGTGAATTTACTCTTGTGCCCCTTCATTTTATTTCACTCTCTCTCTATAAGTTCCCAAGTCTTCTCTCAAACTCCCAAGAAGCTTCAGAGGCGATTTCCGGCAACCTGTGGTGCAATTTCCGGCGAGCTGTTGCGGCGGTTTCCAGTGTGAACAGTAGATTCTAGTTTTCTTCTCTCTTTCAGGTATTTACCTGAATTCTTTTTCTTTCTTGTTTTTCCTTTACTTCTTTGTCTTTATTTTCCAATGGCTTCTTCATCCTCTTCTTCCCCACATAATAATGAGAACTCTATTAAACTACTTCCTTCTCCTCGTACTACTTCTTCTGTTGGAACTCAATCTTCTGTTGTTCCTGATCACTTATTGTCTGGGTCTTTCCTACTTCCTTCTCTTCCTGTGCAGGAAGTTGCAATGGCAAGAGTTAAACAAACTGCCTATAAAGATACTGCTACTTTGAGAGTTCCAGCATCTGAAGTTTCAGATGTGAATCCTCTTGATCAGCAAGATCCTACTCCCCAGGTTGAGGGAAGAAAGGATGCTGAAGCTGCACAGGAAGCTCCCGAGGAGGAAGTAAGGGAGATTCCTACTAGAAAGAGAGAGGCTTCTGAGGCTACCACTTCCAAGCCTAAGAAGAAGAGAGGTGCCTATCCTGGTGCTGACGATGTAGTGATCTCCGATGAATATGTAGATGGTGTAAATAAGGATAAACTGAGTAGTGACTTAATTTTCAATAATGAGTATTTTGAGTTGATCATCCCTAACAAGGGGGATACCATTCTGGATGCCCCGGAAGACTGCTTCCCTGTTTATACTGAAGTAATTGACCTAGGACTTAGGTTTCCCACTTCCTTATTCATTTTTAATCTCTTCAAAAAGTATGACATTGGCCTATGTCAACTTACTCCCAATTCTTGGGTTCACATAATGTCTTATGTGACTTCTTGTGGCCTTAGAGGAGTGAAAGCTTCTTCTAAGGTCTTCCTTCATCTTCACCATCTCTTAAAGGCCTCCCACTGCAAACGTGGGTGGTTCTATCTGAAAAACAGTGAGGGGTTCCTCACTTGTGTAGAAAAAGCCAACAAGGTTCCCAACTGGAGGAACCATTTTGTGTTTGTGAAGTCCCATGACAAAAAACTGGTAGAAGTGTTGAAAAAATGGAATCCTTTTCCAAAATGCCTAGGAAGATCCTTTGAGCTTCCTAGATTGAGTGAAAATGAGCAACAAAACTTAGAATATTTCAGATCTACCATAGTGGAGATCAAGAAACAAACTCTGACAGTTCCCTACAACTGGATCCCCTTTAGCGAATTCTTCTTAGATCGCAACTTCCTTATTGCTGCTGGTGTAATTTATGGGGATGAGTATAACCAGGGTAATTTTTGCTTTATCATTTGATACTGAACTTCTGTTTCTTTTCCCATTTATCTAACCAAGTATCCTTTCTTTTGCAGAAGAAGCTCTTGCCAACCTTCCTTCATTCAAGAAAGGAAGTATGAATCAAAAAGAATTCTGGAAGCAAGTTTCTCAAAAGATGGGGGAGGATACTTCCTCAAAGAGGGCTAAGACTCAGGTATTTTACATTTCTGCAAAACTAAGACTTGCATTTTAGTTATATACATATATATATACACATTTTTTTTACATTAACAGACTTCCTCACTTAGAGTCTTCCCACTTTGCCGACTTGAACGCAGGTGGGCATTAAGTGGGGAAGTTAAGTACTTAAACACTTCCTCTTAAGAATATTACTAGGGACTTCCCTACTTAGTGACTTCCCACTTTGCCGACTTGAACGTAGGTGGGCACTAAGTAGGGAAGCTATATAATAGGTAGAAGTCTTCCCTCTCCTTAGGAAGTTTAAAACTTTACTTAGGAAACTTATATTTCTTTTTATATTAAGTTCCTCTCCTGTAGGGAGTTTGAGTATTTAAGACTTCCTCTTAGGAAGTTTTTAAGATCATAGGAAGTTAGAATTTTTTAGACTTCCCTCCTTTGTGTCTATGTGCGTTCAACTCGGCAAAGTGGGAAGTCTTTGACTTCCTTGTTTTCCGGGTTGAACGTGCAATGGCATAAGGAGGGGAAGTCCCTTTTACTTCCCCTTAGGAAGCTTTAAGTTCCTACTTCCCCTTAGGAAGTATTAGTTCACCAATTCCCCTTAGGAAGATTAAATATGACACTTCCTATTAGGAAGTATTAATTCATTACTTCCCCTTAGGAAGTTTTAATTTAGCACTTCCATTTATCAAGCAGTAATTCATTACTTCCCCTTATTAAGATTTAATATAACACTTCCCCTTAGGAAATATTAATTCAACTTCCCTCTTTTGTGTCGTTCTACATTCAACTCGGCAAACTAGGAAGCTTGGGCTTTGGAAGTTGCGTGTTGAACCTGGGTAGGCACAAGAGAGGAAGTATTGTTTAATGTTTCCTTCTAGGACATTGTAAGCAATGGCTTCCTATCTTTGTGTCAATTTACGTTCAAGTCGGCAAACTAGAATGTACATAAAGTGAGAAGTCATTGGTTTTGCTCTGATAGTTGTTCATCTTAGTAGGATCTGTTGAGTATTATTTATACTCTTCTAACACTGTCGTTTTTCAGGAGACAAGCAAGCCTTCTGGGAGGAAGACAAAGCCTTCCCATAAGAGGAAGAAGGAGGAGTACCAGAAGCACAGGGTACAAGCTCAAAAATGAGCAAAAGAAAGGGTACTTCCTCCAAATCTGCCGCTACTCCAATTGAGATCACTGAGTCAAGTCCTCACACTTCCTCCCTTTCTGGGAACAGTGCCTTTGTGATTGGGGAGAGTGATTTTGTGATAGGGGTGAGGAACAGAACTCCTCCAACTGAGCAAGATAACCCCTTGGAGAGTGAAAATGGGTTAGTTGATCCTTTGACTGCCTTAACCATTCTCCAAAAGGAAAGCGTTTCTGCCACTCCCCTCAATACAATGCCTGCTTCCCAATCAGCTGGCGCTTCTGAACCTCCTTCTTCTCCTCTTGATGAGGATCCTGTTATTGGTCTCTCGAAATATGTTGAGAGAAACATCCCCGAAAGTGTTAAGGCACAGGCTAGAGCTTATGGGGGTAAGTTTAGTCATAGATTATGTCAAACTATACGCTCATCTTCAGATACCATTAACTCTCCCAGGAACCCTAACGCCATAGTTTTACCGGTTCCCATAACAGATGAGGCTGAATCCCCCAACTTCCTTGACGACGAAGAGGATCTCCCCTCAACCAGCAAAAAATTTGACTCCAACTACAAAAGGGGTTTGATTAGGGAGATCTTAAGCTGTGGAGAACTTGAGTACAAAGAGTCACTCAAGAGATCCGTCAGAGGCCATCTTCTTCCCATCTTCAATAACCTCTCTGAGGTATGTTTCCAACGACTATTTTCTTTTTTAATCTCTTCCCATTATTATTATTACTTTATCAACTAACTCTTTGTTTCCCTTCTCTTGCAGTCTATGTTCCGCCTGGAACACTTGGCCAAACTCTATGGCTCCATGAAGGCTGAAAACAAAAAATGCATGGAGTTCTATGACAAAGCTGCTACCTATGTAGTGGCTCAAACAAACAAGGTTGAAGCCAAGTGGCAGCATGCAATGAATGCTCTCTCCAGAGATCTCCACAAAACCAAGGAAGACTACCAAGTAGTCTTGGAGAGGAGCATGGAACTGGCTAACCAGATCCATGCTGACAAAGAGACTGTGGAGAGGGCNTTGTGGAGAGGGCTGCTATTGTCATTGCTAACTAGGGCCGCGTTGAAAAAGACGCCAAGGATGCCAAGGAAGAGGCCAATAAACTCAGAGAGGAAGTGGATGAGCTGAAGAGGAAGCTCAAGGAAGCGGAGGAGGAGAAGGAGAAGCTAAAAAATCAAAAGGAGGAGGCTGAACAAAAGATCTCAACCACTGCTGTTGAGAAGTACATGGAGGGCCAAGCCTTCCTTAAGAGATGTGCTTGGAAGCTTGGGGAATGGGGTTAGAGGAATATTAGCCTTTGACTCCTTTGAAAGAAGATTGAACTATGTTAACATGGTTCATATCAAAAAACAAGCTGAAGCAACTCCGCCTCCTTCTTCTGATTATTCAGGGAAGAAAAGCCAAGAGGGAGTGAAGATGAGAGGAGAGTTTTGAAAAGGAGAAGCCAAAGAAGAAGAAGAGAAGAGCAAAGTGGCTTCAGAAGTTCATAATGACAAACATCAAGGCTGATGCTCTTCAAAAAATTTTAATGATTGTGTTTAATCTTCTTTGAACAATTAGAATTTCTTTGAACAATTTTAGAATGATTGGAACAGTAATTTGAATAGGAACACTTTTAAAGTGTTTCTTGTAATATTTGATTTTAAGTTTTTAATGCAGTTTTTGCTTTAGCTTTATTAAATCTTGAAGCTTGATTTCTTACTTTTTCCTTGCACAAAAATTTCTCTTGGTTCATCTTCACAAGGTTCCCCATTGGATCACAAATTTAAAAGTATGAACTCTTAGTTCATCTTCTTAAGGTTCCCCAGGGGATCTTAGGGACTTTAATTATGATTTCCCTTAGGAAGTTCATAACTACTCATCCACCAATCTAATAGTCATTGTTCCCTATGGAGAATACTTCCTCATGAGAAGTGTTTTAAATGTAACTTTGAAATTTTATCTCCTTTTTCATTTCTGGTAGGCTTGTAGGGTTCTCTTGCCCCAAATTAAGCTTCAATTTTACCAGGATCAACCTTTTGCTGAGATCCCTAAGTTTACTAAGAAGTTCTAGTATTGATTGATCCATCACTCATTAGGAGTGGTGGATGAATCAATCGTATTGATTCCCTTAACTTAGGAAATCGAAGCAAGTATTATAACTTTTAATCTTAATGCCCTTAGCATTTTCAAGGACTTTTAGTCACATTTTTTACTTGGTCTAATTGTAGGACCCTTAGTCCTATTTTTAAGACACTTGGTCTAATCGTAAGACCCTTGGTCTCACTTCCTGTGTCTTAAGTCTCTTCTTGCTTAAGTAACTAAGTATAACTTTGGGATCTTGCCCTAGTCTTTCCCTAATGGGAAGTTACCCAGGGCTCTAGGGTCTTACCCTAGCCTTGCTTAATAAGCAAAATAAAATGTAATAAGCTAAATTATCACACATGCAGAAATAGAGTTTTCATTAGCTATGGCCCGTAGCCAATTTTAATACAAATGTAAACTCCAGTTTCTATAAAAAAGATCAACTTGGACCTTATTTATATGGCCGTAGCCTATTCATCTGATTCCGTAAATCAGGGTTACATATAATACCTCTTTAAATCATTAGCATTCCAAGTTCGTGGCAGTTCATAACCATCCAAACTCTTAAGTGGATAAGTACCATCTCGCACAATTTCCACAATCTCGTAGGGACCTTCCCAATTCGGAGTCAACTTGCCTTGCTCATTTGCCCCTCCTATGGCTTCCATTTTCCTCAAAACTAGATCTCCAAGTTTCATGGGCCTATTGTTAACTCTTTTATTATGTTCTCTAGCCATTCGAAGCTTGTACAGTTGCTGTCTAAGCAAGGCATTATCTCTCACCTCAGGTAAGGTATCAAGAGCAGCTTTCATCAATTCCCAATTCGCATCTTCATTATATAGCATTACTCTGACAGTAGGTTCACACATTTCAATGGGAAGAACAGCTTCAGCTCCGTACACTAACATGAAGGGAGTTTCTCCAGTTGAGTTCTTGACGGTGGTCCTTATCGACCATAAAACATTGTATAACTCATCGACCCATAATCCTTTAGCCTTCTCAAGCTTCTTCTTCAGTCCATCACCAATTATCTTATTGAAAGCTGCAACTTGTCCATTGGCCTGAGGATAGCCTACGGAAGCAAAGTTAGCAGAGATACCCTGATCTTCTAACCATTTTCTCAATTGCGGTGTCTCAAACTGCGGACCATTATCAAACACAATAGATTGCGGAACTCCAAATCGTGTGATGAGGTTGTTCCATATAAACCACTGTACATCCGAGTGTTTGATATTCTTCATTGGCTCTCCCTCCACCCATTTTGTGAAGTAGTCTACAGCTACCAACGCGTACATTCTTTGCCCCGAGGCCTGAGAGTATGGACCAAGGATGTCCATGCCCCACTTGGCAAAAGGAAGTGGACTCATAATTGGACTTGAAACATTAGCTGGTTGGTGGTGCAAATTTCCATACAGCTGACATTTCTTACACTTCTTGAAGTAATTCATAGCATCTTGCCTCAGTGACGGCCAGTAATACCCTGTGCGAAGTGCCTTTCAGCTAAGGCTCGTCCCTCTATATGAGACCCACAAAACCCCTCAAGAATGTCTTCCAAAACCTCTTTACCTTGATCGGGGGTGATGCACTTCAATAGTGGATGAGTGAACGATTTCTTGTATAATTGCCCTTGCCATAGTACAAACCACGCATCTCTTGCCTTGACATACTTAGCTTGTCGTGCATCAGCTGGCGGGGTTCCATTTGTTTTGTAAGCGATAATTTCATCCATCAAGGTACTTCCCCTGCTAATGAAGTTTACATCTCTTTCCTTGTCAATACTCTTCTTTTCCTTAACTTCCCAAAAAACAGTTTGGGGTGAGTCTCCTATAGCAGAACTAGCTAACTTGGACAGGGCGTCAGCCTGATTGTTCTCAGATCGGGGAACTTGCATTAACTCAAAACTTTCGAGATCTTTAACTTCTTCTTGCAACATTTGCAAATACTTCCTCATACCCTCATCGCGGGCTTCGTAGTCTCCCAATTATTGACTCACAATCAGTTGTGAATCAGACATAGCCTCTATCTTCCTAGCACCGGCAGCTTTACACATCTTAATTCCTGCAATTAAGGCCTCATACTCAGCTTCATTGTTCGAAGTTTGAAATTTGAACCTCAGTGCATACTCGTAAAAATCTCCCTCAGAAGATTTGCATATGATTCCCGCTCCACACCCATTTTTGGTAGATGATCCATCAACATGTAATGTCCAGTAGTCAATACTTGGCTTCTCGATCTGAGGCCTGGTCATTTCAACAATGAAGTCGGCAAACCCTTGTCCCTTAATCGCTTTCCTAGGCTCATACAAAATCTCAAATGAACCCAACTCGATAGCCCACTTAAGCATCCTACCAGAAGATTATTTAGTTAGGCATGACTTAAGTGGCTGATCCGTGTAAACAATGATTTGGTGAGACAAGAAGTAGGGCCTCAGTTTTCTGCTTGCTAAAAACAAGGCTAATCCAAACTTCTCAATCGTAGCNGAAACTTCTCAATCGTAGCATGTCTTAGTTCGGCTTTCTGGAGAATATGGCTAACAAAATAAACCGGATGTTGAGCTCCTTCTCTCTCAGTCAACAAAACAGCTGAGAGTGCATATTCTAATATAGCAAGGTACATATACAAAATTTCTTTTTCCTGGGGGCTTACCAACTTGGAAAGAGAATGGAGATGATCCTTTAATTTAATAAAGGCTTCCTCAGCTAATTGAGTCCATTCAAATTTGTTGGCTTTCTTCTTGATCGTATCAAAGAAGAAGTGGCACTTATCTCCTGCCCTTGACAGGAACCTTCCCAAGGCTGCTAAGCACCCAGTTAACTTTTGCACTTCTTTAACACTTCGGGGAGAAGTCATATCCAACACGGCCTTGACCTTGTCTAGATTGACTTCAATCCCCCATTCATCGACAAGAAACCCAAGGAACTTGCCCGAGGTAACACCAAAAACACACTTCATAGGATTCAACCTCATCTTATACTTCCTAAAAGTTTCAAAAGTTTCCTTTAAATCGGCTACATGATCCTTGGCTTCCTTACTTTTGACAATCATAGCATCAATGTATGCTTCCATGTTCCTTTCTAATTGTTGCTTGAATACTTCAGTAACTAGTCTCTGGAAGGTAGCGAGAGCATTCTTCGAACCGAAGGGCATTCTTGTATAACTGTACAGGCCTGTTTCCGTAACAAACGCTGTTTTTTCTTGATTTTCCTCCCATAGTGGAATTTGATGAAAGCCGGAATAGGCGTCCATCAAACTCAACAAGACATGTCCTGCCGTAGAATCAACCAACCGATCGATCTTGGGCAAAGGAAAGCTATCCTTAGGGCACGCCTTGTTTAAGTCTGTGTAATCTACACACATTCTCGTTGTTCCATTAGGTTTTGGCACCAATACAACATTTGCCACCCAATCAGGATACTGGCATGAACGAATGAATCCTACTTCCAATAGCTTTTTTACCACTTCATCTGCAGCTTTGTTACAAACTTCACCAAGATTTCTTTTCTTTTGCCTGACAGGCTTCAATTCAGGCTTAACATTGAGCTTGTGAACAGCCACTTCCGGATCAATCCCTGGCATTTCTTCAACTTCAAATGCAAAAACATCTTTGTATTGTCTATGTAAGACTCTTATCTCTGCCCCAACATGTTCGTTAGGTGCTTGTCCAATCTTGACTGTTCTATCAGGCTTCATCTCATCCAACACAAAATCTTCGTGCTCACCTCCAGGTTGAGGTCTTGGGGCTTGATTCAAACTATCAACAGCCATAACTTGGTTCTTGGGAGCTTCTTCTACTTTCCTTTTCTTACTTGGTTCGCCACTTTCACTTGACCATGCTTCCGCTTTTAAGGTGGTAACATAACATTCTCTTGCCAACTGCTGATCTCCATGGATGGTTCCCACAATTCCATTGTTACACTCATACTTCATGAGCATGAGATGAGTAACAATTACTACCCTAACAACATTCAGAGTTGGTCTTCCAAGGATCACATTATACGCTTGTAGCTCCTTCACCACAAGTAACTTGACGAACATGTTTCAAGCACAATCTTTATCTCCCATTCGAACCGACAAGGTGACAGTTCCCAAGGGATTGATAATTCCTCCTCAAAACCCAATGATGGGATGGTGGATGGGTTCTAACTTTGATGAATCATACTTCAACTTCCTCAAACAACTGTAACTGATTATATCAGATGAACTTCCTGTGTCAACAAGTATTCTCTTTACCTTCATGTTTGCCACTTTCAACTCTATTACCAGGGGGTCATCATAAGGTGTTTAGACTTTGCCCCGATCCCTGTCACTGATCAGTACTTCCGGAAATTTAATTTTAGCAGCTTCCCCAGTTTCAGGTGACGATTCCCGAACTAGGCGTCGCACATATTCTTTACTTCCCTTCATAGTAGGACCTCCAGCAGCAAAGCCCCGAGAGATTACATAGACAACATCATCTGTTTCATAGCCCTCCTTTGTCACCTCATTTTTAGAGTCTGACTTCTGCTTGGCACTTTTGTCAGAGGACTTGATTAAATGTTGGCTAATCTTCCCCTTAGCAGCAAGAGCTTCAAGGGTTCTCCGAAGATTGAAGCTATCATTGGTATGATGCCCCACATCCTTGTGAAAGTAGCAGTATTTACTTGAATCTCGATCTTCTTTTGCACTTCTCAATGGAGGTGGATCATCAATTTCAGTTTTCCCTCGAATCTCCTTAAAGACTGAATGGAGCTCCTTAGTGAATTCAACTCTCGGCGCATTATTCGCCTTTCTATTCCTGTTTTGATCATTTGACTTGTTTGATGAGCCAGCCATCCAAGTAGCATGTCTCTTCTGATCTTTGTTTTTTGAGCCGTGATCATTCTTCTTGTCCTTGCGGGTGGAAGCGCATAGCTCCTGAGCATGGATAAAGCATTCAGCCTCCTCCAGAATCCCCTTCAAGGTTTTACAATTCCTTCTGACCACATCAAACTTAAAGGTTCCATCACGCAGCCCTCTGAAGAAGCTATCAAAGGCAACTCCTTCAGAGAGGTTAGGTATCTGCAATGATTCAAGATTGAACCTTTGGACGTATCTTAATGATTCCTTCTCACCTTGCACAATCTTGGCTAAGTGCATACTCGTCCTTTTCTCACGTTTGTTGGCCATGAAATGATGTACAAAGGTTGTACTTCACTCATGGAAAATGTTGATTGATTGGTTAAGTAAACTATTAAACCACTTCTGAGCTATTCCCTTAAGTGTTGCTGGGAAATAGCGGCACCAAGTTGCGTCATCCAAACCTTGAAAATACATCAAGTGTTTGNAATACATCAAATGTTTGTATGTGGCCAAGTGTTCTTCTGGATCAGTTGTTCCATCAAAAGCCTCTACATTAGGCATCTTAAACTTAACTGGGTGAGGAGCCATCATGATTGATGCAACAAATGGGGTTGTCCAATTCATAGACATAGAACCTGCTTTATCCCCAATGATCCCCGTAGGATCATTAGGTACTTGCTTGGCCATATAAAGCTCCTCAGGTCTCACCCTGTTTTCCCAGTATTGGATCATTTGCTCTCTTCTAGCTTGATCTGCTTTCTCAGCTTTCTTCTTCTCAATCTTGTATCTCAGATTCTCTTCATCATCATGCTTATCTGATTCAAGAGTGAATGGATGTGAATCAGACATCTCTTTGGTTGCTGTTGAACCCGACGAGTCAGAGCGACTCTGATCACGCTGGGCTCGTTTGGAGTTCAAATATTCTCTTGCATCTCTGCTAGATGCCCTCCTTTCATTGATAACTTCTCTAGCATCCTTACTCGAAGTTGTCTTAGCCTCAAGATACTCTCTACCATTGATATGTGTGTTTTTATAGTGTTTTTCCCCTTGTTTCGAGTCAATTTTGTGCTTAATGGTTGTCATTCTGGCTCGTTTGTGGTTCATTTGATGTTCTTTAGCTAAATTGAAGTGTCTCGTTAAGTTTGATTAATTTCCGGCGATTTTAGAGCTTTTTAGTTTGATTTTTATCATTCGCGGTTGTTATGCTCGGTTTTGGTATGTTTTGTAATTTCAGGCACGAAAACCGAGGCTCAGAACGAAGCCGGAAAGCTTAGACGGGATAAGAATGAAGATGCATGGAAATGCGTGTTAAGAAGTGTGAAAACAAGTCTTAAAGAACTCATGAAGAAATCAGAGGAAAAGAAAATAACATGACTTCTGAGGTCTTGATGCGGGCGCATAATATTGATATGCGGGCGCATTTAAAGAACTTTGCAAACTTAGGAACGTTCTGAGGTACTTATGCGGGCGCATAAGATACCTATGCAGGCGCATTTAACGAGGAAAAAAGACTAAGAAGCATTCTGGAGGTCTGATGCGGGAGCATAAACCTCCTATGCGCCCGCATCAGACGATTTTCCCGACTTTTTTGTTTTTCTTTTATTTTCTTCGTACTTAGGCTTTGTAAGCCCAACTTGGGTACATTAGGCACGGTTTTCTAGGAAAAACAACTTATGCTTTTCATAATTTGGAATTACTCTCTTAGGATATAGAATTAAGCACTTTTCTCTCTCAAAATTTATTTAGGGAAATTAGGGTTTGTTCATAACTTTGATTTTCAATTCAATTCAAGTCTTCAATTGTTTCTCCAATTTGGTAATTTTCCTGTTTTTGTTCTTTAGTTATTTTAGTTAATTTATGCTTTCTTAGTCTCTTATTAATTAATTAGTTAT